>OZ018391.1:29060340-29604273 GCA_963969525.1 Ontholestes murinus
CGTTTATTTAATGTTTTGTTTCTTAATTTATTAAATATTTTAAATTGTCTGTTAGCCAAGGTTTATTTTTTTTGTTTAGTTTTTGATGGAGCAGTTAAAGGTGCATGTAGGTCGAAGAGAGTAAGAGATAATAATAATTTAACCATATCATCGACATTCTCTTGATGAAATATATTGTCCCAGGGGATACTGAGCAGGTCTAAATTAAATTGATCGATTAAGATATTTTTAAAATTTCTATATGATCCTCTGTATTCATCGGGCGGTTGTAGTCCGTTCTAATAGTAGAGAATATTGGTAAATGATCTGATATGTACAAGTCCGTTACTGTACCATGGTTTGAGATATTTAGAGCCTTAACTACTATTATTACATCTAAAAGTGATGAGTTGATCAAGTTAGGGCGTGTAGGTTCAATTATTAATTGGTCTAAATTTAAGGACTCAAGAATATTGTTAAAGTCTTGAACTGTTTTATTTGAGAAATTCAACATATTTAAGTTAATATCGGTGTGTGATCTGTGATTATTAAATTAGTGAGAATATTTTCCAGTTTGGATAAGCTCTCTGCACAGTTTGAATCCATCTTGAGCACATCTTTCCGAGGTTATTGTTTCAGCCTGTACGACCGATGGGAGTATCTTTCCATAAATTTACTATTGCTCTATACTTATGACCATTTTAAAACCTCTCCTTTAATCTAAAATTTTTATCTGATCTTTACCAAGTAACTACTTATAACATACCAGAAAATATTACACCTTACACAAAAAATACTTCAGTAAAAACTAAATTAATCCACAAAATTCTGGGATCACCTCAACGATAATATTATAATTATTAATCAACATTGCGACTTTTGGGCAGAACACTTAACTGTTCAGCAATAATCTATAAAAAACATTAAACCGAAATTATTATAGCGAATCTAAAATTTTATTTTAGAGCTCGAATCAATCACTTATAATAAATTGACCAATCTAGTGACTTATGCTAACCTGTGCAGTTAAAGCAAGAAGTAGCCGCTCATTCAAAACCTACTAACTGCCAACAACATTTATATACTAGCTGTCAAAGAAACCCTCCTGTGACCGCAGCGATCTCCGATAAAATCATTCACCACCACGACGATACTGTCCGTAGAGGAGTTACCCTGCTCTAGCATTGCAACGTTTTGTTAGAATTGTGAATATCACATTTTTATCCCTTACAATATCTACATCTGTGCCATCTACATTTCAACTCCTGTTGGTAGCATCACCATCATCTCCATATATATCCTACCGCATGGTCGCTTCCTTCCAATTCTCTTTTCCCAACGTGCTGATGAACTATTCTTGAAGACATAAATGCCATCCACATTTCCCTGGATTTACCAACCACCGACTGGCGCAGAACACTATTCTTGGACGACTCTCAAATGTGCCGCATATCCAGCGTTGGCACCACCTTTGTCCATGTTTAAGCAGCATCCACAATTGACCACATTCTTCAATGTTTTGTTTCTTCTTCTTCGCATGTCGCCACTCTACATCAAAGACGTACATATTTCCATTTTTATTTTTTTCTTGTTTCTACATTAATTAAATTTCATTCCATGGAATCTGCTCTCACCTTTTCATAATCTCTAATGACATTTTTCATACCTTCTTATATTCACCCCGCATTTTTAACTTTGCCTAACCGCCTTTCTACTATTAGTGGTAGATGACCCGATCACATGACTCCTACTTTCGTCCCTCTTATTAATTTGCCCCAAATGACCACTTAATCAATAGATGACAATTCAAGGGCACCAATGCATATTTTTATTCCGATACCAATCCTGGCATTAATACTCCGACACCAATCAATCACCTTCATCTTTCTATCATTGAACCATTATCACCATTATAACCATTTCATTTTTCGTTCTAATTCCCGTAATGTTGTATTCAAGTCTCCAATTAAAACTACTCATATTCCTTCTTCGTCAATTCTATAATATATTATTTTTAGTTTTAGTGCATAGTAAATACATTACCTACTGATATTTGACATTTGCAACGGGGTTCAAATGGGGTAGTATATGCGTAACGCACGACAATCGCACAGGAAGGGATTACCGCGTAGCCTCTCCTACCCAAATCCGATTCTCACCTCCTTGGTGAAACCTGGTAACCCAGTTGAAACCGCTCGAGATGTGATAACCACAACCCATATGGAGAGCGGGAGAGACCAGAGCTAAAGAGAAAGGGTAATATGTCCCTCTGATAAGGGGGTGGTGTGAAGTGTTGTTCCAATGCTATCCCATACATGTTCTACTGCCGATAAATCAGGGGATTTTGCAGGCCAATCTAAAAGCTTTACGCCAGAATTTTGTATTGTATGTCCATAGTTTGATGGGCCATATGCGGCCTGGCATTGTCTTGCTGAAAAATGGCGTTTGGGATCGTCTCAATTATGGTATTGCAACAGGTTGTAGAACTTCGGCGATAAACACCAGGGGGACCTACTTCCAAGACATATCCCGTACCATGATACGAGGGGTATTGGCTGTATGGCGTTTTAAGGCAAACTCTACACTTTGCCTTTCACCGCAAAATCGACGGACACCACTACGTCCATCATAGGTCCCTAAGCAGAATCTGGACTCATCACTAAAGCAAATGAAGTTCCACTCTATATCCCAATTAAATCTGGCTTGACACCATTCTAAGCGACGAGCTTTGTGCATCAGAGTCATCGATAGCATGGGTAGGCCATGACAAGAATTCTTCGATTAACTGTTTGTCTAGAAACCATACGTCCTGTTGCTACAACAAAGGCATGTCGAACTTCCCGCAAAGTGTCGTAACGATTACGTATCGCAAGCAGTCTTAGGTATCGTTCTTGACCACCCTTTATAATTCTAGGTCTACCAGACTGTCTCTGTCGCTGTTAGCCATTTTCTTTAGACCATCTTCTCCATATTTCATACATACCATTACAGTTAAGGGTATAATTTTGAGTCTTCGAGCTATTTTCTTCAATCTGAAGCCCGCTTCCTTCATACCAAGAATGCGAGCTTTTTGAAATTCACTTAAATGATGAAATCGACGGGGTGTACAAATTCTACGACTTTTAGCAAGGTTTTTCAATATATTGAGAGCTCAGAAACGACCAGAGTAGAACAAGTGACTGGTCATTGAGATTAAGCAGTAAAAACGTTATCGCTTTATTCCTTTCTAAGGTAAAGTATGGAATCAGTTCAGTAAATACGAAACAAAAACTTTTTGGATAAAATCCTCGAATAGGTCGATTTTGTTTTATAAAAACTCACATTTTTGAAGAAAAATCTATTTTCATATGTCATTTGTTTGTGAGTAATGACTTCATCAAACGTTTTTTCAAATGGCAACCCCCCTTTTTTTTAATTAATTTCGAGAGACCCTTTCATTGTCTAATTGACGGTATAAAAAATATGATTTTATCTAGCTGTTTATTTTAATTAAAATATAAACTTTTCTCTAAAATTATTAAAGTAATAAGTGAAATTTATATTTTATTTTAATAGAAGTTTTTTTCTATTGCCCTTCTGGATTGAGTTTGCCAAGGGTGATCAAAGCATTGACTAGAGCACTTAGGCCTCACTATTGCCCTTATATTTATAAAAGAAAAAAAGCCCTCCAATAAATCTATAAATGGGCCAAATGTTACTAAGCTTTTCATTTCTTTCGACAGAGAACGAAACTTTAACACTTTAATTTTTCTTTGCTTAAAGTTCTTAAAATGGTATATTGGAATTTTTTCCGTTGAAAAATTTTTAAAAAAATCATCACAATACTTTCCTATACTTCGTACAGGGAATCTAAAATCATGACAACATTTAACTTGATCCTCCACTGTACAATAAGAGCTCGATTAAATGACTCATAGATGATTAGACCATTCTAGTGGCATCTGTTAACATGTGCAGTCAAAGTACAAAGAATTATTCAAAACCTACTGATTACAAACATTATTATTAAATATTCTCTTAATTTATGTATGTAGATATTGAGCAAATCATGAATACACTACCTATATTAAGTAACTCTGCTGCAAAGGCCGCTATTTCAATCAAATTTGTTCTAAGACAGCGCTCGTCAAGAAAGAAAACAACTGGTGACAATAGTATATACCCATTTCTCTACTTATCATCATCAGTAGAGGGTACGAAAGAATTACACTTATGCGCCGAAATTTTCAATCGCTTCACTTTTTATTACTTAATTTTGCAGACTCACTCTGTTTGTCTCCGAAAAATTATCTACATAGGAGTTAATATTTGTACCTTACATCCTATAATCTACATGACACTCAGAACTTGTTTGCTAACCATTTCGCCCACTTTTTTCACACGATACTTTCCTATACTTCGTACACTCTCTTCATCTTTCTTTATGGTTACTTTACATGCTTGAGATATCTTCCCAGTACTTTTAAATATATGAATGTGTTAACCTTCTCAATTATTTCGCGTTTCTTTTGGCAGGGCTAAGAAGTGGATGATTGAAGAAGGATAGAAGATATTAATTATATGTACAGAAGAGAAGTTGGAGTCGTATGGTCACCTTGGATTGTCAATTATTAATTAAGTGCAACAAGTTAGAAGAAATAAGAAGAAATTATGGGATCGGACCATCTATCATGAATAGTAGAGATGTGGATAGCTAAATATAAATAGGTGGGACGAGAACAAGAAGAAGGGAAACTTGATAGTCAAAACTATGTCATTAAAGATATGAGGATAGGTTAGAAAAGGTTCCATGGAATGAAATTTAGTCAATGTAGGAAGAAGGAAAAAGATAAAAAGTGAGTGAGCTGAGAAAAGTGAGGGAAATAAATGGAAATGCGTGTACGTCATTTGATGAAGAATGAAGGAAGCTAATGGGAGAATGCATACATAGAGAAGAGTAAGGAAAATAAGTGAAGGAAAGTGCAGGTTCCCAACGACCGCCGCCTGAAGGAAACCAATGCAACTTGGCCAAAACATTGCAAATAAGTTAATTTTAGAAGAAAACAAACTTGCAAATTTGAAGATTTAAGCCGAACAGTAACAAGATAAACTTCGACAACACGACTTCCATCGTAGTAGTATACTATTGTACCAAGAGGATTATCCGTGAGGCAATATAAATGCAAAAACATACATATACAACAAATACAACGACGCCCAACGACTACACCCCGCCCCCACTTAAAAATCTGCTTTATAGAACAAGCATATTTAATTACGCGCACCACTCATTTAAACCCCCACAGGTAACACGAATGAAATTCCTGTTAATCCGTTCGGCCCAATTACGAGAATGCGCAATCAAACGTCAACCGTCAACACCGCAACAAAGCACGATCACAGTTTTCTAATCAATGCGACTTGGTTGAAACGTTGCAAATTGTTACAATGAAAATATCCTCCTTCAAAATTTGTTGTTTCATATGCTATGATTTCACTTCTTTAAGTACCATTTTCTCAACCATATTCAATTTATATGCTAATTCTACTAATTCTGTTGTTGCTATTACCTTCAGCCCATCTTTAAAGAAAGTATCCACATATTTTTTAATCATCTTCATCTAAATTTGTTGCAATGTTATTTTCCCCTTTTCTGTTTCCTATTTCTGTTTATTCATTCGGATTGCATTTCTTCAAATATTTTTCTCAACTTCTCTTGTTTTAAATTAATATTCCTTTCCTTCAATTGGTATTCTTATTTCTCTTGTCTCGTTTTTTATTTCAATAACATTCCTGTTTATTTTTGTTATTACTTCTTTCATTGCAGTATTTAATTAATCCCTGTTCTTACAAATTTTCTTGTTTTCTGCTTCTGATTTACAGTAACTTTTTGTTTCGTTTTGTTCGCCTTTTCTTCTCTTTTTTCTTCTATTGCTCGCAACATTTTACTTAGTTACATAGGTCTGTTTCTCACTAAAAATACTATTTTTGAAAAAGCAACGGAAAACAATAAACTGAGGAGTAACCAAAGAATAAACAATGTTTTATATTATATGAAATTTCCTAATGACATGGATAAAGCTCGATTTAAGTCGTTTTATAAAAATTTTAAGAAATGACTTAATAAAACACCTGCTATATTCTCGAAACATATAAATGAAATCTCAAAGATGAATTTCAAAATAAAAAATTCTAAGAAATAAAATTTTTGAATTCTAGAGAAGACACTGAAAATTCTTACAATTTGGTTTACAGTGACAATTGACAGTGCCAGTTGAGAGTGACAATTGACAGTTAAGGGAAACAGTGACAGTTAACACAAACAGTTAACAGTGACAGATGACAGTGATAGTTGACATTAACAGTTAACAGTGACTGTAGATAGTAACATTTGACAGTGACAGTTGACAGTAACAGTTTACAGTGACAGTTGACAGTTGAGAGAGATGGTTGATAGTTACATTTAACAGTTGAAAGTAACAGTTGACAGTTCAAATTTAGAAGGCAAATTGCAAAGCATTTTAAATTTTAAGAACATTATAAGAAACATATAAATGAAATCTCAAACATGAATTTCAAAATAAAAAATTCTAAGAAATAAAATTTTAGAATTCTATAGAAGACGCTGAAAAACCTCACAATTTGATTTACAGTACAATTGACAGTGCCAATTGAGAGTGACAATTGACAGTTAAGAGAAACAGTTAACAGTGACAGATGACAGTGATAGTTGATATTGACAGTTAACAGTGACTGTTGACAGTAACATTTGACACTGACAGTTGACAGTAGCAGTTTACAGTGACAGTTGACAGAGATAGTTGACAGTTACATTTAACAGTTGACAGTTCAAATTTAGAAGACAAATTGCAAAGCATTCTAAATATTAAGAACATTATAAGACAATATTAGAAAACTACTAGAGGAATTTCAATACATTTTATTAATTTTACAATTCTAACAATTTAATAAAGAAAATCTTTGCTAAATTTTCAAAATGTATAAATGAAATCTCGAAGGGGATTTTCAACAAATAATTCTAAGAAATAAAATTCTATAAATTTAGAGGAGAAAATTCTCACAATTTGGTTGACGGTAATAATTTCAATTTTTTAGTTGTTAGAGAGAAGTAAAAGAAAAATTGTTGGAATATTTTCTTATAATAGAGGAAGGACGAAAATTCCTACAATCTAAGAAAGAAAATCCTGCAAAATTCTTGAAATATATAAATGGAATATCAAAAATGAATTTCGAAAAAAACTAAGTCTATGAATTAAATTTCCAGAAATCTAGAGAAAACACTGAAAAATTCTTAAGAGTTGACAGCGACAGTTAACAGTGACAGATAATAGTGGCAGTTGACAGTGACAGTTGACAGTGGCAGTTGACAATGGCAGTTGATAGTGACAGTTAACAGTGACAGATAATAGTGGCAGTTGACAGTGGCAGTTGACAATTGGAGTTGACAGTGACAATTGACAGTGATAGTAGAAAGTGGCAGTTGACAATGATAGTTAACAGTGACAGTGACAGTTGATGATTAAATTGTTTTCATTACCCTACTATTTTTGTAGAAAATAATAGATAGAATTTCATGAATATTTAGAAAATAGCTTGACTTAATAGTTTTACAGTTGACATTGACAGTTAACAGTGACAGATAATAGTGGCAGTTGACAGTGACAACTGACAGTGGCAGTTGACAATTGGAGTTGACAGTGACAATTGACAGTGATAGTAGAGAGTGGCAGTTGACAATGATAGTTAACAGTGACAGTGACAGTTGATGATTAAATTGTTTTCATTACCCTACTATTTTTGTAGCAAATAATAGATAGAATTTCATGAATATTTAGAAAATAGCTTGACTTAATGGTTTTACAGTTGACAGTGACAGATAATAGTGGCAGTTGACAGTGACAATTGACAGTTGACAGTGACAATTGACAGTGACAGTTGACAGTGGCAGTTGACAATGGCAGTTAACAGTGACAGATAATAGTGGCAGTTGACAGTGACAGTTGACAGTGGCAGTTGACAATGGCAGTTAACAGTGACAGATAATAGTGGCAGTTGACAGTGACAATTGACAGTGACAGTTGACAGTGGCAGTTGACAATAGCAGTTGATAGTGACAGTTAATAGTGACAAATAATAGTGGCAGTTGACAGTGACAGTTGACAGTGGCAGTTGACAATGGCAGTTGACAGTGGCAGTTGACAATGGCAGTTGACAGTGACAATTGACAGTGATAGTGGAGAGTTTGAGTTTCGGGCATACTTTTTTGTATTTATTGTATAATGGCAGCTGTAAAAAGTATTTTCTGTTCCTTGTGAAGATTTTTATCAGTTCTGATTTTTATTAAATTTTTAACAGGCTTTCACCGATGCTTACAAGATCTATAATGCAAGAAGTCTTTCGCTAATTCTTTTTAAACACGTGGATAGTATTATCAATCTTGGTAGGACTGATGTCTTTGAATAAAAATACATGTTTGCCATTAGAATAATGTGAATCTCATAAAAGGTTTACAAACATTTTTTAATCAAATCTCGGAATTTCCGCATTTCATGCCTATATCGAGTTAATTTGATTATATTCAAAATGTGTTACAAAGTGAATGCGTCCATAATCAAATTTTTAAATATTAATCACAATCGGCTATTATTAGGTAAAATTGTTTTACAATACTGTTTTGTTAAAATCCAGTAAAAATACAGAGCATATTTATTAGTATTTTGCCACATTAAACCCGCTAAATATTCTTCAAAACACCTAAATTGTAACCTAAGGGACCATTCTTTTCCAATGGCTTAAATCGTAAATTCAAAATCATGACCAACAGTTTTGGTATTATCAGTACTTATTAGAAGTTTATATGGTCTTAATCAATTCAAAAACTAACGGATTAGTTTTTTGTTACTTTTTTTATGATGCACATATTAATTCCTATTCTATTACAAAGAAAACGGTGATTGCATCATTGAATTTTATTTGCATGAACTTGTATTTACCAAGTTATTACGAGGTGAGTCAAATTCGTTGATTAAAAAGGGTATTACATCATCCAAAAATTACGTGACACCCCAAAACTTCTAATGACGTGTTACTGTACAGATAAGTGATTTATAGAAAATATAATTTTTAAGAATTATAATTATAATGAATCTGTATCAATAGTTTTTTTTTGCGTGTCAACTGCTATGGTTATTGGTGCTCTGGTTTTGTATCATATATGTTTTGGAGTATTAGTATGTCTGGGTAAGTTCAATGTTTTTTATTATAAATTTTTTTTTTTGGTTTTGTGCGTTTGATTGTTGTTATCATATATGTTTTGGAATATTAATATATCTGAGAAAGTTTAATATTTTCTTATTGTTCTGTGCGTTTGATAGTTGCTCGCATGTTGTTGGTTGCTTCATTATGTTGTATAAGAAGTGCTTTGGTTTTGCTAGTATTTTTATTCCATAGGTCATGTTAAGTTGTTTAATTCTTAGTTCTATCGGTAGTATTTTAGCTTCTACATTTAGGCTGTCTGTAGGTGAGGTTCTGAAAGCACCAGTGATTATAAGCAGGTATTTGTTCCAAAGACTTTTAATTTTATTTACATTTGATTTAGCTGCTGACATATATACACATGCTCCGTATTCTATTTTGCTTCATATAAATGCATTTATTATTTTAGTTAAGCAAGCTTGGTCTGCTCCCCATGCAATACAAAGTGTTTTTATTTTATTTAGTTTTTGTTTTATTGATTGACTAAGCGTTTTGATACGTCTTTTCCAGGTAAGTTTTTTGACGATTGTCATTCCTAGGAATTTAAATTCTTCAAGTATGGGGATTCTAGTTTTGTTTAGGGTTAGTTCCGGGTCATTGTGTGGTTTGCGTAGGCGGCAAAAATGCATCGCTATTGTGTTGCTCGTTGATAGCTCGAAGCCTCTCGCAGTTGCCTCTTTTGCTATAGTATTCAGATCTACCTGTACAATATTTGCCATTTGTGTTATGCTATGTCCTGTGCAGATAATTGCCAAGTCATCTACGTATAGTAATTTTTTGTTTCTGGGTTTATTTTGTCCGCTATATTATTAATAGCAATTCAGAATAGAGATACACTTAATACTGAGACTTGAGGGATTACATTTGTTTGTTTGAATGTGTTTGAGCATGTTGTGCCTATTTTAACACAGAACTTTGTCTCTTTAAGGAAGCTTTTAATGAATAAGGGCAAATTTCCTTTCAATTCCCACGATTCAAGTTTCTCAAGTATAAAATGCCTCCGTATCATCGTATCGTACGCTTTTTCGATGTCAAAAAATACGCCCAAAGAGTGTTTAGTTTTTGAGAGCCCTTCATTAATGAAATAGTCTAAATAGATTATCTGGTCGGTGGTAGAGTGTCCTTTACGGAAACCTGCTTGATAACTACTATATAATATTTTGTTTGCTTTGTCTAGAACAGCTATTAGTCTGGAATTAACCATAATTTCTAGTATTTTGCTGAGACAAGACGTCAGGGAGATTGGTCTGTAATTCTCTGGTTCTGAGCCACCTTTTCCAGTTTTTTGTTTTTTTTTGGAAGGCTACTATGACGGATGAGCACCAGTTATCAGGGTAGATACCAGTTTTCCATATCTCGTTATAAGTTTTTAGTATATATTTTTTTTCATTTCAGGTGGTAGATTTTTTGTCCGGTCCAGGTGCTGATTCTTTAGTTCTGTTTATTGCGGTGTTTAATTCTTCTGTTGTGAAGGGTGTATTGTACGGTTTCTCATCTCCGCCTTTGAAATGTAGCGGTTTTCTTTCACGGCGTTCTTTTTCAGATAGAAAGTCCGGTTCATATTGTTCGTCACTAGATACATATTCAAAATATTTCCCTAAAGCGTTTGCTACGACAGTCGTGTCATATTGTATAACTCCGTCAATCTCAATTCCTGGTACTTTTGGTGTTGTTTTTTTCCCATTATAGTTTGTACTCTTTGCCACATCTGATTTGGGAGCTGGTACTCGTTAATGGTTGAGTATATTGTTTCCAGAAAGTGGTTTGGGCTTCGCGTTTCATCCTTCTTTCTTTATCTCTTGCTTGTTTAAAGTTAATATGGTTTTCAGTTGTTGGGTGGTTTTTGAAGAGTTTTTTCTTAGTGTTATTCGCGGCTTTTATGACTGCTGACTACCAGGGAACGGGACATCTTTTGAATTTTTTGTTCGCTGCGTTCAAGATAGCTGTTGTTATTTTTTCTACCGTTTCATTTATGTCAGTGGTGGGGGTGGGGATATAATTTCTCCAGCGTACGCCTTCCAGTCTGCTTTTTTATCGTTTATCCGAAACATATTCCGTTCTTTGTATTTTTAAGGGGTATCTTTTCGATAGCTTTTGTAGTCTCGGATGTTAAAAGTTTTGTTTGGTTTAAGGTATGTTTCCTGAAGGCAGATCACCATGGGTTTATGATCTCCGATTAGGTTTCGTAACTCGTCATATTTATTTTCAAATACTCTCATATTCCATTGTAAAATTGTTTCTGACATTATTATTTCTTTGATTTGTATTTTGTTTTATCGTAGGTCGTTCTTTCCGGATCTTTTCTTAGAGAGATTCTAGGTTTGCCGGTTGGCCAGTCCCTTTTTTTTTGGGTTGGGGACTTATCTGATAGCTGATATATATTTTCTTCTGTTAGTGAGTCATATTCTGAGTCTTTGGTAGTAGTTGCGGCGGAGTCACTTAGAACCCAGTTCTGTAATTGATACATATTTTCTTGGTTTGGGGATTTGGGTATTGGCTGTGTATTAGCTGTGTATTCCCTTTTGGTTTGCTCGGCAAATGTTTTATTTGGTTGTACTCTAGATTTGCCATATACAATGCCCCTTGCCTCTTTATAGGTACGGTTTTCTAGTACCTTTATATTACAGACTTCTTTTTCTTTTAATGCAGTTGGGCATTCAATTGCATTGCTTTAATGATTTCCGCCGCAGTTTATACATACTGGAGGTATTTGGCATTGTTCGGTTTCCTCGCAACGCAAATCGGCTTATTTCTGCAGTATTTTGAGGGGTGTACAAATTGGTGGCAGTTGTAGCACTTCATGAGTTTAGGTATGTATGGTCGTACTCGAAGGTGTAAATATGCCGCTTTGATGTTTTGTGGCAATTTACTTTTGTTAAATGCCATCTTAATCGATGGGTTCGGTTTTAATACATTTAATTCTTTCTTCATTATTCGTTGAACATCAATTACTCCTTGCGTCTGTAGTTCTTCTTTTATTTCCTTTTAGCTACATGCATTTAAGTCTAGGCATTTGATTGATTTATTTAGCCTGTCGTTTGGGGCAATTTCTATCTTTCTCCCGTTAATGTTTTCAAGGGTTTTTAATCTTTTAAGTTCTTCTTCGTTTTGGACAGTGACGTTTAAAAGACCTGTTTTAAACTTTTTTATTGGAACTTCTCTACCCACAGTTTCTATTATTTTCCTGTAGATCATGAAGGGATATAGACTGGGGAATTCGGTAGAGTTCATTGAAATGATGTGGCGATTTCCTGTAGTAGTTTCTTCATTGTTACTGTTATTTATTGTTGTTGGTTTATTAAAATAGATAGAATTTGACGTCTCAGTTATTGTATTCTCTAATTCCATTTCTGTTTCTAATATTTCGTCCAGAGTAATTCTTATAGGAGACTCGATATCTTTGGATGGAGTTCTTTCCGTGTACTGTTGTACGGATCTCGACTCTATGGGAGATCTACGTACAATTTTGCTTCTTTCAAAAGGAGAAGCGCCCCCCCCAGAATCCGTGGGCTATTAGCCGAAGCTGAGTGGGATTGTGAGACACCGTCTCTACCCACCTGGCGTACGATATTTTTTAAATACGACATGTTTTTTTAATTATTTGAATTTTAGAGCTACTGCCAACTTATGGGATCAGTAGGGGGATTTAGGAGTGGATTTGGGTATGGGAGGAGGACCCGGCACAGATCAATAGTTATTCTTGATTAATAGATAAATCATAGTTACTAAATAAACTTAAATTAAATTAAAATAATTTTAGTTATCAAAACTTGAGTAATATAAATATGTTCACTTGAGTAAGTTTCTGTTACGTGCAGAAATTATTTTGTTTAGTATTTTCTATATTCTCTAAAATTTCAAGGTTGAATTATTCAATTTTAAATAATGTCTTTCATAACTTCGTTATGAAGTTAAAATAAACATAACATAAAATACGAGTAACAATAAGGAGCATTAATAATATACATTTGAAAAGCTTAATACAAATCTTATTTTTGTCATTAAACTAAACAGAAGAAATATATTGCAACTAGCAAAAGCCTTCTGCTAGTTCTAGTGAAAATTATATAAGAAATTGTAGAGTTTAATAAAATAAGTAATGAGTATATAACATTTTCAAATAGAAACTTATTGGTTGTTTGTTTTCCTTTGAGTTATGAAGTTTATCCAAAGTGTGGTACAGAGATAATTCCGAATAAAAGCAAAATGGGTAATGCTCACATTTCTATTTGACCTATGTTTATAAATAAAATGGAATATGAATTATGGAGTTAATAATAAAAAAGTAATTTTATGCGTATTGATTTTATTTCAATTTCAAATACCTAAAATTGGATCCGTGAAACAAAATAATATATTAGCTTGATTTTAGCCAGTTCAACTCACAAATCCAATTAAATTAAAATAAAATAATATAAAATAATTGATAAGGTAAAATTATGTTACGCTATTATAATATTGAAGGCTTATGGGCGCTGAATTATTAAAACTGAAAAAGCTTTTGATCAAATGTTGTTCACTGGAAGTGGCAGTTTACATGAATGGAAAGATTAACGTTAAAAACATAGTTAACTTTAAAACGTTAAAAACATAGTAAGTGTTTTATTCACTTATTATTATGAATTACCACGTAATTTTCTTGTATATTTCTATAATAATACTAGCCCTATTATTTTCATTCAGGAAGATCATAAAGTATCAAGAGGAAGATAATTGACGTGTCGAGTAAATATTTTCTCTACGTGTGGGGAATTTAATTTAAACAAATTAAAAATCATCACTTGCCAATTAAATTTTTCTATTAAAACCAAATTCATATCGCATATACTGGGTGGTATAAAGTTAATTCTAGTACTAAAAGTAATAAAAAAAGATATTATTATTAACAAATTGAAAATAAATTTTGCATATTGCAAGCCTAGAATAAATTTTACTTTACCAAGAAATAATTATAATTCACAGTAGCTGTAAAGATAAAGATAATAAGAAGTGCCAAACATTTGTTATTTAAATTGAGGAATTTACATTACACACAGTGATAAGTATTGATAGTGGCGCCCATATAATTTAAATATATGTTTATAATTCAATGTCGTATTTGTAGTAGTAAACAAGTAAGGTAAAAAATAATATAATATAAACATATTAGAATATATACAAATTTACAAATATGATAAATACGTTCATAATCAAATATAATTAATAAGAAAATTAAATAATAATTTCGATTATTTAATATTTGTAACTTTATTTTAATAGAAAAATATGTATAAGACAATAATATAAATAACACTATAATTGAATTTGTGTGAATATTTTAATAGAAATACAGCGTTGTGATTTAATTTGCAGATTTTGACAAGTTTTGGAAATGGAAGTAATTTGATAGGTTCTTGCAACGCCAATATTGTATAAATAAACGGCTTGAATGCATGAGGTCATGATTCACTAAGTTAAATGCGTTTGAAATTTAGACTTTTATTGGGATCTAAAATTTCCTTCCACGAAGTCTATTTCAACGAATTTGCTGGCGCACACCGGATTAGAAAATTTCATCATTATTCACTATTACTAAGAACGTTGTCATTAAAATCTTAATTTCTAATTACTTAAGTAATACAATAGTATGGTACATTCAGAAAATGAAAATATATATTTTTATGATTTTATATAAAATATACAATTTTTAATATGTAAACATTTTTAAAACATAATTAATCAATTCTTTTAATATAGGTGAGACGATTTCAGAAATTTCTTCTTTATAATCATTAATAATTGGTCCCACGTGTTCATTAAGTGTGTTGACTAAGCTTTGCGTAAAACACTCATCGTCCATTAATCCGGAAAGGGTGAACTGAAAATAATCATAATTAAACGTTAATTTTATATAATTTAATTTCTTACTTAAGTCTCTAAGACGCATGCATATAACAAGAAACCTATTCTTTAATGTAAGGTATCATTAAAGAATAGGTTGTTAGTTTTAGTCACCAGTGAAGCTAGGTGACCATAATCAGGAAATCTTTATTTTTATCTTTTTAATTTAAAAATAATCTAAGAGTGATTTAAAATTGCTCAAACTCAACAAACAAAAACAGGTAACAAACATCAGTTAGCCCTTAAATTAAAATCCGACGTTAATTCTAGTTTTATCGAATATACGAATATTGTAGAACAACAAGTGTAGAAGACCAAACAGAAAATATTGAAAGTGACATACATAGTAGCGAGAAGAAAGTGATGATTTTGGCAGATGGAATCGGACGAATTTAAACAGAGTATTTACAAGATATATGTCGGGGCAGTTCAAGTTAGAAATAATATTTAAGTCGAATGCAAAGTTTCATCAAGTGGTTGAAGATATGGAAAGACTAATTAAGAATTACTATATTGTTTGTAAAATAAATCCTAATAAATTTGTTTAAACCTATGTTACAAATAAGTCAATTTGCTTTAGAATCATTCTTTGATTTAATATGTATTTGCATAGTGACTATATATCATCCCCCAAATATAAATAATTATAATGATTTCTTCAATAAATTCAATTCACACTAATTCAAATATAATAATATCATCAGTGGTGAATTCAAAATTGACAGCCTAGAAAAAAAAATTACATGCAGACTAAATTATTGCAATGTGTTTTACACTCATATAAGTTAGATTCTATAATAAATGTACAAAAACAAGCGTAACATGTATAGACTACGAACTTATAAATAACCTAAACATAGTGATCTTCGAGAAAAATTTCGACCCCGGAGTATCGGATCACTATACCCAATTTTGCATTTCGTAAGAAAAAAAGAGACCAATAATAATAATTAAAAAAATAAAATAATTTTCACAGAGGAACTTCAAGCAGAGTAGAATTCAATACAGATTTTAAGATGGATCAGTTCTCTAATTAATGACAATAATATCATTTTGACATATAAAGAAATCAAAATATACATTAGCAAAAAAAAATAAAAAGAGAAGATTACATATTATGTGATTCACTTATATTTGAAGCTCCCAATAAAAATAAAAAGCTTTGGACAATAGTTGATTTTTCTAAATCAAATATAGTAGAAAAACCAATGTACATAATATTAAACAACATAAATTATACCGATGACTTATAAATGCATTTGGCGAATATTAATTAATTTATATATTATATTAACATAATTAAACGAGGATATAATAGAGACAAATAAAACTTGCACTGTATCAAATAGGAGCCTTACATGAATGTTTTTTAAACACATCACCCTAAGAGGTTGCAAATACAAATTAAATCTGTTAAATTGATTAAAAGAATAGTTGTCGGAATCTCCAATTTTAGCATCAATTATTCACAAGTCAATTGAAGATGGTAGCTTTCCATCGTTCTTGAAATGGGCAAAAATTATCGCAATATTTAAAAAAGGGAATATAAATGACATCGCCAACTACCGAGCAGTATCTGTATTAAGTATATCGTTCAAAACTATTGAAAAGGCGGTTTACTCACGTCTTGCAGAATACTTAAATATAAAAAATATATTGTGTAAATACTGGATTGAGGCTCTTAGTTGTTGAAACTCCATATCACTTAATATTCATTGTTATGTCAACGTCAAAATGACAAAAACGCTTAATTTTATCGCCCAAATAAAGGAAAAATAAGCATATAGATGCTCTCTATTTGTATCTACAGCCAGCTAATGTACTAAGAATCAGTGGAGAGGATGTCATGGGCTTGAGTGGAAGATCATCAACAAGAGTAAACTCCGCCTTTCAGCATGATGTTAAAATTATATATATATATATATGTTCTTTCTTCAATTTTGTATATATCAGTTTATTTTACATAATCATGGTTACAAAACCGTTTTTATTATTCTGCAACAATGTTTCACCACACCATCATCAGGTAGATGACGAAGCCACTAATAGGTGAAACATTGTTGTAGAATAATAAAAACGTTTTTGAAACCATATACTGTAACAGTATTTTATTAAGTGATATATTGTGTAAACAATAACACTGTTTTAGGTCAGGCCAGTCTACGGAAACTGCTTCAATAAATTTGATCCAAAATATACATAATTACATTGATCAAAATAACAAATTTGCCGCTGATTTTTGACTTAACCCGTGCTCTTGATGTAATTAATATTGATTTTACAGCAAAAAAGATGGAAACGGTAGGACTTCATAGAATTATTAATGACGATGGTTTCATTTCTCACTGATAGAAGATTCAATGTCCACTACAATTCAGAATTATCGCGTGAATTTTCTATTAGCAAGGGAACTTCGCAGGGTAGTGTATTGGGCCCTCTAATATTTATCCTTTACATTAATGACCTTCCTCTACATATTCAATATGGGGTATTTATGTATGCCGATGACATCACAATAGTTATTGCTGAAGAAATTGACGCAGAATTAGAGAATGGGGTATATATTATACCGTATATATAATACACTTCTAATTGATTTTTCTAAGTGGTGTCAAACTAATAAACTAATAATTAATTTTCAGAAAACTGTTTCCAGTTCTATAACATATATAATAAACTAACTACAAAGGATTTCAACTTCTAAAGTGTGAAAATCACTACAGTAAATAAAACAAAGTTTTTAGGATAAACACCTGTCTTAATATAATCACATTGACTTCATCGCAAAAAATTAACAGTTCATTATATCTCATGCTATGCTTGAAATAAATATTTCAGACTAAAAACCTATTAACTGTTTAATTTACTCTAATCTATGCTGCATTTGTGGTACCGATGCAATTAGACTTATTTTTATCATAAAACCACAAGACTATTGCAAACCAATATTTATTTCAAAATGAATATAAATAAGCGTGTCCTTGGATACGTAATATAATACGCAAAATAATAATTTCATCCCTACGTAGCGTTTCACGAGTTTATTAATAAATCACCTAAATATACAGGAATTAAACTTTATAACTGTGTGCCAAGATCACTTAGAGAGCAAACATTTGTAAAGTTTAAGACAATTATAAAACAGGTTGTATTGGGCAATGCATTTTATGATAATAATGAGTTTAAAAGATTTTTTCACTGATGTTGATTTATTTGTTCTGTTATTTTTACTGTTCATTATAATATCTGACGTATATTTATTATTTCATGTGTTTAATTTTATTATTTTGTTTGACTTGTGTAATCTTTGAAAATGTAAACCAGCTGCATCAATAAAGAATAAACCGCAAGCACTTGAATCTCTAACTATTGAAGTCGCATTCATTGAGGACGAACGTCAGGTGTAGGATTCCTGGTATCAAACACTCTTCTCAATGAAAAATGTCCTGATTTCTGATTATTAGAGTTTCCCACCAGAGAAGTACATAAAAGGTCGAGGTTTGGAATCCATCAGGCTCCTCACCTATCCAGTTTGTGACAATTGATGTCTGTGTGTGGAGACCAAACTGCCGACGCATATTCTAAGTGGCAGCGAACCAATGCACAATATAGTAATCGAAGGCAGTCCAAGCCAAGTTCTTTACCAATATGCCATACAAATCCCCATTTTTTGAGAGACATATTGCAAATTAAGTCAATATGTTGGTTAAAGTACAAAATCGGAAACCTAAGACACAGGATCGAGGTAGCTGTTGCAAAAAATACACCACAAACACTAACGTTTGGGAAGAACTAGACTATCGACTTGATATGTAGCTTTAAAACCCCAACATTCATTTAGAAACATCTAAGCGAGGCAGTAATAATAAAGACGAGTTAAATTGCAGTTTTAACACTAGTAATATGGATAATTTTCTATAAAAACACTAAAAGACACACATGATAAAATTATATTATTTGGAGACTTAAATCTAGACTTTGTCTTAGAAACAACTAAAACCGACGTTAAAAGATATTTTCTAATCGTTTGATCTTGAAAATTAGAAGAAAGAACCGGCTAGAATACAATTGACACTTAATTTAATACCAGAAATCTAAATGATTACATAGTATCAAACTGAACACATGAAAACCCCATATCTATCTGATCATCATGTTCAGCTAATAGAAATATGTGTAAAACCAAATTTTAATAGTAATAATAATACATAACATAAATTGGAATTTTATTAAAACGCGATCAATTAATGAGGTATAAAATCTGTTCCTAACTAAACATCTTCACTATTTTAATCTAATTAGCCGAAAAACTTTCTTCATAATAAACTAAAAATATCGGAACCATTGGCCATAAACTCATCTAAGATAGAGGTACAATATAAAACAGAGAAAGGAAAAAATAAATAACTAATATGTGATAAGAATACGTATTAGTTCCTAAATCTTCATAATAGAAACAACAAACAGAAAACACTGCGCCTTATACAATTTTCGAAGAGGATTATCTCAACATTAGTGCATCGAACTTAATTCGACTTTCGGCGATAAAATATCATCAAAACCACTATATATATATATATATATATATATATATATATATATATATATATATATATATATATATATATATATATATATGCATATAATATAAAGAATTTAATGGTGGCTGTAGTTCGCTTATTGATGAATTTTGCGAAGGTACTCCAAGATCAGTTGTTCCAGAAAATATTGATGCAGTGCGTGAACTGATATGACTTATCGTGAGATTGCTGTATACTTGAGCATTAGTAGGACCAGCACATGTTCAATACTGAATGAACATTTGGCTGCCAAAAAAATTGTTTTCGTTGGATTCCACGTAATTTAACAATCTATCATAAAGTAGTTCATGTCGATTGGTCGAAATAAATGTCCAAGAAATAAGATTCTTAAATTATGTGAAGAAAAACACTATATATTTTATATTTTATAGTTTGGTCTTTATTCACAGTTGTCTGGCACGTGTTTCGATTTGTAGCGATAATTTTGTATGATAAAAGAAAATAAAAACTTGTATGTATTGAAAATGATTCGAAACACATCTCAACTGAAAATAAAGGCCAAACTATGGAACATAGCAAGTGTTTTTCTTCATCTAATTTACATATCTGCATTGATTAAGAGTATAGCGCAAAAAGTATCAATTAAAGAAGCTCACTTTGTTGATATCAAACACGGATTTTATTATTAGTGACCAGTTTCAACTATTACATGGTCACTAATAATAAAAACCGTGTGTGATAACAACAAAGTGAATTTCATTTATCGTTCTAATTTTCAAAAATGTATCACAAAGTAATGGCTTCAAGCATCAACTAAATTAAAGAAGCTTTCAGTGCTATAAAACATGTCTATAGTATCATAACAGGTGATGAATCATGGATATATGCACATGAGCCTGAAAGTAAGCAGTCGACTGTATGGCTCTTTCAAAATTCCAAATTCAACAAAAGTACTTCACGCTAAAAACTTTTCGAAGAAAATGGTTGACGGTTTCTTCGTAAAATCAGTATATGTGACAATTGTACCATTAGTGCAATGTCAGAAGTCTTCGAAAAAAATAAGGGAACGCATCATTCTCGACCCGGACATTACGAGTCACCATTATAGAACAGTCAAATTTATGGGTCCAATGACTTCTGTTTATTCATAGAAATCAAAAATAAATTACGAGGTCAACGATTTTCGATCCGTTCAAAATGAATGTTTAGGAGATATCTTAGCAGGTGTGAAATAAGTGTGTCAAAATTTGGTTCAAGTGCATGCAAATTAACGCATGAACGATGATTAATTATTACTTTGTGTTTTCTACTCTCGAAATATAAATGGCAGCCCTCGTGGTGATCAAACCGTCACTATAAAATTTTACAATAAATAGGCAGATTTTGTGAAATGATTAAACCAGTTATGTGCTAAGAGCAAATTTGCTATAAACCATATTACAAAAAAAGAACTTACATGGCATTGTTTCACTTATAGGTTTAACTAATTTTACTTAAAAGTTGTTCGTAACTATAATAATTGTATTGTCGCTGCCTTATCAACAGTAGATAACAATAAATTCGCGTTTTCGGGTCTCGTCAGTTGAAAACAAAATATTACATTGAAGTTTATACACCTTAGTGCAATGTTTAGTCAATTGATGTTACATTGATGATGTCTATTTCCTTATAATAATTGAATGTTTTTTATTTCATAGAAGGGTGCGTATTTTATTCAATGTAAATGTACTTACTCATACAGATTTAACAAATTTCAGAGTTTAAGGCTTTGTTATAATTATAAATTTATTTTCGATAAAGAATGTACTTCTTAGAAATGACTTTTATTGGTGATAAATATACTTACTTTAACATCTTCTACACTTATTAATAACTTAATATCCTTGATTGATATCCTTGTAGAAAGTAGTGATAGTTTAATATGGCCACTTAACTCCACGTTAGTCAATTCAGCGCTAAAAGCAAAAGTGATATATACTTTAAAGGATCGCGCCCGTCATTCTAAAGCACCATTAATTGGTACCGGTCACCCATCCAACTGCTAACCAGAACCAACGTTGCTGGACGTTAGTTCGGGGCCGCAATCGAATGCGCCACCACCGGCGTTTATATTTTATATTATCAAAGGTATAATTTTAGTGTAATTAATGAGTTTCCAATATAAACAAAAATATTAGTATTTAATATATGCAACCGAATATACTCACCGCGCTGTACGAGTTTCATAACGTTAGGCGCTAAATGCAGAATGTAATTTATATTTCCTGGAGTTTAAAGAATGACTTACACAAAAGATCCATTTCCGAATACTGGAATAAATTGAACAATAATTCCGTTTAAATTATATAATCCATTCAATACAACGCTCGGCACTACTATTGTGTAATCTAATTTCGTTGTTAGCAGATTAAATTTCAGTTTGGTGGCGATAAAGTTAGAAATTCCAGTTGTCAGAATATCAGAAGCTGATATATTAACACTGTGAAAACAAAAACAGGTTTTTAAAATAAAAGTAGTAATAACTAATATTAATTGCACTGCAACCATATATACACCTATGATTTAGAATTTTTAGATCATTACATGAATATTTTTTATAGCAAAATGTAGGTTTGATAGTACAAATTATGTTTAAAAAGTTCTTTAGATATATTGTAACTTTCTGCATCTGTAAAAGTACATTCTTTCTTAAGTACAGAATATAGTTATTATTATAATTACACATTCAGAGTTACTTACTCTATAACTTCGTTAACATTTACGGGAAAGTCAAGTGATTTAATCTTCAGTGGATCTAATGGTGGAATGCCAATATCTTCATTGCCTTCTTTAAAGAATTCTTTAACAAGCTCCAAGGTTTCATTTATTTGAGCTTCAAATATTAAAGCGCCGGGTTTAACATCTGTAAAGAGTAAAAGTATATATGAATATGATCAGCTGTCCACAGATATCAGCAATTACTTTGATTGAATTTTGATTAGAAATAATAGATTCTGGATTAATTCCAGTGGTCTCGAATGTGTGGTTTTAGTCGGTAGAAGTCCAACACTATCCTATTATAAGTGTGTTCGTGACGAATTTCTACTCCTTTCATAATTAAAAATAAATCGTTACCCTGTCTTTAAACGTGCTACGTTGATAAGATCCAAAATGGATCAAAAATGGCCAATGGCTGTTGGTGATAGGTAAATAATAATCTCATTAAATAGTATTAGTGTAGAGATTATAAATTAATTAAAAAAATGAATTAAATTAGGTTTTAAGTAATATATTTAAAAAAATCTTAACTCTTAATATATATTTTCTTTACTAGGTAAGAAAAATCACCTTATTTTGTAAGTAGATTATGTTTCAACATTTCTAAATCTATAATCGCTATTTGGAGACTATCGAACATTGCGATTGGTTTATTTTGCACAAATACAACGTCATATTTTTAATGAATGTTCTGGGAACCATTATATTAGAATCTTGTTAGAATAAAGATCATTTAATCATCAGCAATACCATTTCTTGTAAACTAAGAATTATCGTTAATCAGTAAATATGATCTTGTGCCCATTAAATAATAATAGGAAGGTCGTTGTCAAAATTACAAAGGAATCATCGGCAAAATGTAACTCTTATAAGGTGCAGTTGTAGGAAGTCTTGTACTTTAGTTAAAGGATAAAGATATAAATATTTTTCTAGATGTATCTTTTATTATTTGTTGCACATTTAAAATAAACCCTGCTGTACATTTTGTTGCCAAATCGGTGCCTTCCTACCAACACTTTTAGTGTTCGATAGGCTTAAACAGTAATGTTGTCCACAAGGGTCTATTCTCAGGCCACTCCTGTGGTGCGGGTATGATGACGTCCTTCGGCTGGAGTTATGCTTATCAGTTTCGCGAATAATCTGCTTCTCATTACTAGGGAGCGCGATATTGATGCTCTTAAGACTACAGCCGAGGAAGCTACCACGAAAGTAACCACCTGGATCAGCAGCGCGAGGCTGGAGGTGGCGGCACACAAGACGGGGCGGCCTGGTTGCCAACCAGAAGAACTGGATGAAGCAAGGGTGAGAAGATCCTACTCTTAGGTCACGAGGTGCCGATCTCCCAGTACTTAAAGTACCTCGGCGTTATGGTCGACTCAAACAGATTTTCCAGCTCCCAAGTCATTAGAGAAGCAGTAGGCGCTGCGAAGTCTAGGAGGGCTGTAGCCAGGCTTATGGCGAACTTCGGAGGTCCCTCGGAACGTAAAAGAGTTCTGGCAGTTACAACACCTCGTCGTGTCCAGATCCTCCGCTTATAGAGCTATTAGGGCTGGTGCGGATAAGTCTCGGGTCAGGAAGGAGCAGAGAGACATAACGTTGGCTAACTAGGCGGCTGATACCAGACATGATCACTTCTTGGCACAGCTTCTCTCGTGCGATCACTGCGGTGCGGACGTGGACTCTCCCGAACATATCCTTGAGGAGTGCAGTATGTGGTCGATTCACAGGGATGCTTTGGAGGCAGCACTCGGCGCCCCAGTTAGCGCTGACACAATGATGTAATGCTGGAGAGCGAAGATAAGTGGGCTGCAATGGAGTTGTTCGCCAATACGGTGCTTCGCCATTCGTCTTCACGAGACGCAAGGCGAGGGGAGCGACGACAGAAGATTCACGACATCAGTAGCGGGCAGCCCGGGTACCACAAGTGAAATGCGCGAGCGAGTCACTGGTACCCGGTAGCATTGAGAAGTAATAGGAGGAGTCACAAACACCTCTGTTAGAAGATACGGGCGTAAAGCATTCCTCCTCTCAAAAAACAACTTGTTTAGTACCGAAGAGTACATTAGAAACATCAACGGTAACAAAAACGTGAAATTGATATTCAAATTCCAACAAACAATCGGGACAAGAATACTGACACTCCCCATCAACGTTTTGCTCTTTATGTAAACAAGATTCAATCAGAATATCTTTAGGCTGTTCAAAAATATATAAGGCATTTTTTATTAAGAGTACAGTAAACGAAGTAAACATGGTTTAGATAATTATGACTTATTGAAATGTGACATGTCAATATGGTAACCAGTATACTATACGTGTGCGTTTGATTTTAGAGTAAATTTCCATAGTCATCGAGAAATAGACATATAGAGACACATATTTAGGTGAAAGTTTAAGTACACTTAATAAGGATTATTTTAAGAAAAAGTTGATATTAAGCGGTTATATCCTTTATGATAAAATTCGAATTTTGCCTTCTAGATTGTTCTTATAATCACTAAAGTAGAACAACAACATAAACTATGGTCATCAACTACACCCTTTGCGAAAATAGTATGGCTAACAAATCCAAGAATTTTAATCAAACTTGATTCTATCAATTATTTCAATCGCATTTACGAGTTAAAAGTTTTATCTTAGCTTTTTGCTAATTATTTAATATTCCAGATTCTGCAACTGTCGAATATTATATAGGAGCTATTAAACTATAGCATCAATATAACAACAGACAAAATAATAGCCTTTTGTAACAACTTAGTATTATATCTAGTTCTTTAGTAACGTTTAATGAATTCAATATGATGATCAACTAAATTCAAATATAAACAGATTAAATTTATTTACTCAAGAAATTAACGACATTCATTAGATACTAACGACATTCAAAATCAGCAGCTTATTTCTGTACAAATTATTTTGATAAACGAAATTTTGAACACCCAAATTAAAAACAGAAAACTAAATGTATACATATTTCCAAAATGTTGGCAGTTTAAGAGCAAATCTTGGAGAGTCTTTAAATATAACTTGTTTATTTCATAATATTATTATTTTGAATGAGACGCGGCTTGGTTAATCAATTAATGATTCTAAACTTGGCCTTAAAGATTTTGATGTCTATACAGTGGACCATTTACATATCAATAATTAAAAATCTAGAGGGATGTTTTAATTATTGTTCAATGGTATTAGACTTTGTAAAAAGTTGATTATTGGTTTGAAGTACATCCCACCTGATGCTGGTTGGTTGTTACGAAAACCATTCGATATCATTAGACTAACCATTTAGCTATTTTACAAGTTGGGGAATTTATGTTTGAAACAATATGTCTGAATTGGTTACTTTCTTTATGAGTTTTTGGGAGACAATATAACTGCGGTATTTTATATATAATCATATAATCTTCTACCCGTTAAGAGTGTAGGGTTTTTCTTCCCTCTATTAATCTTCTTGTTTTTCTTCTCTAAACGTCTTACAACTTTTTCTATCTTTCGCTATTCTTCCGAGTTCTATCCATGATTGATGTCCTACCTCTAGATACTGCTTCACCGCTCTTTCCATGTATTTTTTTAGCCTGCCTCTTTTGTTTTTCCCCGGAACACCTTCTTAACAGTTGCGTTGTTACTTCCTAATTGTCTCTTTTCGAAGTACTATTCGGTTGATTATATGTTTAGATCTATTTTTATGTCTTCATTTTTCATTCTATCCAGTTTCGTTACTCCGTTGACTTTTCTAACGTATTTAATTTCTGTTGCTCCAATTCTGGTTTTCTGTCTCCTGTTTAGGGTCCTTCACAACCGTAAGTTGGTCTAAATATTGTTTTTGTACACTTTTATCTTTGTTTGGTTTGAGACTTTTTCCTATTATAGTTTCCCTTATTTTATAGTATAACTTTCTTGCTTTTTGCTTTTATTCTACTGTTTAGGTCCCTTTCGTTTCCGTATTTTTCTTCAAAATTCACACCTAAATATTAAAATCTTTAGTTTATTCTATCTTTACTCCATCTATTTCTATATTAATTTTTTCTTCGTCCTTTATTATAGCCATTACTTTCGTCTTTTCTTAATTTATTTTCATTCTTTTTCCATTTAATGTTTCATTCCAAATTCTTAATCCGTCTTTTATGTCTTTCTCACTAGTTGCTAATACAAGAATGTCATCTGCAAATGCACATATCTTTATTTGTACTACCTCCAACTTTTTGTATTCCAATATGAGAGGTTTCGTTGACTTTTCCGCTTCCCTTATTTTTTCATCTATAAATATAATAAACAGAAATGGGCTTAAACCTCCTCCTTGCCTTAGTCCTACATTTGTCTGGTATTTTCTGATACCTCATTAATTTTTATTACTTTATTTTTGTGTCTTTGTACAGACTCTTGATTGCTTGTGTGAATTTTTTGTCTTATTTTTATCTTTTTCAATTCTAGTATGTAAAACTAGAATTATAGTATTAATAAGTCTATCTGTAATTAGTATAAGCATTAGAATAAATATTAATATTAGAACCACTGACGCCAATTTCATTTTGTATTATGTACATTCTGAAAATAAAGATATATATTATTATTTCCAGTATTCTCCAAACTTCTTCCTTTTGTACCCTATCGAATTCTTTTTCCAAATCCATGAACGCAAAATATACATCTCCCTTTACTTAACAATTTACTTTTATTTCTTTTAACGTGAAAATATGATCTTCTGTACGTTTTTCCTTTCTATATCCACTCTGTGCTCCATTTCTACTAATTGCCTTAATTATGTCTTGAGAATGTTTTCACATATTTTTGTTATTGTACTTAAAGTGATTTCCCTGTAATAGCGGCAGTCTCTCTTGTTTCCTTTCTTGTGTACCGGTGCTATACGCCCAACCTTTAGATTCTTTGGTATTGTCTCTTCCTTCCATTTTTTTTTTATTATTTGATGTAATAAATCTAATCCTTTATCATCAACGTGTTTAATCATTTCTGTTGCAGTATTGTCTTCTCCGGGAGCTTTGCCATTCTCCAAAGTTTTGATTGCCTTTTTAGTTCCTCAAAGCTTATTCCTCATCTTTCCTCTTCCCCCTCTTTCTCCGCTTCTCTGTTTGTATCCACTTCTCTTGCGATTTCGTTTTTTGTGTCTCCTCTGTCTTTAGTAGTTTTTTTAAAATATTCCTTCCATCTCTAGATAATTATTTTTCCTAATCTTTCACAATTTTCCCGTCACCCTCTTCAATCCTAATTGCTCTCTCACTTTTTACTTTTGTCAGATTTTTTATTATATTGTAAAACAATTTCTGGTTGCCTCTACTGTCTCTTTCAAGTTTTTCTCGACATTCTTCCCAGGCTTTTTGTTCTTCCCTCATAATTTTTCTTTTAGTTTTTGTCCGTTGTTCTTTATATTTTTGTTTTGTTTTCCACGTATTTTTGTCATAGTTTCTTTTTTATTTTGATTTCCTTTTTTATTTTTTCATTTCACCAAACGGTTTGTTTTTTTAAACTTTTTATCACTTTAGTTGTTCCGCATACTGCTTTAGCCGTTTTGATTATAGTTTCCTTAAATTTCTTCTAAATGCCATCTATTCCTCCATTTATTTCTTCTCTAAAGTTCTCTTCCAATTTCCAATTTAGTTCTTGTCTATAGTTATCAGCCACCTCTTTATTTTTAACACATATGCTTTTATATTCTGATATTTATTTTGTGCTTGACCTTTTTATTTTAATCTATGTCTTTTTCTATTTTTTTCCCTCGTATTTTGGTAACTACTGATTAGTGGTAGTTATATATTTCGTTTCCTCTTTTAACTCTGGCGTCTATTATTGATATTCTATTTTCCTCTTCAACTAACAGGAGGACTATCATTGACTTTTCATTTCTGCTTGGTTCTTCTCTTGTATGCTTATGAATGTTCTTATGTTCATAATAAAGGGTATCCCAAAATGAATGCAAGATTTGAATTTAATAGAAAACACAGTTTGAAGTGTTTAAATTGTGATTTTTTATTGATTAATGAAGTATATAACGGGTGTCCAACAATTATTGCAGTCCCGGGTGGCGTTGGAATCAAAAACGTAGGTCAATTCTTTCATGTTAATTGTCAAACATAACCTAAATGTGCAATAAAAATGTCAGTTCATTTATTTGCAATATGTAAGAATCGACCTACGTTTTTTATTCCAACGCCACCTGGAACTGCAATAATTGTTGGACACCCGTTAGAATAGGGTTATTTATAAAATAACAGATCGGTCAAATGGCCTTCAATCTGGCTGAATTTAAATGATGCAGCGTTTAATTTCCTCCTATAAAACACGGGTGGTTGTGGGCTTGTAGATATAGACCTTTGACTTCAAATAACCCCATTAAAATAAATCTAGTGGTGTTAAATCACACGATCTAGGATGCCAATTCTGATCACTGAAACGCGACAGTACATGACCAGGAAATGTCTCATGCAGTAATTGAATTGTTTCACGGGCTGTATGGCACATGGCGCCATCTTGTTGAAACCATATATCTGCCATATCAATATGATCCAATTTTGGCAGAGAGAACTATGTGAGCATGTCGCGATATCGAGCCCCAGTCACGGACACTGCTTGACCAGCCGAATTTTCAAAAAGGTATGGTCCACTGATGCCTCCGGCCCAAAACCCGCACCGAACAGTGACGCGTTGTAGATGCATTTGTTTTTCGACAATCGCATGTGGGTTTTCTAAATCCCAAACATGGCAATTTTGCTGATTAACAAAACCATCAAAGTGAACATGTGCTTCATCGCTTAGAATGATTTTGCTCGAAAAAAATAGCATCCACTTGGTGATGTTCAATGATCCATTCAACGAACTCACTTCGCTGTGCATGGTCATTAGGCTTCATTTGTTGTGTTAACTGAATTTTGTAAGCATAGAGACATAGATTACAGTTTGCGCTGTAGAGAGCTTCTTGAAATTTGCAATTCTTAACCACGACGGCGAATTGATTTTCTGAATTTTTTACCAACATTCTTACGCACTGCTTCGATATTGACATTTGAACGGCTTGTTTTTGGACGACCAATATGTTTAGCGTCTCCAACTGAGCCAGTCTCCCTAAATTTTTCAATTAATCTCTTCTTCTCTTATTTTGTTTGAAATTTGAACGGTGGTGGCCAAACTTTCATTACTTTTAAAATTTTGTTCAACAATGAAAAGACGTTGCTGTATTGTGTAACGCTCCATTTTTAGTAACCCTAAACTCTTGGCTGTCAAATTGTTTACCTTTTAGGGCTGCTAACAATCTCAAAAAAAGGCGGCAAATTCAAATCTTGCTTTAGTTTTGGAACACCCTCTAAGTGTTAGCTATTATCATTTTGCTTTTTTATGCAGAATTCAAGTATTCTCTCTCCGTTTTTATCTCTTCTCTCCACTCCATGTTTTCCTGTTATTGTTGTGTATGTTGTCCTGTTTGCCTACCATTCCATTAAAGTCGCCTATATTTACAGGTTTCCCTGTACTTTTTCCATTGTTTGTGTTAGTTCTTTCCATAAACTATCTTTGTTCTTAACAGTGTTATTTTCATTCGGTGTATATACACCTATTATTGTCTCTATGCTATCTTTATCTTTTAATTCAATTAGTATTGTTCATTCCTGCACAGATTCTCATTTGTTTATCTTATTCTTTAAATTTCCTTGTACTATACATCCCATTCCTGCTGCTGCTCTATGTTCATCTCTTACTTCGCTCCAGTAAGGTTCATTTTAATTTTCTATTTATTTTGATCCTTTTCCATTCCTTTTTGTCTCTGATACTATAAGAGTATCTACTTTGGCTTTCTCAGACAAGTCTCTTTTCTTTATCCGCTATACTACTTATATTCCATGTACCTATTTTGCTACTAATTCGAATACAATTACAGTTATTGATTCACTTGATGAAACCAATAATATTCTGAATAACTTTTTGACTTTCAAAAAATTGTATTAGGTTTAACAATTGCTTACACGTAAAGGCTACCCAAAAATATATTAAGAATAAACAGAACGTTTATTTTAAGAAAGAATTATAACATAAAATGGTGCTATGCGAATTTCCTGCTCTTCAAAAATCACAGCTTCAATCAAGAATACTTACAGAGAAAAGAAGGGAAAGGAAAAACTAAGTATGTATTTTGAAAATGTTGGTCAAGAGCAAAACTTGGAGACTTTTTAAATATAAATTGTTCATAAATTTAAAAATACGAAACAATTCGTGAATCTACAACAGTGAGTCTAACAACTAATTTTCTGGCTAATACCTCGACAGACATTGAATAAAACAAAATTAATTTGCGTGTTACGAATAGTGCTATCAAAGCAACACTAATTTAAATGAAATTATTTCTGTTGAATAAACTAATAAATGATAAAATGTATTTTAGATTGTTTAAATGTGACTATAATATAAAAAATTATGAACAAAAATAGAATTTAAACTGATTTCATTAATTTAAATTAGCAAAAGCAATTAAAAAATCTAGCATGCTACACTTAACTCTACTATAAATTGTTCATTTTATGATTTTATTGTTTTGGATGAGGCGAGGTCAATCAGTTGATGATTCTATTATTGGCCTTGTGTATATTGCAGTTATAGAGTAGATCTTTCTAGATTATAATACCATCGAATAGCAATTAAAATACAGGGGATTGTTAACACAGTCAATATAACAAAAAATAATTGGTGTCTGGGCAATTATTCTGGGGCTTAAAACAACTACTACAAACCTTCTTGCATATAATACTTATTTATTAGAGGGATTGGGAGATAGATATCAAGTAGAAGTTATTATACTGATTTTTCCAAGGCCTTTAATCATGTCGATTAAAAAGTTTTATTAATGAAGTTGAGTTCTAGTGATTTTAGAAAAATATTTTTAATTAGTTTCGCGGATACTTGAAGGATAAGGTCCAAATAGTTCGAATATGAAACGCTTCTTTGTCTGAAATAAAGTTTAGCTCGGGGTTCCCCCAGGGATCATAATATTGTCCAATTTATATTCTTGTACTTCATTAATGACATTGGCAAAATTAAAAACCAATGATGATTACTTCTACTATTCCTATAACGCAAGTTATACTAAATGTTAGTAATATATTTTATTAGTACCAAATAATTACACCTAATATTTATGAATGGTCAATTAAAGATTTAGCCATCTAAAATTAGGTAGAAAAATTGTTGGAAAACAAGTTAAATCAAATTGAACACCAATTCATAAATCTATGGGAGGTAGAAAAAATATGGGCTAATAAAATGAACGTTATTTTATTTAACACTCCTCGTTTGCGCTGAACGAAAATATGATGTTGATTATATTATTCTGAAATTCATATAAACATATGCTAATCAACGCTATCCAGATAAACATTTGACCGTCTTGATGCTCATCAAAACGATTTAGCATATCTTGTTTGGCGCATAATTAGGTAAATGGTAATAACTCAATATAAGGACTATGCTTAGATGCCTTATGGTACAGATAACGGATGTAGGGTCAAATGCTTAAAGTATTAATTAAATAATACACCTAAATTTTTAAATTTTATCAATATATACACTTTTCACTTGGCAATGGTTATTGATACCCTAATCGACGGTTTTAAGCAATTATACAATAAAATCTTGCTATTAATGTACCGACCTTATCATATAAATACTGTAAATGTCAACATTAACACATGTTTCATTTTACGTACCTGTACAATAAACACTACTTAAAATCGTGATTACGCTAAAAATAACACATAAGAACTTAATGCCTAACATAATGGCCGCGCTGTTCACGTTTTGCACAATCGCAAATAAAAAGATCAATTAGTGATTAGCGCTTTTGATATTTATCGCATTATTATCAAATAAAGGAAAACATACGCATATTCCTCACGTGGGAGTGATACAAAATGATAACATTCATTTCATTATCCAACACGAAGACATAATTATTTAGGTGACCACTCGAGTACAGTTGAAATACAATAGAAAACTTGACACCTGTTACCTGATAAAATCACAAAATACGTCAATGAGTTACTATTGACATAATTCGTGTGCGTAATTATTATTTCCATTTCTCATTTTAATTTAAATGTTAAATTTTTTGTTTTCTCATTAGGGATTTATTTATTTTAAGATATGCATATTATTAAATTACCTTTAGTAGCTATAAATTAGTTATTTATATTTGGTTAATCAGGGGTTATGACTATTAACCAAAGTAAATTTTAAAATTAAGATTTTACTTTAAATAAAAGATGCAAGGCATTTTCTTTAAGGAATTAAGGCAATTAATTAACTTAAAATTTATATTTACATGTTTATATTTTCTTATAATTACTAGATTGAGAAATATTTATTGTAAAATTAAAGCATAATTGTTTAAATGATAATTTCCTTTATGTAATTGGGTGTAAATCATGCGTGGCCGGAAATAGCCTGCATTGCACAATGAACGCAATTGTGTTTTGCTCATGTACAGTTGTATTAAAATAATTAGTATATAAAATAACAAACAGATTATTCATAATAATAATTAATTTTTTAAATTGATTATTTATAATGTACTTAAGCGATCGTCCTATCTAATCTTGATCTTGATTTTAGGTGTTTGTATTGAGTTAAATAAATATGAGAAACACGTGCCTTTGGCGTCATTCCAGATAAATATTGTATTTATTATAGATTTAGATAAACTAATTGATATGCAGTTTTTATACAACTTATACTAACTGTTATAAAAATGAATAGTATATTAGAAAAAAAACTGTTTATTTTTGGTTAGTTTAAACGAGTATAGTAATAGTAGTATCTTTGTGGGATGCCTCAAGGATACATCTTAGGATCCATGCTATTTTAAATATTTATAAATAAACTTTTAAATTTTATTTACACATTTGTTAATAAAGGACAATCAATTGAAGAGATTGAAATGAAAAAGAATATAAGAATGAACGCAGTTACTACCTGGAGTTCTAATAATAAGTTATTCCTTAATAAAAATGAAACAAAATATGTTACCTTTATTCTTAAAAAGGGCACCGCAAATAAAAGTCATTGAAAATATAGGTAAAGAATTGTTAAACAATTAGTTTGTTTCACTCATTGTTACCTTAGGCTACATATTGATTCACAGTTTAATTGGAAATAGCATGGTAGGGTAATCACCTAGCCCAATATTTGGGTGCGAGTTTACATTATTATATATATTATAGTACAGTTGGAACACGCTTCCAAAAAGAGCGCCGAATTTAATTTAAAAAAACACATTAATTTTTTTTAATTAAACAAACATTTTTATTTCCACATAAAGAAAAATAGTTCCGATCAAACGTGAAATACATCAGGCAAATGGCCATCACGAAAACTCTGGCACAGGGTTATTCTTTTGTTGAAATTTTGAATAACGTTTTCGCATAAATGTGGCTGTATTTCACCAACAACGCTCCGTATTTCCTCTTTAAGATGTTCAACTGTTTCAGGCTTATTCGCATATACCTTCACATAGCCCCAAAGAAAAAAGTCCATCGGCGTTAGATCGCAGGATATTGATGGGCAATGTTGATTGCCAAATTGAGAAATAACTCGGCCTGGAAACTTGGTCTGCAGTAACACCATTGTTTCACGTGCAGTGTGGCAGGTCGCACCGTCTTGTTGGAAAAACATGTCCTCGACATCAATTACATCCAATTCGGGACACAAAAACTCCGTTAACATTTCGCGATACGGCACACCATTAATAGTTAGCGCATTTCCAGCCGCATTTTCAAAGAAATACGGCCTAATCACTCCGCCAGAACAAAATGTGCACCAAATAGTTACTCGCGGTGGATGTATTGGTTTTTCGAGAATTACACGAGGATTTGCAGCATCCCAAAATCCGACAGTTTTACTTATTTAAATATTCGTCGAGTTGAAAATGTGCCTCATCTGAAAAATGATTGCCTCATCTTCGAAAAATCCGCATTAATTTGATCATGTGCCAAAACCCAATTAGCAAATCCACGGCGTCTATCATGGTCTCTTGGCTTGATTTCTTGCACCATTTGAACCTTGTACGCGTGCAAAGGCAGTTCTTTTACCAAAATGTGTTGCATAGTGCTTCTGGAAATATTTAATCCTTGACCACGATGCCAAATGGAAGTTCCTGGATTCTCGGTCATAGATTCCCTTACTGTGGCTATATTTCCGAGTGACCGACAAGGACGACGACGAGCAATGGTCCTCTGATCCATCAGCGTAAATTTGGTCTTAAATTTTTTAATTAAACTCCTCACTGTCGATTCTACGGGCGCATTATTGCGACCGAAAACTTGATTTAATTGGCGAAGTATTTTCGCAAATCTTTCACCATTTTTGTAATATATTTCGGTTAAATACTTCTTCATGTTCTTAAATCGCGTGGTCTATACGTGACAACTGTCAAAAAAGTCACCGTACAACTCGTATCTAAATCAAATTTAAATCAAACATTCTTGTTGGGACATCCTTTATGTATGAAAAAGACAAAGATAGATTATAAAAATGTACCTATTATGGTCTTATTTATACTCGGATAATATTTGGTTCATTCCTTAAGTAGGCATAGGATATACTATTATCTATCTATCTGAAAATTATATTGCAGTAAGGATATGGCGGTGACAAAAAATACTGACTGACTAGAAGCGGTACGACGGGAGCCACGGTCACAGGAGCTGAAAGGGAACGGGTCTGCAGTTAAAGTGGTGCAAGCGAACTTAAACCGGTGTTACGCTACCCATGACCTGCTAGAAGTAACGGCGAGGGAAGACGATATACAAGTGGTGATCGTTAGCGAGCCCAACCATAGCAGAGTCAGCAAGGACTGGTACAGGGATATCACAAAATGAGGTGTTGCGATACAAGTTAGGGGGCGATCAAACATCTGACAACGGCGTCGGGTAGCCCTAGGAAAGGCATTGCCTGGGTTAGTGTGGCGGGTGTGACGTACATTTCCTGCTACGCTTTTTCGAACGAAGAAATGGCGCAATTTCGATGATAGAGAGCACCAGCAGGGACATCCTGGTAAGAATGATGAAAGGACTAAGGTTGCCTCAGGGAGCCGAAGCGGCAGCAGAAGCCTACTCGAGGAGGCTCAGGGCCGCATGTGAAGAGGCTATACCAAGGAAACCCGGACGGGGAATTTTTAGGCCGGTCTACTGGTGGTGCGTTGTAGTTGCCGAGGCCAGGAGGGCAGCAAATGCAGCCAGGAGGCGGCTTAGCAGAGATAGAAGTGCCAGCAGAGCCACCGAACACCTAAAGGAGGCGTGCGAGGTCTACAAGAGAGAGCTGCGCCAAGCAATAAATCACAGCAAGTGGCGGCAACTTTGTGAAGAGGTAGAAAAGGACAAATGTGGCCGCCCATACAAAATTGTGGCAAAGAAACTGGGGGCACCGTTACCCAACGAGGGCTCGCTGGTCCGCGGAGGGGTTAGAGCCGTTGTGGATACCCTTTTTCCCCCAATACCATGGGAGGAGCAGCAGGCGGAGCCGGTCAAATCGCAAGGCGACAGGCGGAGACGACTCGAAACTATTAGCGGGTCTCTACAACAGCTGCCTGGCATAAGGCGTTTTCACCAAAAGATATAAGCGCGCTCGGCTGGTGTTACTGCCAAAGAAGGGCAAGCTGGGAACCACGCCGGGAGTTTACAGGCCCATATGTCTTTTGGATGGCGAGGGGAAGGCTCTGGAAAGGCTGCTGGTAGATGGAGCCAGCGCCTCACTGGAGAGAACCGGAGGTTTCGAATACCAATACGGCTTCAGACGCGGCAGGTCTACTAAGGACGCTATTATCAGAGTGAAGAGCATAGTGGAACGGACAAACAGTGGGCCAACGAAGGGGAGACAGCACTGTATGGGGATAGCGCTTGAGCTTTTTTTGCCTGTTTTTATGCCTTTTTCTCTAAATTTGGTGCCTTTTTAAGTGCTTTGTTTCACATTTTTTAAGGTTTTTTTTATCCGCTCTCTACTGATGATATACATCAAAATCTTACACACCGAATTGGCCCATCATCTTCACCCAGTAGAATTCGACCTCCTTCAAGACTACGTCCGTCAAAAAGTAAGCAGCCTCCGTTTCCAGAAACTGGCAGTTCAAAAGAAGAAATTGAAGAACTTGCAACAATGATAGGTTAGAGTAAGAAATGCATTATATTTCTCTACTTTCTATCCAAGAATAATTAATAACACAAATGTCTCATTTAACAAAGATGTTATGTTAATGTTAAGTTCTGGACCAAAATTCTCCACACACATTAACGTTCCATTTTCAAAGAAACCCTTATTGTCGAATCTGAACTGGCTCTTAAACATTCAAATGCTACTTATAAAATAAAGCACTAAAAACCTTTCTTCACACAGTTTATTTGAAATACCAAATATATATATTTCGGACACAAAGTGACCATTATCAATGGTTTAATACTAAGTACAAAACTAAAATTAAACAATATTTATACACACAAATTATGTAAATAAGTTGGAAGGGAGGTAGGGTAATTTCCAAAAAATGTAAATTATGGACGGTATCTGGAAAAAGGTATTAGGGAAAAAACCCGGATTAAGGTGGGACGATAAATTCTAATAATACATTTTGTAATGGACTTAAATCGAAATTCATTAATCTGCTTTCATGTTTTTTCATTTGTATTGCCTCTAACATGTTTAATTGATAATTTGAAGACTGTTTCAGTAATTTAATATTATTTATTGTGATTGGATGCCCAGTTTCTATTATATGGTTAGCTACCGCGGATTTTTCATTATTTAAATTTTTTGCGTGTGTTAAGTGTTCTTTAAATCTAATTTGTAAATTTCGCTGTGTTTGACCTACGTATATTTTGTCACAATTGTTACAGTTGATTGAATAAATTCCTGATTGTTCTAATTCATTTGTTTTAGTAAAAGTGGTTCCTAATAATTGTCTCAATTTTGAGTTTGAATAATACGCAGGAGTTAGGTGGAATTTTTTATATAATTTATTGAAATGCGACTCAGTTTTTGGGGAATAAATTAATTTGACGTATTTGTTATCTTTGTTTTGAATGGATGGTGTAAGGCTAGTTGCAAACCTAAGTTTATTTTTAAACGCGTGTTTATTAATAAGTCTTTTAATTGTATGGATATTGTAATTGAGGCTTTCCGCAATATTAATAATGATGTTGAACTCCTTTTCTCTATTTTCTTTGGACAAAGGAATGTTAAATGCTCGATGGATGAGGCTATTGAAGGCTGCTAATTTGTATTTCATTGGTGCACAGGAATCTGAATGGAGGTAATTAAAAGTGTGTGTGGGTTTACGGAAAATATCAAATTCTAATCTGTTGTTTTTACGGGAAATAATTATATCTAAAAAGGGTAGAGAGTTATTTTGTTCAATTTCATAGGTGAAGTTTATAGTTTTGTGAAAATTATTGAGAGATGTAATAAATGAATCTATGTTAAACTCAGAATTAATTATGGCAAAAACGTCATCAACGTATCGGAACCAAATGTCCGGGAACTCGGTTAGTGTATTTTTTGCATTATTTTCAAAATGGTTTATTATTGCTTATTTCAACATTCAATTTTTATGTTTTTACAACTGTTTATTTTATTGCTGTCTGTAAACTCATTTTAATTTATTTAAATCTAATATTTTGTGTAGCTGTTTGGAACTGCATTTATTTCTTTATTGCATTCCCGGAAACGTAGCATATTATTAATATTTTCATTGTGGCACAAAGATGCGGATTTTGGGACTTTTCGGTAATTAGCCGTCTGCATCGGTCATTGCTGAAGGGTCCGCTGGTAAGATCATGAATCTACCTGAATTTTTAGCTTGTTTCTGCGCATGTCTCCCTGTTAAGTTGTATATTGTGTAAAATAGTTGGTTTAGTTTTATAAATCAGTTTCGATTCACTTCTTAAACTGCAAACATCTTCTGTAAATAATGTTTAGAGTATTAAGAGACACGTTAAACTAACTCCTCAGACATAATTGAAATTACAAATTACAAACAAAAATTAAAATCACTAATTAACATAGAATATTCGTTATTTTGCGATCAAAAAAAGTCACAACTTCTCTCTATGAACCCCACAGCTCCTATATTATATGGCTTCATAAAAATCTACAAAGAGAACCAACCAATTCGGCCTGTAGTTTCTATTCCAATACACCCGCAAATAATCTATATTTCGAATTAGCTTCAATCTTTAAATCACTTACTAATTTATCAGACACGCATTCCATTAAAAACACATCTGAACTAATTACTAACCTTAATAATAACACAGTAGACACTAATTCTAAACTAGTATCTTTCGATGTATCTAATATGTTTGTTAACATCCCTCCTAAAGATTGTATCAATTTAATAATTCAACACCTCGACAAAAACCACGTTAATCCCACAGTCAAAATAGAATTTTTAAATATTTTAGAAACCCTACTTACTCACAATTAATTTTCCTTTAATAATAAATTTTATATACAAAAAGAAGGCCTAGCAATGGGCTCACCCCTTAGTCCCCTATTAGTAGATATATTTATGGAAAATATGACCAACAAAATCCTTAACTCCCCATTAGGTAAAAAACACATAAAATTGTGGTATATGTATGTTGATGATATATTAGCATGCTTCGTAGGTACTGATAGACAAATTTCTCAACTCTCTTCATACTTCAATTAATTTCACTTTAGAAACAAAAACTAACAATAAAATAAATTTCTTAGATCTATCCATATCTAAACACAATAACACTTTAACATTTGACATCTTTCGAAAACCTACCTTTACAGACACTATTATTCCTAATAATTCCCGACATCCTTTTAAACATAAAATTGCATCATTTCATTTCCTCCTAAATAGAGCTCTGAAGTTATCGTTAAACCCCGCATCATTTAATAAAGAAATAACAATAATAAACCAAATGGCCGAAAACAATGGCTAGTAAAGTAAATACATTACTTTTGTTTTATTCTATGATACATGTTTGTGACATAACTCTACTATATTTTTAAGAATCATTGTTTATATTAACACATATTTTATTTGATTTAGTTTTGTTTTGTGATAACTTACTATGAATTTGAATCGGGGTTGATAGTTTATTTACCTTCAAAATACAAACTAATTACCTTAAGGCAAATTTATTTCTCCATAGGCAAAAAGCTTTTTCAGTTTGCCGAATTGGCATCCTCTATAAATAATTTCTGTTTCATATCCTACCCTATTTAATCATAGTTATTTACAACTTTGTTTCTAAGAGAACGTGCCAAATTTTAATCAGGCAACTCCTGTCCAATTCGTTCCCAATCCAATAATTTATCAAAATCTTCATATTTTAATCCCTTTACTTTCTGCTGACGATAATGTTATCTGTCATGCTCTCCTTTCCCAGTTACCCAATTATCCCTCTAATCATTATTCGTCGCTATCCATATGTTTAGTTCTCTTAATGATACCTCTTAATCGTATCAAAATCGATCCTTTCAAATCTAAACTAGCACAGATCCCTCTTCTATTATTATTAATAACACCATTATTTATTCTTTCCACTTTTGTAATTGCCTAAATACATCATATTCGACTCTTTCCTTCTGAAACCATGCACAAATTCTGAATAGGAAACAAGGTATCCAGGGCAACAAATTTATTTCAGCTTGCTCAAAAAAGTTCATTGTGGCTCTTGCAATGTGTGGGCTAGCATTATCCTACTGAAAAGTTGGATTTGGCAATGTCTGAAGATAGGATAGGAGATGAGTTTCCAGAATTTCTTCGCTGTAACGCTGTACGGTCATATTGCCTCTAACGCAGATTAGAGGTGACCTAAAGCCATAAGCAATGACACTCCATACTATAACCCCAAGAGTTTAATGCCTTTCGGCAAAAAAAGCCGACAATCTCAAACGCCAATATGCACGATCTGCGGTTCTTCTACGTGGTCCTCTATCTCTAGCTCTTTGTATTCGATCTTGTTGATCATATTCCCGACAACATCTTACTAGTAGTATCTAAACTTCTGTGCAACCTGTCTCTAAGAAAGTCCAGCCTCTCTAAGTCCCGCTATCCGCTCTTTATCAAACTCAGAAAGTTGATCATCTTTATACCCTAGGCATTGTAAAAGATAACAACAAAAGCTTAGAACCGCACTCAGTAAAATTAAAATCGTTATTACGGCAAGAATGTTAACTTTCAGCTTGTGCACTATAACTAAATAAACTAGTTGAATAAAAAACGAAAACTTTATTTATCACAACTGAATTTTTAATCGTTTCCTATTTATATAATTTCGTACCCCCCGCTCCAAAATTCTCATTACATAACTAAACATAAATACTTTTCAGATAATTCAGCCAGTATTTTTTTAGTAATTATAGTAAAAATAGAATGGAAGATTTAATGATCGATAACTAATGAATCTTTAAAGAAAAGTTTTCCGCAGAAGGGCATTCGTTACAGCCGAGTAAAGGGCAAAGTCCCTTCTTTGAAAGCACGTATGCAATGTGGTATTATCACGTAAGCAACCTATTAAATTAAACAGGTTAAGACAAATGCTATTATTTTAATCTATTTTGTTTAAAAGTGCAAATCCGAAGTAAAGTGCCTTCATTCAAGACTAGTAATCTCGAAAACGTTAAACTTGAATGACAAAAATCGCACATATATTTTCTGAACCAGCTAAACACTTTCTTTTCAATACTAGTATGTGGAAACCAGACAATGGAGCAATATTTTAGCGAACGAACAAGGATTATTAATTAAAGTTATGAAAATCTTACATTTAATAAAACTTAATAGCTGAAAGAATTTGGTCACATATATTTTATATAATGTCCGAAAAGTTAAAGTTTGTATGAAAAGTAACTCTGATGTCTTTAATATAGTAATTTCGAGATTAAGGTTTACACAAAAGTTTACCCAGGTTGGTTGGTTTTTGCCATGATGTTCCCAGTTGGATCTTCCTTAATTTTGCCTGAGCGGGATAGTAGCACAGGATATACTTCGCCTACTCCGCTTCCTCCTTAGACCTTCTGGAAATGGGATGTTTAGCAACTCTTAATACATAGAGGTGTTTTTAACCGACAGTGTCTAGTTAAGATACCAGATTTTAGGTTTAACTTGCATAAATTAACTTTTGCATTGGGTGTTCGTATTGTGTTTCTGGAATGAGCACAAGTGGAGATGTTCTTCCACCTTACTTTATGTGCTACTAGAATCATGTCTTGGTCTGTTTAAGAGATTGTTTTTGGATAGGGACACAAGGATGCTCCCACTGTTGCTAGAGCATTTGCCCTATCAATTCCTCTCATGTTTAAGTGTGCTTTGGCCTAGGATATGACAATTCTGTTATCTATAGATTCCGCCTCTAGTCTTCTAGTCTTGATCAGGTCTTGGGATGTGTTAAGATAGTAAGACAGGTTCCACTGTCTGTGAAGATGCAGACGTTTTCTCTTTTTATCCCCAGTGCAGTTATTTTTTTGGGCAATAACGAGTGTCCCTATGAGTTTTCCTCTAAGTGTATTTTTAGTTCGAGATTAAATTCGGTAAAATATATGCCTGCACCTGTTCTTTTCTTGTCTTTTGCTCCAAAATATGTGTATAGCAGCTTCAGGAGTCTCAGATTTAGTGACGTGTTTTGGCTTTCGAAAAGGTAGGTTGGAGTAGCACGGTTCTGATACTTTTCTAGAAAAGCTTTCCTCTAAGTCGCTCTTCCAAATATTGTCCCATACCATTCCGGCCAGCCTTTGCCTCTTAGTCTTAGCGCTGTACCTAGTGCCATCTCCTGTATGTTTAAATCCAGGAGAGGAAGAGACAATGAAGTCTCCATTGCGGACGCCGATGACATGGCACCAGTAATTCTCAAACACGCGGGACTTGCTGCAATTTTGAGTTTAACCCTAGGCCACATCTGCTACATATGTTCTGGGTGATAGTTCCCATGATCTCTGAATCTTGCTTAGAAGATTACTACTCTAGTTTTGTTTAGAATCTAGGCTAATCTCCAGTCTTAACCTGTGAAGCCAGAGAAATATCCTGGGTAGAGTCATTCGGTCCAGTTTCTTTTTTTTCTTGATAAAAAATAGCAACGTCTTTGTTGGATTTACCGAGAGGGCGTTATCTATACACCATTTCTCCACAATATTGTGGGCACTCTCTATTAGTCCACCAAAAAAAGTGTAGTCATAAGCCAATGTGGATTGACGTATAAAGAAGGCTTTACCTACAAACCTTTAAAAAAGATATATAAAGAACACATTGTTTGCAAATAGTAAACATTTCCCAACACTATATCGTTAATAAAAATATTAAAGACTAAGGGTCCAATCTTAAAGAATGTCAGATGTTATATCAGTAGGATTAGAAGCACAGTTCTCAATACCAACTGACATACGATTTTAATCAGTCTAGGAGGGTATAATAAATATCAAAACGACGCCATGTATCAATCAAAATCTTATAATCAATAGTATTAATGTCTTTCAAGAAGTCAGTGTAGATAAAATCTACATGATTTCTCTCTGGGGACGCATCTACAATATATGATTCATTAACTAAAAGATTTGTAGCAATCGATTTTCCTATTTTAAAGCAGTATTCATATATAAAACTTTGTTAAGTGATTTTTCTTAATGATAAAACACATATCGAATACATGAACAAATCTACTATTTATGTGTTAACCTTCAAACATTGTCAAAGTATATACAGTCAATCAGGTCGTAATTTCTAAATTGGAATGAAAGAATATTAACAATCATATCAATCATCATTTTGCAGGAAGCATGCACTTTTAGAAATACCCTTCGCGGATTTACCTCACCTTAATGCTGTTATATAAATGTCGCATTGAAAACAATAATGAATCTAGAAGCAAACAAAGATTATCAATTGCCTATGGAATAACAAAAGTCAAGTTGGAGATCAATTAGAAGCAGCGAATTCCGCCTATGATATCTGGGCCAAAATTTGTGTACTTTTTTGTGTTTTGATGATTTACAAGATCTATTTAATACATGCATACATTAAAAACATATATAAATACACTAAATAATTACTTTAGAATTTGGAGCATAGAGCAAGGCGGAGTTCACGACTTCTGGTGTTCTTCCACTCGAACCATTGTACTTTGCAGCTGGTGATAACACCCATCAGGTTACTCTAGCCACTGAAGTAATATTTCAAAATATTAGTAGCAATAAAATATTAGCTTTAGACCAAATATTGTACTAATAATAGTATACTTGATGTATTGTATGTATCTTTGAGTATTAGTAAACTACAATATTATAAAAACCTATCCATCAAATTCTATTATAGTTGATACTTATTGCGCCACACTATTGATGGAATATGTGCAAAGTTGGAGGAGAACACTTGTTCTATAGACCATACTCTATGGAACATATCACTTATTTTTCTTCACCTATTTTTTCTAATATGTAAGTATATTCAGTAAGAAAATTACCTAAAGATTTTAGGAATTTTTTCTTTCGTATTACCATGCATTTGTTTCTGTCTCATATGAAGTTTTCGAAAGTGATATATCTTCTATCATTAAACTTTACGAAATAATATTTGTTTTTACTAATCCAATATCAAAATGATATTTCCTATTTTTCTTTAACTAGATATGGCATTTTTTTAACGAGGATGAGATTATTATTATTATTAAAGAAATCACAGATATAATTTAATCTTTGTAAAATCTTAAGTACGTCAATAAATAAGTTTTCATATAAAAATTATTTTATAGATAACAAGTAATTATGTGTTTCTTTTATATTTTTTTATATTTGTTTATATTAAGCAACCTTATAATCCTAATAGGATATTTATTAAAAGCTGATAAATAAGTTTGTTGGGTAAAATATCTGAAGTACCTTAATGTAAAGATAATACTTATCATTCTCGCATCCACACATATATAAAACGAATTTATTGTAATGAATACTTATTCTGTTCTAGTGCAAAATGCGTTCAATTATATTGGTAGCCTTGGTGGCATTTGCCTACGGCGATGTCCAGTTAGGACAACGTACGGAAGGTTGGTGTAATTGATACCAATATTGATTTAACCTTGAATATACCGTTTATATTAATTAACAAATTTGTTAATTTACAGAAATACAATTGGATGAATTCCAATCTCGCTTATTTGAAGGTGCTATAAATAAAAGCGCAGAATGCATAAGAAATCTCTTAAAGTCAGGTGACGAAAGTATTGGCCTTCCTCCATTAGATCCCTTCGTACTGGAAGATATCGCCATTGATTTAGATAAATATGGATGGGAACATTTCAAGTGAGTATTGCCTGTAATTATTTGTTCAATATATACTTAATGTATAATCACAGGGGTCAGCTTGAACTGAAATCTTTCAAAGCCGAGGGTCAATTAGGATGGCACATTTCTAAATTGAAAGTATCTCCCACTCTTATACCAATAGGCGCTAAAGTCACCTTAGATCTTGGCTGGGCTAATGCAAATTTTGTTGGTGATTATAATGTTAATGCCGACATCTTAGATCACAGTATTGAGGGAGCTGGCCAGATATCTGGATCCGCTACTAACTTCAATCTTGATATCCAACTACACGGAACGCTTTCGCGCATTGGCGTTAAAAAATTGACGATTAAACCTTCTCTAGAAGATATTGAGGTAGGTAATCAAAATTAATACATGAAGAATATTAAATAAAATTATATGGGATATTCTTAGATATAGAATATAGGTGATATAGCAATATATATTTGTGTTCTATATTACTTATCAATTGATTAATCACACATTAAAAAAAAATAACAAATCGTATTACTTCTTCGCATTTAACCTTTCTTATATGTTTTTTTTAGTTCAACGTTGGTCAATTAATCATTGATGGAAACGATGTATCAGGAACTATTAATTCTAAAGTAAACAATGTGTTAGAGCTTATCCAAGCTAATATGGATTTGATTGGTGAAAAATTAGCAGAAGCAATTTTGAATATTCTGAACAAAAAAATATATAGTACCACCATGGACACCCAGATGAATAGCGTTATTGAAGCTATTACAAATTGCATTCAAATAGTGTGAATAGTAATTAGTTGTAATATACTTGACGCAAATAAATAATAAATAAACACTTAAATACATGTTTTTTTGTATATGTGCAACTCACATTTATCTCTAAAAATTTAGAAAGTTAGAGAATTTTAAGAAATTTATATATAAACTATTGTTTAAGAATAAATATTCTGTTCCATTAATATAATTGGCAATAGCAGGGGAACCTATTTAGATATATTTGACGTATTGATAATTTTTACGTATCTACTACTATTCATCACATACCATACTCAATTACTATACCATGAACTACTTTTATAAATAATCTATCATTTTCTCATATTATACTAAACTAAAGTTGTTGATTACAATATCTTTAATAACTATTTATCAAATATTGATTAGGATTGCGCGATGGTGGATCTGTCTTGCTGAATACAGCAAAATAATGGCAGCAAGCTCAAGGCATCATAAAATTCAATAAGAATCAAATCTGATGAAGTGTTGTAATGTAAAAGACTAAAACTGGTGGGTGGCATACGAGCTACGTTGATTGGGAATTTTGGAAAAAAAAACAACTTGCAAATTTCTGTGAAAACATGAAACGTACTGACAGGCTTCAGTTTGTGCTAAATTGGTGAATTTATTTATATTCGGATTCTAACCGAGGAAAAAGTTTACGACATATTTGTTAAGCTAAACCGCATCTGATACAGAAGGAAGGTTTTGATAATAGTCTGGGAATTAAAAGTGAAACGAAAAAGAGTTTCGTAGCTAAAAATCGTCCACCTATACAACTCCATTTCTTTGGTTTTAGAAACACCACCGGTAACGTATTCATGTAAAACGGATAGCGTTTTGCTGCTGCTAGTTGCTGGAGGATAGGAAGGATAAGATAAGGACTTGATGATATCTCGTAGTTTTAGAGGGAGTAACAGGCTCTTCCGGTAAAAAAAAATACCAGAGATTGCATTGCAAGTTTCATTGATCTTTCCTGATTGTGATTTAATAGCATTTCATCTGGATATCCACGGTTTAAGGGTCAGAGCGAGGGATACAGTAAGGGGTTACTATTGTTGAATCTTATACTTCAAACTGCTCCATGGGGCAATTGTTTAGGTAAGATGAAATTGGTAAAGAGAGATAGTTGCCACTAATGTAGTAGATCAATTAATGACAGTATTCTGATTACTATCTCTTAATAAAATACTGACACAGTATTTGCTTTCACACAGTTCTACCTGATGAAGTCACTGTGTGGTGAAACATGGCTGCAGAAGAATAAAAAAAAATTGAAACCATATACTGTGTCAGTATTTTATTAAGAGATAGTAATCAGAATACTGGCATTAATTGATCTACTACATTAGTGGCAACACACATGTGTTTACACTGCTATACATTTTCGGTAAGGACGGGATAAATGTAGCAGTATTCATTGTGGATAGTGGTGAGGAGATGGGAGCAAATATAGCCAGGACCTCTGGACAGCAATCATAAAGAAGTTTACTTTTGCCATGATAGCTGGAAAAATTATTTTATTTTTTAATTATAAACAGATTTAAATGCAGTGTATAAAATGTTGGATGGTCTTAATATGGTCGGTTCGAAATTATTTATTTGGCAAGAACAATACGGCTATTCCTCGCCAATCAATAAATAAATTTCTTTACGAGAAATCTTATCAGCAAGAGTAGCGAATCACTATAGCAATAATGACGGTATATCGAACTGATGGTTAAAACGCAGGATAAGACGTTTGGATATCCTGTAGTCATTGAGCTGCTTCCAAAATTTAGCAATGTATGGATTGGAACCAAAGGAGATTACTTATAAGATGATTAGTGATAAGTATAACTTGGGTGGCTTCGATAAAGCGTTATGAGACCTGAATAATAACTTCTTTTATGAAGAACAGCTAATAAAAGGTATTTCTTCTACTCTAATGACTTAAAGCATCGGCCGCGATCGATAAAGGCACGATATGTGATGTGGAGTGTAGCATACTTGATAGCTACCAAAATACTAGAAAAAGATAATTACTTTATAGGAGGTATAAAACAACGGCACTACAGCAACTGAAAGCATATAAGCACCAAACATATTAGTTAAAAATTTAAATGATGCTTATCCTCTTATTTTATCTAAATGTGTTCTAATAAAATATGTTAAATCATCAGTATATACAAAATGGTTTATTGAAGATTTAATACAATTTATCAGAGAAGAGAAATCGACATATTTTGATTATAAAATCAGAGGCTTAATTGTAAATTATGAAAAAGGTTATAACTAAAGGCTTACGATTTTTAGTGATCATTGGTATAAACTCTATATAAGTAATGTTGACGCTAATATCAAAATAATTCGAAATTATTTTTGAATTTTATTAATGAATACAGTAAGATGAACGGCTTCTCGAATTCAGTTATCAACGTGCTGATCTATTTGTTGATTTTTTTTCGAGCTTTTTGTAGATACAACTGTCAACACTATCCTGTAAACCTGTATATGCGGATTATTTCAGTACTTTGCAAGAATGTGCATTTATTCAAGGTTTATAATATTATCAATATAAGCGTTTTCACAGATTTTTGGAAAAATAGGTTCATTCTTCCATATTTCAAAGTTGAAAGTTCAAAGAAAGATGTTAGTACCTACCGTAGTATTTGCCGGAAATCTGAAATTCTAAAACGGTTTGAAAATTTAATTACTGAACAGCTTATATAGTCTATGGTCAAGCAAATCTGTAAATTGTGATGAGTAATATCGGTACCTCAAGTATCTATTTAGGGATAGGTATCGGCTTATTTGTGACAGCCTTTTGCACAAAATGATGTTTGGTCCTTTTAGGTATACTATACTGTACTGCACTTTGGCTCTATTGAAAATATATATACAGCACAAGGAACCCATCAGTTCATAAAACAAGTTTCTTAAATAAATTGCTTCTTTTGAAGCTTCTGACAAGGCGATATATTCTGATTCCGGACTGGACAGCGCCACTGTAGCTTGTTTCCTGCTTTCCCAGGAGATAGCTGCGTTATCAAATTGACAAATAGCCAGTGTACGATTTTCTGTCTTTTGTGTCATTAGCCCAATCGGCATTAAATATCTGTTTTTTTTTTCTCTTGTGTATTGTACACGGAATACAGGTACAAAGGAGGCAGGGCTGGCAGACACTGTCACCTTTTAGCCTCCTCTAAAAGGTGACAGTCAAAAAGACACCCTTCCTTGGAAGGAAGACAGACAATTTGCCACCCTGCTACGTCTTCAATAGACCCTATAATGTATCGATAAAAAGAGGAACCGGGAGTGTAGAGGGTGGGGAAACCGTCCGAATTTACACCGATGGTTCTAAAACCGAAAGAGGATCCGGGGCGGGAATTTACTCGCAACAAATGGACCTCTTATTAGTTATACCCCTAGAGAAGCACACAACTACTCTGCAAGCAGAGATCGTTGGCATCATCCAATGGGCGAAAGAAATCCTACACCGAGACATCCGTGATAGGAACATCCAAATCCTTATAGACAGTAGGGCAGCAATACTAGCAGTGAGTAGTCACAAGATCACCTCAACACTAGTAAAAGAATGTCACAACAGCCTTAAATAAGCAGCACAATCAAACAGTATTGAGCTGCGCTGGGTCAAGGGACACAATAATGAAGAAGGCAACAGCAAGGCAGACGAGTTGGCGCGAGTTGGATCGGTTCTCAGTGATACCACGGACGGGCCCCCGATCGCGCCAACACCGAAATGCCTCACTGATATCCTCAAACAGAATACTCTCAAGATGCTAAAACAACACCTCAGGCTGCAGACAGGCCAAGAAAGCAATACGCTCACCCAATCTGAAAACAGCTGAATATTATTTGCGATTATCCCGGGGGAATCTGCGTCTTATCACAGGTATCCTTACGGGTCACTGTCAGCTAAGGAAACACTTGTTTACTATGGGACTGGTGGAAACCCCCATATGTAGAGCATGTGAAGAAGAGGACGAGACAGTGGAACATGTGTTAACCACCTGCCCGGCTCTTGCCCACCTTAGAGAGTCCATGCTAGGGGAGCTCTTGCCGAACATGGCCAACATAAGGGATAACCCTCCAAGCGTTGTGCTGTCCTTTGCTCGCCACCTTGGGTGGCTAAATGAGTGATAGAACAACGCAGGGCTGTCCCAGTCAGGGGAGCACAACGGGCCTAGTGAGGCCTAAGGGTACGGACAGAGTGCCAGCGTCTGGCGGGGGGATGCGCGCGGCTTCGTTTTTTTAACACGTACTAACGCTCCGTGGCACTCAGGAGGACTCAGGACGCCACCATGGGTTAGCACGTGTTTAACATGAATCCCGCACGCATCCGCCCCGCCTGACGCTCGCACCCTAAGTGCTCTGGTCAATGATTTGATCACCCTTGGCAAACTCAATCCAGATCCAGATCCAGATGCACACGGAATAAATGTGTTAGGTTGAATAGAGGATGTAGACATGTATTGTTTACAACTTCATTTAGTACTACACTTATTAACACACGTGCTAATATGTCTCAATGGCTGTTTAACACTAACTAATACATAGGCATACTTAAGGTGTTCGCCAGTGGCGGTACATATACAACATCTCTCTTTTTAAGTTTTTATTTTTTTAATTTACTTATATAGTTATCTAAATTTTTTGGTCTTCTTAGCATACGCCTGACTCTACCACTACTTAGACGATTTACTTGTACGATTCTCACTATCTTCCTCCTTCTAAAGTTGGTTTCCTATGATTTCCTCTTGTCCGTTGGTGAATTGTGGTTGAATCTCAGACCTCCTAAGATGTTGTGCTAGCTTCTTCGCAGGTGTGCTCCTTTCATTCTTGACCATGTACGACCTTGGTGACTTCTGTTTTTTCACTATTATTCCTCTATATATTGTGATTTATCATGACAGAATCTCCCTTGTCTAACTCAACCTTTTTATGAGCCGTTTGATCATAATAGGCTTTTCTTTCCTGCTTGTCCTTTAATTTTTTTCGAATTTCGTCAATATTTTCTTCTTTGAATTCCAATTGTTTATTTGTCTTTTAAGCTTTGTTTTTAAACGTCTGCCAAATAATAGTTGAGATAGAGACAAATTTAACCCCTGCATTTGTGTTTTTCTGTACTCTAACAGAGCATTTTTAATTTCATTGCACTTTCTTAAAAGATTGATTGATGATGACGAGGACTAGTCAAAATAAAATTAAAGTCCCATTTTTTAGCAAATGTAGCACATTCATACAAATAACATGTTGTCATCTACTACCATGACATGAGAAAATTCGTTTAAATTCCCCGATTACATCTGCTTTCGTTTTTCTTTTTAATTTAATTAGTTCTAGCCATTTGGAAAAGTAGTCGATTACTACTAAATAAACTTTTCCATCAAAATCACAAATATCCACAGCTAATTTTTTAAATGAGGCTGCCGGTATAACATTTGGTTTAAAGTAATTTTTTCTGTTCGTTTTTCGGTAATATTCACACTTTTTACAATTTAATATCATTCTATCGATGTCAACAGTATACCTGGCCAGTCAAACAATTCTCAGGCTCTTGCCTTTGTTTTCGTCATACCAAAATATACCTCATGTAATTTCGTCAACATTTCTTTTCTTAGACTTATAGGTACTACTATCTTTTGGTTACATAAATGCAATTCATGTCTATAACAGTAATACATTTTTATATTATTTGGAATTATTCCTCAGTTTCTAGGCCAACCAAGTTTACAATATCTTATAACTGTACTTAGCTCGTCTTGGTTCTTTCTATGAATACATTTTTCTTTTCATCCGTCATTATCACGCATACTTAATGTACACATTCATCTTGTTCACTATCATGTCCTTCATTTCTTTTAACAACATTTCTTGACAGAAGGTCTGCTATATACATTTCTTTTCCTGGGCAGTACTGTAGCTCTATTTCATACCTAGCTAACTTTAATTTTAATCTCTGTAGTCTACACGAGTTTATGTTTGCTATGTTTTTATACATTATTGCAACTAACGGTTTGTGGCAGTGATTATTTTTATTTTTCTACCATAAATGAATTGATGAAATTTTTTACATGAAAATAAAATAGCTAGTAGTTCTTTTTCAATTTGCACGTATTCAGCCTCAGTCTCTGTCATTAATCTTGATACAAATGCTATAGGTCTTCCGTCTTGCGATAGGCAACAACCTATTCCATTTTTGGATGCATCTGTATGAATAGTTACTTTTTTCTCTTATACCTAATACTGGTGCATTAATAATTTTATTTTTTACATTATTTAATTCTAGAGTATGTCTTTCTAACTATTCGTAATGAGTGTCTTTCTTTAATAGCTGCCTTATTCCAGATGTTAGTTCTGACATATGGGGAATATAACTGCGCAAATATCCTATCATACCTAATATACTTTGTATTTTTAGGTATTTTAAGTCTTTTATAGCTTTTATCTTATCATGAACTAATGCCATCCGCTCTGTATTAAATATATGTAATATTTCATTGAAATTGAAGTTTTGACTTATTAAATTTGATATTATTTTTTTTTGCTCTTTTTACAACTTTCTGTAATATTTTATAATATTGTGTGCTTGAATTTACCGCAATCAAAATATCATGAAGATATACTATCACGCTCTCAACATCACCAAAACATTTTTGATTTATTTATTGAAACCATTCTGGAGCTGAATTTAACCCAACTGGCAACCTACAAAATCTGTAGCTACCTTCGGATGTACTGAATGAACATATTTTACTTGATTCTTCATTTAACTTTAATTGATAAAATCCATCTTTTAAATCTAAAGCTGAAAAGTATTTTTTATTCTTTAATTTGCTTGATATTTCATATATGTTAGGAATCTTTTTTTCTCTATAACTTTATTTAACTCAAGCGGGTTTAAACACAATCTTAACGTTTTATCAGATTTCTCTATGATTACCAAATTATTAAGCCATTCTGTTGGTACATTTACTTTCTTTATAGTTCATTTAACTTTTCTTTTAAATTATTTCTTAAAGCTAAAGCTACTCTATGAGATGGTTTAGCTACCGATACTGCATCCCTTTTTCCACAATTTCAGGAAACTTTCCTAACCCTTTTAATATATCAGAATTTCTTTCCAGAAACTGTTTTTAATTAATTTACATTTTATGCAAGCCTTAAGTCCTAATAAAAGTTTTGCTTTACTGTCTTTTTTTGTAGCCGGGAGGTGGAAAATCTTTTATAGGCAGAGTGAGACTATCTAGTATCTCAATATTTGCTTTGCACTCTTCCAATGTGACTTATTTTAGCAGTTATTATATTGGCTCAAAAAACTTACAATATCGGGTCTGGACTTAGACTTCCAATAAATTGCTAATAAGGTAACGTTCTATTAATGTCTTAATTGCTAAATATTGCAATCTTTTCAATAGATGTGTTGACAGTTTTACTTTCTTGCATATTGAATTTCCGCGATAATTGTTTAATATATTCTTCTTGATCTAAAGTGATGAATCCTTCTTTCTTGTTTCGGATGACCTAGACATATTTTCACTAATCTTAGATCCTCTATTTTAACGTTTTAATTTAACTCATCTATTGATATTATAAAAAAATCGTCTACCTATAACGCGATTATGGTTAATTATTTGTTTCCTTTTATATATACAATGGTCAAGTTCTGATATTTTATAGTTTATTGAAATTAAAAGATCATCCACCCTTTTGAACCAGGTTCAGGAAGGCTGCTTAAGGCCATATGCCGCTTTGTTCAGTTTACAAACCATGTTTTCTTTACCTTGTACCAAAAAGCCTTTAGGTTGCCTCGAATAGAGAGTTTCTTCCAAAAACACCGTTCAAAAAAGCTATTGTTACATCTATATGTCTTATATCTAAATCCAATTCTACAGAAAGTGCAAATAAAAGTCTTAAAGTGGAATGACGAACTACTGGGCAGAAAGTTTAATCGTAATCTATGCATTGCTTTTGTGTAAAGCCTCTAGATGCGCCCGATACCGGGCTTCACCTCGAACATCACTTTTTCTTTTAAAAACCCCTTTGCAATCCACCACACAACCGGTTCTTGGCGGTTCTATTAGATCTCAGGCATGTGTATCATAAAAGGACTCCATCTCTTCTTTCATAAACTCAGATTTTGCAAAAGCTTTCGACGTAGCTAAATTACAAAATTGAGACATTTAGGTTTGGACCAGCCGTTATTTATACTTATAACTATTTGAGGGGAAGGCAACAATAAGTTAAAATTAATAATGTTGTTTATAATCTAAACTTAATTATGTCTGGGGTACTTCATGGCTCACATTGTGACCTATCTTGTGTTTGTTTGTTAATGCCAGTAATACACATATTACACATCATAATGCATTATTTACCGATGATTTGAAATTATGTCGTAAGGTTTCAAGTCTTTTAGACCAAAAAGTTGTTGAAGATCTGTGAAATTTTATAAGGGTGTAGAGTAAATAATTTCTTTTTAAATATTAATAAATGTTGAGATATCAATATTTTATAATTTCAGTATTGTATAAATAGTTATAGATAATCCCAAGTTGCTTATGTACGTGACCTTGGAGTATTTATCAGAAGAGTATATTTCGTAAATACGATTCTACATGCAAAATCCTTATGAGCGCCCGATATATGGATTAATGATTTCAATGAAATCTCTGTAATCTATTTGTGATATGATAATGTGTTTAATATACTTCATAATCTGTCTACATGCCGAGCTTGAAATATATTTATCTAGTTAAACCGTAATAAATGTAATGTGTTATTGAGTTCTAGCTCATTGCGCAGTAATCGACTACAAAATGCGAACTCAGCTCGTTATTTTATTGTTGGCATCAGTTGCCTCTATCCATGGACAAGATGGTACGTTTATTTTTACTATATTACTTTTTGTCGATCTATATTAAACATCTTTAATAACATTGTTATATTCATTAAAGAAAGATTTCGTTATTACGAATGTACATATTTTGATTATGTTATTTATTCTGTATCTCAAATATAGGAGTATTATAACATTTTTAATAATTAATTGTCATAATAACTTTACTTTCATGATTAAATATCATTGATGATCATTCTGAATAATTCGATTCTTCCACAGCCTCCATAAATGGTGATTAAATAGAACGTTTATACAGGGTGAGTTTTTTTCGATGTTCTCTATGGGGATCTCGGAAACTATAAAAGATAGAGAAACGGTTAAATGGGGAAAGAAGTGTAGATTTACGAGACGAATAAAATTCCACTTTCAAAGTTTTCAAAAAAGTCAAGGGTAACTAGATATTTTGAAAAAAGTAAAAAGTGTCAATTTTTTCAAATCAATATATCTCGGTCATTATAACAGATAGAAAAAAACTGTAAAGGACAAAGTTTTAGATAATTTTATGCAGATTAATAAAAAATAATCAGAAAATTTTTATCACCATTATTTTCTAAGATATGATGCAAACTTACATTTTTTTAAATGGAAACCATAGTTGGCTATGGATTCATTCAAAAGGTAATTTTTTTCTCTTTATTCCAATATGACATATGACATAGTTATTTCTAAAAATAAGCGAGTTATAGTCATTTTAAATTTTATTATAAATAAAAAATGGGTAGCCATGAAAAATATGAAAGTAAAACATTTGCAGTTGTTTATAATAATAGCAATATTGTAATTATTTGTTCTACAAAGTTAAATAAAAATGAAAAACCAGCATAAGAATAATAATTTTGAAATTATCAAATGGCCTTCTGTATGTGGCATAAACCCATTTGTCAAGAGGATAATACGTTTCTTACAAAAATATTATGAACAGATGAATCGCGATTTACTAATTGTGGTATTTTTAATCGCCACAATGAACGTAGATGAACTTAAGAGAATCCACGAGAAGTTTCACAGAGAAAACTACAAATAAAATTTGCGTTTAATCCATGGTGTGTTTGGATTAATAATTCTCGGTCCATATATTTTTGAAAGCGCGCTAAGTGAAAATGAACATTTGAAGCTACGCTCGATTGTTTAAATTTATCATTACAAGCAAGATTGAAATGGTTCCAATATAACGGTGCTCCACCTCATAACATGTTGGCTTTACAAATTATTTAAATGATGCTTTTCTTAACTCATAAGTGGGAAGAAATAAACCAATCCCAGGGCCACCTAGATCTCCCGATCTGCGCGTTTTAGAATTTTTTCTGTGGGGTTATGTAAAAAACAAAGTATATGAAAAATCATATCAATCTGTGGAGGATCATAAACTAGTTGTTATTGAAACATATAATTCAATTTACATGAGAATAGTCAAAAAGCCATAAATTCAATTGTAAAAAGATTTAATTTATGTCATAATAGTATTAATAGTGGACTCTGACCATATTTTTTTAATATTAAAATTTCTCTCCCATTGATATATTGATAATTACAGAATTACTTTATGCTGTTGTTTCATTTTGGTTTATCTCTGTAAAACTAATAATTACAATATTGCTAATATTATAAACAACTGCAATTGTTTTACTTTCACCTTTTTCATGGCTACCCATTTTTTATTTATAATAAAATTTAAAATGACTATAACTCACTCATTTTTAGAAATAACTATGTCGTATGCCATATTGGATTAAAGAGAAAAAAATTACCTTTTGAATGAGGTCACAGCCAACTATGGTTTCCATTTAAAAAAATGTAAGTTTGCGTCATATCTCGGAAAATAATGGCGATAAAAATTTTCTGATTATTTTTTATTAATCTGCATAAAATTTTCTAAAACTTTGTCCTTTACAGTTTTTTTTCTATCTGTTATAATAACCGAAATATATTGATTTGAAAAAATTGACCCTTTTTATTTTTTTCAAAATATCTAGTTACCCTTGACTTTTTTGAAAACTTTGAAAGTGGAATTTTATTCGTCTCGTAAATCTACACTTCTTTCCTTATTTAACCGTTTCTCTATCTCTTATAGTTTCCGAGATCCCCATAGAGAACATCGAAAAAAACTCACCCTGTATAATATCATTCCTTACAGATATTAGCAAATTTACTTACCTAATAAACCTTATTAATACTTATAGTTAGGAGATATCTTAATTCTTAAAAAAACTTTCAATTATAGGACCTTTCATAGTTAATATTAATATTTATTTGAAAATTAATGGAATGATGACAAATTTTTCAACAGAAGTAAATATTGTTTTTAATCTATCCAAATAAAAAATACGCAGTATTATTGAAGTATTGTATAACGTACTTGTGGAATAATATTTTCATAAATATAATCTAGTTTCAAGTATTTTTGTCTATTACTGATTTGATACAATTAAATTAAATCCGTGATATACTTATTATATCTGCAAGTAGTAGAAAATTATAAAACTCAACTCCATAACTGTTTAGTACGTTTGTATGTCAGTAAGCTGCAAATAAAAAAAAATGGAATACAAGTGCATTAATCTAAACAAACCTAGTATTCGCTTTTTTATTAATAATTTTATTTCACTAGTAAACAAAAAAGCATATGTAGAGTTTCTAGTACATGCATTTATTTCAGAAAATTTAAGTATAGACTATTTTAATATTATTTTCAATGGATCAATATTCCGTTAGATTAATGATGTCTTCGAACTTCGAACCATGAATATTTGATGTTAGGAAATTATTGCAACGATCTTAGATCTTAGATTATCAATTTCTTAACTTTAATAAAATCCGATGTAAAAAAATCCGTTTTTACCGTTGAATTAGATGCTTTCATTTTTGGTTTCAGTTCATAAGGTACACTTAATTAATATGGATTTCAATCGTGCAAAACTGCTTATTGTCTAACTTCTATTAATTCTGTAAACTCTCTTATCATCTCTTATTTGAGTTATTTCTGAAAGTTGTTGCCTTTTTTGACTAAAGTCTATAGCGAGGGTTGTTCTCAACACTGAAATCACCATAGAGCTACATTTTTCTGCCAATCGAAGCAATAAAAATCTTTTTGTTTATTCTTGAAGTCATTACTTTTAATGATTGGTTAGAGCAATTTATTTATGATACATCTTTGAATTAGAAACTTAAAATGTGTGTTATATCAACTAAGTTCAGTTTTGTTTTGATGTTCCCATTATTCTGTCATACAATTCTGCAGGTATAAAATGAAAAACTTACAAATTATATGAAGAAAAGGGAGCTGTAAAATTACTAATCCAAACGAAATTATTTAATTATAGTTCACTGTTTGGTTAATCAACAAAATTATTGCCGAAGTATTATCAAATACTTGATTATAGAGGCTTTTACTTTTACAAGTTGAACTTGTCGAAACTGCAGTCACAAGATAAATATGTTTATGTTATACTTAAAAAGTTTTCAATTTTACTGAAACTATTATCAGTTGATTATGTTATGCAAGAAGTTAACAGTAAATTACATTTAATCACATGCACTTTCGTATGTCTAGTTAAATTAGATGGTTAAGTCGAGGCAGATATTTACAGCGGCTTTGCGAGTATCAGAATTACGAAATGAGTTATTACTTTCCCTATATAGTATATATAGGGGAAGTATTGTTTTCGTTGTTTTGGTAAACATTCATAAACCGGAAGTGGTTGTTTACTCGAGGCGTTTTTTTGTTTTTTCGTGATATTTTTCTAAATATGAAAATTTTTAAAAAACGGTTCAAACAAAAGTTAAAGGAAATGAAAAACTGAACAAGTTTTATTCGAACATGTTTTTTATAAAATTTTTAACTTTCGAGACAAAAAATAAAAATTGAAAATTTTGACATTTTTTGCCAATTGCTAATAAACTATTGGAGATAGATAAAATTCATATAATAAATAATTGTAGCGAATTCAAAAGTGTACAAATTATTAAGAACAACATTTTTGCGTAAACCTCATAGTTTTCGAGAAAAATATAGGGAAAGTACTATGATGGCCACATCACCATTTTTAGATTAATGTCACACAAAAAAATTTAGAAAATCTTACACAAAAACTTGTAAGTGTTTTTGGTTTAACTTACATCTGCGAAAACTGCAGCATACATTGTTTTTCTTCTTTCTGTGCTGTCTTCTGTCGAAGGTTGGCGAGCATTATTTGATATACCTCTCTATTCATTATCAAACTAAAAGTTTTATATTCGAAACTATAGTCACTGTAATTGTTTAAAATATAGTGGTAAAACAAAGTTATTGTATCTCATTTACAAATCATTCCAGATGTAACAAGAGGTAGACGCCTCTACCATTAAACATAAAAACAGACAAATTGCACTAAAATCAACAGACGTCAAATTGTTTGAGTTTTATGTTAACAAAAAGAGATACAAGGATTAAAGGATAAACGATTGAATAAAATACAAAAGAGAAACAAAACTAGAGACATAAAACTTATAGATGACATACAGAATTGTAAAAAAGGAAGAAAAAATGGGTAAGACAAAAAATGAATTAAAAAGAGTAGCAGAAAATAGTTATAATTGACATTTAAAAGGTAAATAAACAGCAAATATAATATAAATAAAATACAGATAATATATAATAAATATAAACTAAAGAAAGACTACAAATAATAGAAAAAACACAGATTAGATTATAATATATTGAACGTAGGAGGACAAAGCACAGACATAAAATACAAAAAATGATAGATGACAAACTTGTAACTGATCTCGTTTTTTCTTGTTTATATTTTACAAGATAAAACGAGAAAAGTTATAAATCAAAAGATAAAGATTTCAGACAGCATATAATTGACATTAAAATCAGAAGGAAGGCAAAAAACAAAAAGAATTACAAACATAAGACGATAAAAATTGAAGAATAAAGACAGAAAAATAAAGATAGCATTCTTCTTTTTGATAGTCCTTCATTTTTCTGAATAACAACATATTGATAAAAACAGAACAAGAACTGAAAAATGAAAAGAAAAAATAAACCTGTCAGAATAATATAAAGATAGAATTCTACATGAAAACCAAGGAGTTTACGAGATACTTTGTAAAGATTGTGACCAAACATAGATAGGACACACATGCGAATTTCGACAGGAATAAAAGAACATAAAAACTGTAAAATAGAAACAAACCATGTCATCGTCGGCATAACATTACCTACAAACGGGCTATAAAACCATAATTCTGGCCAAAACAGGTCAATTGAACACGCGGATAATTCTTGCGGTTCTAAAACAAAAACTACTTCACATACCACAAATACATACGAGTATATACAACGTGCACACGAAGAAACAACTATAAGCAGACCAGTGACGCGCAGCCAAACAAGAAGGAATGCTGGAGGGGGTAGGAAAACTACAAATATAAATAGACCGCCAGCCGGACAGAAGACTATCGTAAGTCGTTCGGTTGCTGCTCCTTTCGAAGAGAGCGTCACTTAAGACGACCAGATTTTAGCAATTTTATTAATCAATCAAGACTACTCGGTAAGTCATAATAGTGATCGCGGAGGCATTGTTTTTGGTCGGTAGAAGTCAGAAACTACTCAATTAAATTAAAAGAATGTTCATGATTGATTTCTCCTTTCACGTAAAAGTAAACATAATTTACAAACCACGTAGAGTGTAACCCAAAAATAATCGGTAATGTACTACACTCACGAATTAACAGATTATAACAAACAAAATTTAATAAGATACAAATAAAAGATAAACAATATCCTAAAAACATAACAAAGAATAGTCACAATATTCTCCAGAAAAAAGCTAAGAAACAAGAAAGAAACAAGTAATAGACAAAAGATATAAGAAGGGCAGATGAGGTAATGATAAATTCAAAAAGACAAAAAACTAGATAAAATAGAAAATACCCGACAGACATGTCAAACAAAGAAAAGCAGACATAAAACGAAGATAAAAGACTACAGTATGAGAAGACAAACGATATATAAAAAGAATAAAGGCAATCAGAAGGAATGTCTATAACAAACAAAAAATTGATGAAAAATAATATTCAGGCAAAGGATAACAAAAACATTAGCCAAAAGGCAAAAAAAGACAATCAATAGGAAAAGAGACTAAATATAAATTGAACAAGAAATAAAAAAAATGACAGATTAAAATCAAAGAAGACACATGCAGGAGAAATAAGCAAGGCCATAAAAATATATACAAAATCTAGAAAGAATTAGATAATACAGTTAATGCTTGTTGCCCTACACTCTTGATGGAAACAGATATTACTATTGGGTGGAGAATAACACTTGTTTTGTTCCATAATGTTTTTATTTTCAGTTGTCTGACACGTGTTTCGGTCTTCGCAAACCATTAACAAAGTTAAAACTAACTAAATTAACTAAACAAGTTTTAACTTTGATAATGGTCTCCGAAGACCGTTTTAAAGAGGCACCAAAGAAATTTCGCACTTAGTATCGCTAATTTGTTCACGAAGGATTACAAGAATATCGCATCAGAATCAGCTCCTTATTCTCAGTCCCTACGGCTACATTATGTTGGACATCTTTATCATTTAAGACAAGCTCAATAATTGCGTCGAGCACTTGAACAATATCAATTCTAAAATTGAATTTACAATTGAATTAGAACAGAGCAACCAATTGTCCTTTTTCGACATAATAGAAAAATAATAATAAAAGCTCTGACGGAACTTTCGGCCACACCGGATATACGGTATATAGAAGCAACTCATGCAAATGCCATTTCTCACCATCATACTGTCCATGTTATTTCTGTATTAAAAATCCTTTTAACGCGTTCCCTATGACTAACAAAAAAATCTAAACCAAATGACGAACTTGCCAACTGCAAGTGAGCTTTGGCCAAACAATTTCGTTCCGGTACAGCCTCTTATGCTCCGTCCCTATAGCTACGTTATGATGTTGATACCTACGTCATTTAAAGACAAACTCAATAATTTCCTCGAGCACTTCAACAATATTCATCCTAAAAATGAATACAGAATTGAATTAGAACAGATCTAACCATTCCTCGACATACTAAAAAGAGCTCTGGCGATACCGTCCAGACGATATATAGAAGCAACTCATGCCGTTTCTTACCCTCATCCAACTTATTTCTGTAGCAAACACTCTTTTAACTCGTTCCCTATGACTAACAAAAAATCTAAACTAAATGACGAACTTGCCAACTTCAAGACAGCTCTTCGGCCAAAACAGTTTCGTTCCACAGTAACATACTCAAACAAAAATCCAAGACCAAAAACACTAATACGTTTCAAGAATTTTCAAACATGACATTTCTTCCGTATATACGAGATACAACTGAAATACTAAAAAGACAACATCAAAACTATTTTTAAGATTGAATAACCCAAATAACATTATTCCCCTTGCATATCAAAGAGTATACAACATTCCCTGTAACAACGTTTTGATCGAATAGACCTATGAATGTACGCCGAAACGAACACATGGAAGTCGTTGAAAAAATCTACGAGGGGCATTTGAAAAGTCCGTGCAAAAATAAAAAACTACTAACGTGTTTGGTGTAATTCTTTTTAATTTTTCAACATAGTCTCCTTTTAGGCTTATACACTTCGTTCAACGATGTTTCTTGATCCCTTCCGAATAATATGATTTGTCTATGTCTGCAAAATATCCATTAGTGTCTGCAATCACCTCCTCGTTTCAATAAAATCTTTGTCCCACCAGCCATTTCTTCAAATTGGGGAACAAGTAGTAGTCCGAGGGAGCTAAGTCTGGAGAATAGGGGGGATGTGAAACGAGTTGGAACCCTGTTTCCATTAATTTTGCGACCACAACTGCTGAGGTGTGTGCTATTGCGTTGTTGTGATGGAAAATGACTCTCTCGTGGGTAAATCGCGGACGTTTTTCTTGCAGCTCGGTTTTCAAACGGTCCAATAACGATAAATAATATTTTTCTGTAATAGTTTTACCCTTTTTAAGATAGACGATGAGGATTATCCCTTGCGAATTCCAAAAGACAATCGCCATAACCTTTCCGGCCGAAGAAACGGTCGTTGCCTTTCTTGTTGCAAATTCCCCCTTGGTAACCCATTGTTTAGATTGTTGTTTGGTCTAAGCAGTAATTTATCCATTTTTCATCCACAGTGACCAAACGACGGAAAGTCTTCCGGATTCTTCGGGAACAGCTGCAAATCATCCTTGCAACACTTCACACGATTCCGTTTTTGGTCAAGCGTGAGCAATCGCGGCACCCATCTTGCGGATAGCTTTCTCATGTCCAAATGTTTAGGCAAAATATTATGTACCCATTCAGTCGAGATGCCCACAGCACTAGCAATCTCACGCACCTTAACTCTTCTGTTATTCATTATCATATCATGGATTTGATCAATGATTTCTGGAGTCGTAACCTCCACAGGCCATCGAGAACATTCAGAGTCACTTGTGCCTATATGGCCAGTCCGAAAATTTTGAAACCACTTATAAACTATTCTAATCGAAGGTGCAGAGTCACCATAATGTTTATCAAGCTTCTCTCTAGTCTCCTGAAGCGTTTTGCCTTTCATAGAGTAATGTTTAATCACCACACGAAATTCTTTTTCGTCCATTTCTTGAAAATCACTCGATTTCCTTGATTCACACGAATGCCAAACACAAAGAAGTAGACCAATATGGCTGAAACTTGGTGTGTGTTCATTCAAGAGATGCCACTCTTGGACTTTGCACGGATTTTTCAAACCATCCTCGTATTTTCCTCATCTCTAGCCAAACAATTGAATTCCACGGGACATAAGATAAACTTCGAAAGCACGACTTCCATCGAAGTAGTATACTAATATATTGAAGTAGGAAAACACATAGATACTCTCAATAAATGCGACAATGCCCAACTTTATACTTGGAAGTCCATTTTACGCATCAAATATATTTCATTACCCGCTCCACCTAATCTGTCTGGCCCAATTATAATAAGCTATACGGCCGCATTTTCTAAAAAAGACTAATGCTTCTTACAAGAACCATTAAAACTTGCATATTAGAAGAATAAACCGAATTGTTGTTGAAATATAAATATTTTTCTTTTTTTAGAAACACAAGACGGCTTAAATTATCAAGCACGTAATTTAAAGGGCAGTGTGGTCTGCATTCAAAACTTGTTAAAAGCGGGAAAAGCTGATATCGATTTGCCGCCATTTGATCCATTTGAAATATCCGATGTAACTATTGATTTGTCTACGCTAAAAATTCCATTCCTAAAGTAAGTATAAATGTATATTATTTTCAATATTTGAAAATTAAATTATTAAAAGATAAAAATTAAGTTAATTTGTTGCAAACGTATCCTTTTGAACTATTCAATTTTAAACTTTATCTGCAGTACCTTTATGTTATGAATTCGAAATACATTTGAAAAATTAGTGCTGAAAAGTTAAGTTGTAACGAGTAACAGCATTACTTTTATTCATTCATGATTATAATTATAATAATTTTTATTTTTCACCAAAACTTAAATTTCACATATATGTTAACAAAATATTTTATTAAAGTTCTTTTTTATAAAAACTTTATTGTTTTCTATTTATTGATTTTATAGTATAATTACAAATATTTCTATTTAAACATATAAAGTTATTTGTAATTATGTTTTTTTTAGAGGGACTCTTCGCATTTTTGATTTTGCAGCGGCAGATTTTGTTAATTGGGATGTTACACATTCAAAGTATACCATATTTGGAACTGTTGAACTCACATTAGAATGGGCTACTACTTCCATTATTGGAAATTATGAACTAGACGCATCGTTCTTTGGAATGCCTTTAAAAGGTAGCGGTAAAATTACGGGATCATCTGGTTTAGCAGAATTAGATGTTAAAGCAAGCATTAACATTCTTACGCAAAAAATTACTAAAATAACTATAAAACCATCATTAGATTCGGCTAATGTTAGTATATCAAGATCACATCTTTATAATATACTAAATATTTTTTTTGTAGCTACACGTTGATGACTTTACTGTTGGCAAAGAGAACAAAACTCAAGAGTTAAACGATTCATTTGACATAATAGTTAACTGGCTACTGGAAAATTTAGAAGTAATTGGAGAAAATCTGAGCAAATATCTGACACAAGCTTTAACTAGAAGCTACGCAACAACATATAGTATGTCAGAAATTCTAGCTGAAATGAAGAGATGTATTAAACTACCCTAACTTATACTCAAAACCTGTAAATATGTATAATCAATAAATAAATAGTTTCTCATTATTAAATCAACCTAGGTCAATATATAATTAATTAAGATTACCTAAGAGTATTGCGGGATGATATGAAATACGTTAAGGCATGTCGAGAGTACGATGGAGTAATTTGAATGTAATGTATTGAGGTAGGTCAAGAGTACGATTATCCGATATGTTATTAATTGAGTTAGGTTGAGACAACGTAGCAATGACCAAATAATGAGGATTTACTGAAATAGTCAAAGAAGGAGCAAAGCAATATCAAAAACTTTTTAATCATAATCATTTACTGGTTTGGTATGTACATATTATATATAAAATAAATATATAGTGGTTGGCTTCTCTTCACTTTCCAATTAGTATAAAAGTTAGTTAGAGTTTCAACATAAGTCAGTAATAAAATATTCCTTCCACATTATTTATTATATAAATGTTTACTTAGTTTTAATTTAAATTGAATGTTCTTTGTAGTGTAAATAAATTTGGAGATTAAAATTCTAACCACCTCTACACCCTGCACTTAGGCTACTACATTGGAAACGTTTTCGAGAACAAAGTTATTAATAGTTGCTACTTTAAGGAAGTGTTGCCTTCTATTATTATTAAATAACCAATTCTGGTAAATTATATGTCATTTTAAGGTAAATTATATGTCACTGCTGTTAATATTTTTGATAAATCATAAGGAACAATAACTGGTAATCGATATTCATTGACATTCCTACGCACGCTTGATTAAAACATGGTGTGGCATAGATCACTTTTTTAGAAATTTTTCATGAAGATCAATACAGGTTTGTTTGCGCCTAAACTAATTTTCAAGGGACTTCTTCTAGTTTATTCCATCCGAAATAACTAGCATTTTGGATGGAATAAACTTTTTTTTCATGCGTCGAAAAGCGTTGGCCTAGTAAATTATATTTGATTTGTAGGAATAAGAAAAGACAGTAGGTGCAAATTAAGACTGTATAGCGGATAACCCATAATGGCTTCTTTTTTTATGAGAGCTCAAATTGTCCTTATGAAGATTTATGTGGATTCGAAGGTGGGTTTTCGTTTTTTCCAAAGACTTCTGACGAAAAATAGCTATATGCCATATATGTAGTCACATGTCCGGTTTTTATAAAAAAAAAAAACAGGCAACTCTTTGTTTCTAAGCGCTTTGTGCGCAAAGATCTTTCTTTTGATTTGGCTTATTTTAAGAGACTCATACAGTGGACTGCTGTCTATTCATGAATGTGTAATCATTATTCGTCACATATTACGATATTATAGAAGTGTTTTGAAGCACCGCTGTTATGTTATGACTGTTATAATTCCAAAACCAGAATTAGTGATACTAATTTACTATTATTTGAAATTAGCTTTGAAGTTTTGGCATCATTCATTTCTGATTGAAATGACTGGAAGTGGTCAAGTTTTATTAACTTAGAAGTTCTTCAAAAAAATAAGGATCAATCACTTTTTCACTGCAAACGCCGCACCAAACAGTCACTTTGAGGGGATGCAATGGATCTTCTTGCATTATACGTGGATTCTCTGTGCTCCAGATACGGAAATTTTGTTTGTTAACACAACCACTTAAGTGGAAATCGGCTTCATCGCTCATTATGATTTTTGATTCGAAGTCATCCTCTTCTTGCACCAAGTTCAACAGAGTTTGGCAGTAAGTTAACCTTGCCCGACGGTCAGCAGGCTGCAATTCGTGAACAGTTTGCACTTTGTAGAGGAACATTTTTAAATCTTTCACCAAAATCCGTTGCAACCAATGTCTGCTGATACCTAATTGTGTGCATCGTCGTCTCGTTGATGCTTGTGGATTCTCTCTGATGTCTTTGACAACAGCAGCGATGTTCTCGTTCGAACGCGCACTACGAGGCCTGTTACGTCTTGCGACATCTGTAGTGGACCAGTAGACACAGTTTGCACGAGGACCTCAGGCAAACGCTTAATTGTTCGAGCACATGGAATACGACGACAGGGAAAACGGCGACAAAATTCACGTTAATACAACAGACTTAAACTTTGTCAAATAAGCAGTAACAATAAATCCACAATCTGGAGGTGTGTACCCCACGGCTTATTGACAACTAATTCACTCTTTCTCCTTTTCTTCCCTCTACATGTCATTCGTCTTCCCTTACCCTTACCCTGGCCCCATCATCTCTCATCCAATTCACTACATTTCTACATCCTTCCACCCATCCCACATTTACTCCCTTACATTACTCCGCCAAGTGCACCCACGTATCCTTCCCTTCCTTGCATAACACACATTCCCCATAACCTTCACCCATCCATCTCTTTCTTCCTCTCTCGTCCGACCCGCATCTCGCTCTCGCCATGATCGCTTTCTCCTCTGTCCTCAGATTGACCCCCTCAAGATATCTTGGTCTGCTCCTATGCACCTGCCACCTCTCATACCCCTCATTGTCCTCACTGTTTCCTATCTGATTCTACCTCTCCTGTCTCTCCACCTCTTTCGCTTTCTCGTGCACCCATCCTACCACATTTACCCCTTTCTCCAACCATTACCCTACAATCACCTCAGACAAGCCCACTCTTTCATTCATCCTCTTCCTCTATTCGGTTCTTGAAGCAGTATGTAACCCGGGGTCGATTTCTCCACCCCTAACATCTGCCTCAGGAACCACCGCTGCTCACTCTCAACCCTTTCTTGCTTCCTGACTCCCCACACTTCTACTCCGTACAACAAAATAGATCTCACGCACGCATCACACAAACCATACGTCACACTCACATTTCCTTTGAACCAACCTCCTTCCTTGCCTTTCCTTGCACCTTGCATGTTCATCATATCCTCCCGTCCCCTTAAACATAAAGCCTAAATATTTAAACACTTTCACTCTCTCTATCGTTTCACCCTTCCACTCTAATCCTTTTATCCTTCCCTCTCTTCCCTTATTCCTAAATCTCATCTATTTCGTTTTCTTAACATTAACTAAAGAGAGGGGAAGGGTATATGGACAGGAGATACCCTTCCACTCTCTTTAGCATCCCTTTCATTCCTTCCCATCGCCATTAGGACCATGTAGTCCGCGTACCCTAGTGTCCATACCTTTCTCTTCCCTATTAACATCCCACCATCCTGTCCTTTTCTTAGAACCTCTTCCAAAAACTCCTATGTACAAATTGAAGAGCACCGGGCTCAACGGGCAACCCTGCTTTAGACCCATCCACGTCCTAAACCTTTCCGCGCACGTCCCTCCCACCTTCGCCAGACACGACGTTTCCTCATACATTCTCCTTATGAACTTAACTATACCTCCACTCACCCCCCCTTTTCTCAGTCGTTCTATAATCCATTTTCTTGTTACCGAATCATACGCCGCTTTTAGATCCAAAAACACCGCAAACATACTCCCTTTCTCTTCCAACACTCGTTCCACTGACCTGGCCAGGGTAAATAACTGGTCCCTTGTTCCCCTTCCTTTTCTAAACCCTCCCTGCGTTTAGTCAAAAATTTTTTTTTCCTCAGTTTCCTCCTCGAGCCTCATCTTAACTAACAGAATCGCTAACTTGCATCCTATGTTTATTATCGTTATTCCTCGGTAATTGTCTATTTCGTTAATATCACCGCCTTTGTGGACCGGGCACATCGCCCCCACCTTCCAGGAATCCGAGATATTTTCCTCCCCTTTCCAGACTAATTCACTATATATCTACATCATAAATGTCAAAACACACTGACATTTGGCGCCATCTGCAAAAATGGCGGCCAATTCAAACTATGACATTATTTTTGCACCACCTTGTAAAGAGTTTTCCAATAATAGGTTTCATTTTGAATAGCCCGGTATCTGGGCAGCTATCACTTTTGCAGCTGTCATTTTTTGACATTTGACAAGTAAAAACTACGCCATTAGTAAAAATGCAACGATAAATGCTTCAACAACGCATTGAAATTGTTAAAATTCTGTAGTGAATAGTGGTGAAAATTTTGCAGCCACAGTTGGCCAAACTAAAGCACTTTTGGATCGTCGTGAAGCACCTTCTCGACCAGCAATAGTAAAACTGGTTAAAAAATTTGAGCTGTTGAGACAACTTAGTGATGTGAAGAATCGGTACCGTGTGCGTCGCTGAAGAACAATTGAGAATATTGCTGCTGTAGATTATAGTGTTAACGAAAACCCAGGTTTGTCGATTCCTCGTCAAACTTTGGAATTAGACATTCCAAAAGCGATATTACACCGTATTTTGAATAAAGACTTAGGTTTGAAGGCTTTTAAGGTCAGTTAACACAAGAACTCAAGCCGGTGTATCACCAGCAACATCAAATAGATCCGGATTTTCATCGAAAAATCACCTTCAATAATGAGATCCATTTTAATCTCGGAGATTACGTGAATAAGCAGAATTGCTGCATTTTGGGCTCGAAAAATCTAAGAATGCTTATTGAAAAACCTCTCCATCCTCAACGTGTAACTGTTTGGTGCGGTTTTTGGACTGGCGGTGTGATTGGACCTTACTTATTCGAAAATGAGGCTGGTGCAACTGTTACGGTGAATGGATTGGAAGATATTGATGTGGACGTCGTTTATTTTCAACAAGATGGCACTACGTGCCGCAGAAGCAACGAAACAATCGCAATTTGCAAAAAAAGTTTCCTGGCCGTGTTATTTGGCAGAGGTGATCACAATTGGCCCCCTTGTGACTTAACACCTTTAAACTTCTTTTCTTTGGGGCCACATGAAAGATAAGGTCTATGCCAATCGATTCAAGACCTTAAAGACGGAATTGGTCATGGACAATTTCATGAAAAGGATATGGTGCTACAACCGTAGTAATAACGGCCATTTGGCTGATATCGTTTCTCATCGTTAATGGCATACCTTTCTCTTTACAATGAAATAAATATCTATTGATTTCTCTTAAAAAATACTCGTTTTTTTAAATATCAAAATGAAAACTCTTATTGGAAAACTCATTATATTACAATTATGTACATGTTTGGTTTCTAAAATGTCATCATTTATAACATCGGTTTTTTTAATTATTTTAATGTAACTATACTGATTTGTGGTTAATAACCAAGATGGGCCCTTCTATCAAATATCGCTTTGGTTCAGATTCAATGGATTGACTCTACGAATTATAAGATCAACAGGGTTGTCACATGTTCAAATATGATGCCAACCTTTAGAACTTTAAGCGTCTTGAATGAGACCGACTCTTTTCGCACAAAGGTTTTCCATTTATTGCTTGGACCTTTAATCCAATATGAGGTGATAGTCCAGTCACACCACAAATAGATTTTCTCAAAGTTAACTTCAAGTGCAGATTCTAATTTAGACAGTCATTTGGGAGCATAAAGTTTGCGCAGCAATATAAAATTATTTTTGACACTGTCGAAAGCTTTGTCGAATTCAGTATATATTAATGGACTTCAGCTCCACTTTTGAAGATTTTTAACAAAGAAACTTCATGTAGTAATGTAAGTCTTCAGTTAGTCACATTGTTAAGATTAGTCGATATATTAGACTTACAATGTGATGTAACTGCGGTTTTTACTTTGCGAATAGGGTTTCAATTTCTTGACCAGTAGAATTAATATCTTCACCGTGAGACATAATTAGGAGTATCTGATTATTTATTTTCTTGATGAACGAAGGTCCGAAAAGCGTTTCTATTATAGGAAATAGATTGTTTCACGTTATCTAAATATTGTCTGTAGTGGTATATAGTAGTCTCAGTTTTATACAGTTTTGTTAGATTTGTAAATGAGTTGTAATCTGAAATATTGGATGAAAGTTTCTACTTTTTGTGAGTTTCCTTTTCAAATTTATCAGATTGACTATTTTTTGGATATAAAGGTCAACTACGAAGTAGATTATGTTATAAAATATTTGTGTTGCCTTGTTAATATCGGTACAGTCATATAGATGGGACCAATCTATACATGATACAAAGTTATTAATACTATTAAAATTGGCTCTACTGAAATCTTGCTTAAATTTGTAATTATCTCTAACATCAACATTAACAATAAGCAACGCATGATGAACCTTTACTAGTTCATAATTAGAAAGGCAGAGATCACTTCATTAGAATTTCTAATAAGATTTAATACATAGAGAGATTAAACTAACACAAATGGAGACCACACTTTTAGTCATTAGTAGAAGTAATATGTAAATGTTGCGGCAAATGCAATAAATCAATCCACGTAAGATGCATGGGTCTAAGGGATGTGGAAATTACATATTTAAATAATTCCAAAAACAAATGGATGTGCAAAAAATGCGCCTCTCCCTCAACTTCAGTGCCTCATGTAGATATTTTAACAGTTAACACCCTCAACAAAGCAATCGAGGCTCAATTCAAAATATTTAAAGATGAGATAAATGAATTAATCTCATTGTGCTTTGAATCACGGCTACAAGAAATAGAAAAGACCCAAGAATGTCTTCAATCAGAGCTGGATATTTTAAAATCGACTGCAAACCTAGATTCTAAAAGTAACGTCACTGAAGTTGTATTTGCCGAATTAGAGAAACGACGGGACAGAAAACGAAATGTCTTGCTTTTTAATCTTCCTGAATCAATGTCTAATACAATAAATAATAATATTATCGACGATCTTAATGAAAATAAAGCTATTCTTGAGAAGCGCGGATTATCTCATGTTCCCAATAAAGTATTACGCTTAGGAAAGCATAAAAGTAATAAACCACGACCTCTTAAAATCATTTTAAATACTGATTTGGAAGCTAAAGCTGTACTGAAAAGTAATGCTAACGCAACAGATACTTATAAATTTCAAAGTGACGGAACTAAGCACCAATTTTTTTATTTAAAGCGACTGAAACAAGAAATGGAATTTCGAAAATCGCACGGAGAAACTGACCTTACTATTAGGATTAATAATGATCATCCTTATATCACTCGCGTTAATAATTTATCCTCTGATGCTTCAAAATACTAAAGTGTTACTACCAAAATTGTGGTGGAATCAGAACAAAAATTGATACACTCTAATATCATAGATACTACAAGAGACAGCGATTGGTCTCTTATAGTATCTATGATATTAGAGTGATTTCAGAAACATGTCTACGAAAACATTCAAAATAGTCAATACAGTTTATTAATAATATTTTTAGAACTAATCGCACTATTACTGGGAACAAAATGGGAGGTGGTTTGTTAATTACGATACATAAATCTTTAAAATCTTCCCTACTTGAGTTCAACAATAATATTGAGCATTTGTTCGTAACACTTTCAGTTAATAACATAAAATATATTGTAGGCGCTGTTTATATTCCGCCAAATTCTCCAGCTTGCATATACGAGGAATACTGCTATTATCTTGAAAATTGTATGGAATATTTTGAGGACCATAAATTCATAATCTGTGGCGATTATAATTTGCCTTCATTGAAGTGGAATGACAAAGGGGTTATCTTAACATCAATTAACCCCAATGATGTCAAATCTGAGCTTTTGCTAACCACTTATAATTTTACTTTAATAAAACAATACAATTATATTCCAAATTCTAGAGGCGTATTTTTAGACTTAGTATTTAGTACTATGGCAAATGCTATTGTTTCTTTGGGGGATGATTTATTATTGGCAGAAAGTGATCACCATCGTGTGTATACTTTATTTATTCCCTGGGATAATACTAAAGCTCTTATTTCCAAAGAAAAAATATATCTTTTTCGAAAAGGAGATTATGATTCTCTGAATTAGCATTTAAATCTTATTGATGCTGTCCTTAAATTTTATGATATAATATATGAAGCTTTTGAATTATACATTCCGTCTGTTTTCATGTCCTATTCATCATCAACTTACCCAAAATTGATGAACATGGATTTAAAGCGTTTAATAATCAGGAAGAAAGCAGCTTACCATAAATATAAACAAACATCTTCAGTGCCAGTGTAAGAATTTGTTACGACAATTGCATACTAAATACATCGATCGCGTTCAATGCAGCATAAAAGCTAATCCAAAATTATTTTGGAACTATGTGAGGGAATTTAAATCAAATGAAAGTATTTCTACAATACTAAAAAATGACTCCGAGCAAGCTGAGAATGGCGAGGAAATAGTGCAGATGTTTTCAAACTTCTTTTCTTCGGAATTCGGTATAGTATAGCGCAGTATCTCAACAATTAAGGATGGATTCCAACATAATCGAAATCGAAAATATTGTGCACCTAAAAGAAAGTGATACGTGTGGTCCTGATAGCATTCCCAGTTCCTTTATAAAAAATGTGTTTTTTCTATTGCGCCGATTTTTTGATCTTTAAAAAATCCTTAAAATGCGGCGGATTTCCATGGAATTAGAAACAATAATTTATAATACGAATTCATAAGTCTGAAGCAGTTGATAAAGTAGACAATTATCGAGGTGTGTGCATTCAGTTGTACCTAAACTATTAGATAAAATAGTTGCTAAACAATTAGCGTGGATGTCTCATAATGTTAAAGTCAAAATGGATTTGTTTCTAAAATGTCCACTTGTACCAATCCAGTAGAATATCAGTAAATTTGTCAAGCGCTTTGGATAAAAGGATGCAAGTTGACAGTATATACACTGACTTCTCTAAAGCGTTTGACAAAGTTCAGCATTCTACATTATTGGTTAAACTCGAATAACTTGGTTTCAAAAATACTACAAACTGTTGGATAAAGTGATTTTTAGAGAATCGTTCTCAGCAAGTGAAATTGGGTCATGTCAAATGACATGTAAATTATTTTAGCCAATTCTCTTCGTTCAGTATTTTTGATACCAATTTCAATAAATTCAAATATGATATGAATAAGAATCTTAGTTAGCTTGCGCTTATTATCAACCATGTGTATTATTTTGCGTTCATTAGCGGTTAAACGTTAAATAAAGATTATTATTATTATTAATATTCAGTAAATTAAAATCACTTTTTTCTGTAGCCGGGAGGTGGAATTTTTTTTATAGATGGAGTGTGGGACTCCCCAGAACAGCTATACCCACTAAAAACCACCTCTCCATGTCGCCCTACCACCCCGCGGAGCCGCCGTCAGGCATTACTTCACTGGGGGTAGGGTGTCAGTCAGCGTCCTTCACAGTCTGTATGTGTTAGTATGAGCGTATGTGTGTGTGGGTGTGTGTGTGCATGTGATGTGCGTGTGTGTGCAGTGTACTGCTTGGGTACTTCCAAATGGCTGTGCGCGTCAACCACACCTGCGGTAAATTAAAATCACCTATAGTAATTATATCAAACATTTTTATGGATGCTAAGAGAAGCGGGATATAACATCAACATATTTTATGTTTCACATAGAGCCTTAGTTGATTTTTAAGGAAACTATTTCCAGACTATTAACCGTTTCAATTTTGATATATTGGTTATCTTTTTAATAGCAAAAAGCAAACCTCCTCTTCTGACTTCGATATACCAAATAACGACTATCAATAATTTCATTGTCAAGGATGAAATCGTGTAGCCAAGTTTCAGTTAGGGCAAGTACACTGTAATATACAGATAGGGAGGAGTTACAAAATTCAACCAGTTCTGCATGAAGACCCGCTACATTTTGAAAATACAATAGGCTCGACTCAACGTTGTTCATAAATTTAGATTTGTTGAATATATTTTCTGAAAATTTCCCATTCCGGCGACGCGACGAGGAAAGAATCGCCATTCCTCGCAAGTTCACAGCACTTCTTTAATTTCCAACATTCTGAACATGATTTCTAACAGAATCAACTGACTTCACCTACCAATGTAAATCCACGCCCGCAGGGGTGGCAGACTTGCACAGCCATTTGGTAGCATACACACGCACATACACACACACTCATACAAACACATACAGACTGTAAAGGACGTTGACTGCCAGCCTAACCCTCCTGAAATAATGTCGGACGGCAGTTCCGCGGGGTGGTAGGGTGACATGGGGTGGTGGTTTTTAGTTGGTATACCTGTTTCGGGGAGTGTCACACTGCCTATAAAATATTTTCCATCTTCCGACTGTCACTGAAAAAAAAATCCACTGGCGATTTTCAGCAGATATTAGTTGATGTGCAATTGTTGAGGAATGTATGTCAGTAGAGTTACTATTACCAGACATAATCCTTTTATCGATGATTAGTTGTTTAAGAGGTTGTTTATACGATAGCCCAATGCTGCTACTATTTACAGTATTATCTGAAGAAGATTTATACCTGGATCTGGTCACAGTAGTGGAGCTTTTCGATTTACTTAAGATGTCATTATTATTGGTGGTATTACTGTTTTGAGTGAATACCAATTTCTTTATCCTCATATAATTGGTTACGGTAGTTGGTTGCGGAGTCATTGGTTGCAGAGTTGTTCGCGGAGAAGTATTGTCATTCATTTAAATGTTGTTACGTATATTTAGTATGCTGAGAAATTTACCACCAGGTGATAAATTAGAAACAAACACAATCTAAATAAATTATATTCTTAAAAATATGAAAGAAATTGTTTGGTTGCAAAAATTATTAATTTTTTAATGAATTTAACATTAATTATCATACATTTTATTCTAACTAAAAGATAAAATTTTTAAATATTAACTTAAACTGGGGCAATAAACTATTATATTTTGATAAATGAAATATGTTGAAATATGTGAGTCTTGAGCATTTAAAATTTATCAAATGTGGTCGACATATTATTATTTGATTAGCATTGCACTATATCCCTGTTTAGCCTAATAACCACCTAAAAATATTTAAATTAGCATATTGAGAAACAAAATCACAGACATTTATTAAAAAGCAGAGCACCTTTTTTAAAACATTTATGTAATTATTAAAGATTAGATAAACGTGTTTATAAAAATATTTTACAAGTGTAAACACTTGAATCCAACCTGTTATCAAAGACTCATCGTTTGGGATTACTTATCGAAGGTAAAATGTGCAGGTGCCGCTACTGTTATCTGAAAAATATTAATCAAACCTCTATTAAGGTTGATTGATAATATTTATAACGCCACGCGTTATAAATTTATTTCATTGTTATTTTTAATTATCAGTTTTATATCGCAACATTTTGTTACCCCATTATCACCCCGCAGTACTATGGTGTAGATTTAAAGATATGACTAAACATTGGAGATTGAATATTTCGATATGTCGATATTAAGATTAAATGAAAAATAACCCCAACGAGTTATTGTTCTTTACGTTTAGTAGTGCATCTAGGATGTTTGGGATTAAAACGTCGTCATCTTTTATTATATTTTGATCATCTTCAGGAAATTATAGGAACTCAACACCCATGACAATAAGACAATAAAAAACAGAATTAAATTGTTTAACTGAAGAATATTTGCAATTCAAAAAAAAAACTTCGAAATACCATTAGGACCCAAAGTATAAGAGTCTAAAACATCAGCCAATAATTTAATACTTTCAAATAAAAAATAATTAGTATTGCAATTTTTTATGGTTGTATGAATGTAAGAATATGTTTGTAAGTTTGTAGCAATAAGTATTTAAGAGTTTCACTTATTTAACAGCACATATATCCCTTTATTAGTTTTCATTCTGAAGAATTAATTGAAAACGCACGATTTCAAAGGTGTTATAAATATTAGGCCTCTAATAATTAACTTAAGATTTGAAATTACCACCTTTTTTTGCTTTAAATACCTATTGCAAAGATACTTGATAGCTAATAGTTTTGGATTGGTAAAAATGAAGAATATTTCACCTTGATAACTTTGTTATTCGTCAAAATTTCAAATTTTTTATCTTTGGAGTTTAGAGAATGTACATGCAATTTTCAAAAAAAAATCCATCCTTAATATGCCACTGAGTAGTGCAGATTTTGAACTGAGAGATTATTAAGTACATACTATACTTTCTACACTTTCTACACATTCAGACAATTCTTTTTGCCTTAATTGGATGATTATTAATGTGAAAAACATGCGATTTCAACTAGATGGTATTATATGCAAAGCATCCCATAAAATAAATCATTTATCTGGTTGAGTACTTTCTTGTTTTAGTAAAATTATTTGACCTATTAGATCGTGGTATTTAATATCAATGGATTACTTTTTATGCTGTTATTTAAAATTAAAAGGATATGCTAACAAGAATATATATATATATATATATATATATATATATATATTTGTTGCCTTTTAGTTATTTATTTCATAACTGTACAATTTTGGCATTTACTTTATCAGTACAATTATTCCTGTTTATACTATAATACAATCGTTTATCAAACACTTAGGGAGAATTTACTTATCACCCAATTGAAACGATATCGTTTGATTGGAATTGTGTTGATTAACGAATACGTATTCTGTAATTGCTATTCAATTGTGAAATATTGAACGCAGCCGTTAAAATGCGTTTATTATATTATTTATTCATCCTCGTGATAATATCCACTTGTTATGCCCAAAGTGAAGAGGAAAAGGCGATAGTCGGTAATATTTTTATACAATATTTTTTTTACAACGCTAGTAATTGTACTTTTATGTCATTGTTTTGTAATAATTTGGTTATTGTGTACTAAACAAATGAAAAAAAGACATTATTTATAGTCGTAATTTACGCCAAATTTACCCGTATGGCGTTTACTCATATAATGGTATCTTCATAAATGGATCTCTTTTATTATAATATGAATTTGAATATAAATTTTGTTCATTTCTTGTATTGTACACTACCTCATGGTTTGATCTGTAACTGGGCATTAATCGGTTGGGCAATAACTTATTATTATTATTAACATATCATAAAATACCTTTACAGAGATAAACAATACCTAAACAAAAATAAAAACGTGATTTTCTAAAACCAACAAAATCAAAGTTCAGATGTTATGCTTTGTATTCAATTGTCTTTTTTTAAACAATTCATTATTATATAATATATTAATTATTATTTATTTATTTAATAATTTGCCCTTAAACCTTTCGGTTTAGGCCATATTCTTCCATTTTGTTCTATCTTGATGTATTTTCTTTACTTCTTCCCATGCATTACCTTTCTTTATGCTTTATTTCTTATTGTTTGTAGTTCTCATTCATTATATTTTAAAGATTTTCTATGATTCTTGCTTAGTTTTTTTTAATTAGTAGGTATGTTTCTTTCCTTTTTTAATTTTTCGCAGTCCGTTATTTTTTTGTTTGCAGGTATGTTTTTTTAGCTTATTTGCCTTTTGTTTCCTTTTTTATGGCCAGTATTCAATTCTCGTTTTCTTCTTTATCTCTTATTTCTGCTGCAGCAATCATCTCATTCCAAATTAATTCTTTTGAATATTTCCCATTTCTCTTCACACCATCATTTTTACTTCTTCCCATGTGTTCCTTCTTCTTTGTAAATCATTTCTTATTGAGTTGTTTCAGCCAAGAGTCTCATTCGTTATATTTTCAAAATTTGCCCATGATTCTTATTTAGGTTTTTTTAATTTGTAGATATGCTTCTTTCCATTTTCTTTGAATTTTTCACAGTGCGTGTTTTATTAAATTTGCAGGTATCTTTTTTAAATTTATTTGTCTTCTATTTTCTTTTTAATGGCCATCATTCATTTTCTTCTTTATCACCTATTTTTGTTGCAGCAATCATCCGCTCATTCCAAATTATTTCGTTTGTTTATTTCCCATTTCCCTTCCTTAGGGTTTTCCAATAAGAGGTTTTATTTTGATTAAAAGAAATCAATGGATATTTATTTCATTGTAAAGAGAAAGATATGCCATTAACGATGGAAAATGGTATCAGCCAAATGGCAGCCACGACTACGGTTGCAGCACCATATCCTTTTCATGAAATTTTCTATGACCAATTCGCACATTTGCGGCTGTATGTCCTCGATAACTTCACGAATTCCATCTTTAAGGTCTTGAATCGATTGTGGAGCATTGGCATAGACCTTATCTTTCAAAGAAAAAAGTCTAAAGGTGTTAAGTCACAAGATCTCGGGGGCCAATTGTGATCAAACTTTTCTTGCATAATTGCGATTGTTTCGTGGCTTGTGTGGCACGTAGCGCCGTCTTGTAGAAAATAAAGGTTGTCCACATCAATATCTTCCAATTGCGGCCATAAAAAATCATTAATCATAGCTCGATAGCGCAATCCATTCACCGTAACAGTGGCACCAGCCTCATTTTCGAATAAGTAAGGTCCAATCACACCGCCAGCCCAAAAACCGCACCAAACAGTGACACGTTGAGGATGGAGAGGCTTTTTAATAAGAATTCTTGGATTTTCCGAGCCCCAAATGCGGCAATTCTGCTTATTCACGTAGCCTCCGAGGTAAAAATGGGCCTCATCACTGAAGACGATTTTTCGGTGAAAATCTGGATCATTTTCATGCATTTCAAGGACCCGATCAGCAAAGATACGACGTTGCTGGTGATAGACCGGCTTGAGTTCTTGTGTAAACTGAACTTTAAAAGCCTTCAAACCTAAGTTTTTATGCAAAATACGGTGTAATGTCGTTTTTGGAATGTCTAATTCCAAAGATGGACCAGGAATCGACAAACCTCAATTTTCGTTAACACTATTGGCTACAGCAGCAATATTCTCAATTGTTCTTAAGCGACGCACACAGTTTCGATTCTTCACTTCACTATGTTGTCCCAACAGCTCAAATTTTTTAACCAGTTTTACTATTGCTGGCCGGGTGCTTCACGACGACCCAAAAGTGCTTTAGTTTGGCGAACTGTGACTGTAAAATTTTCACCATTTCTGTAGTGAATTTTAATAATTTCAACGCGTTGTTGAAGCGTGTATCGTTGCATTTTTACTAATGGCGTAGTTTTTACTTGTCAAATGTCAAAATATGACAGCTGCAAAAGTGACAGCTGTCTAGATAGAGGGCTATTCAAAATGAAACCTCTTATTGGACAACCCTTTACATATACATATTATTTTTTCATATTCTTCTTCTTGGTATTTTTCTTCGATTTGTGCATCTTTTAGTTTATTTTCTCCTGTAATTACTTCTTTTGTCTGGTCTTTGTCTATATTTCTACTCCATTTTTATTCTTAGCATTTGGTGATCACTACCTATTTCTGCATATCTTTTTATTTTAAGTTCTTAACCTAATTAATTTTGTTAATTATGTAGTAATCAATTATTAATATCTCATTTCTAGTTGACTCTTTTTTTGTATATTTATTAATGTCTTTGAATTTTGAGATCGTTATTATTATATTAAATAATTTTCTACACATATCTGGATTATTCTTTCTTTATTACTATTAATTCTAGTATGTTCTTCTTCTTTTTACAACATGTTTTCGGTTCCCTACTTTTCCATTTAGGTGTCCTAAGATCGTTATATTTTCCGTTCTCTCGCTGATCTTTATTTGTAAGTTCTCGTAAAATTAATCCTTTAATCCTTTCTCATCCTCTTGTACTTCATATACTATTATTAATAACCACTTTTCTTCCCCTATTATTTTAATTTATAGAGAGCAAATATCTTTATTGAAGCCAGTATATACTAATGTATATACTGGCTTCAATAAAGATAGTAGATGTAGTTATAACAATAATTATTGTGATTCTTCGCCTTCTTCACAGCTGTCGACCATAGGTCTTCCAGCCTGTCATCTTTTATTATTTGTTGTCGCTGTTTTTAGTCTAGAAAAGATTAGATGAATTCGTGGGTAGTGGTTTCCGGATGTTTGGATTTAGAGGTTATGTTATGATTGCATTGAAAATATAGGTTGTTCAAGATGTGGATAAGAATGTAAGGTGTAGATTAACTGGGGTAATTTGGGATTTTTGGTATAGTAAGGTGTTAGATGGATTGTGAAGGGGATTGATGGGATACTTGAACTTTGTCAATACTCTAAAGGCTGAAATTTCACAGACTGAAATGAATTAAAACAGAATTGCAACTTAATCGAGCAAGAAACGGCAAATCATTTTATATATATGAACGGCAGTCTTCACCTTTAAATGTAAGAGCTCTGAAATGCCGAGCCCTATTTTATGTTTAAAGGGGAGTTTAGGATCAAAGGTTATTCCAAAATATTTAGAGATCTGTGATGGGGAGATATTGGTGTTTGTTATGCTTATATGGAAGGAGGAAGTGTTAGCTCGGCGCAATGGAATAAATAGGTGGGATATGTTAGGGTTGATAGAATTTCTTTATTTAGCACACCATTGTTGAATTGTGTCGATCAGCCCCTTTAGAGTGCGAAGAGCTTTTTATGGTTTTATATGGTTTTATTGTGTGTTATCAATGTGGTATTACCAGTAAAGAGCGGACAGTAGGCGGAAGGATTTAGGTATTGGTGATTCGGGTTATAAATGTCGTGGTGTAGATGTTGTGGTTTACCTTATTTGGGAGTGAAGGATCGGGAAAGTTTTAATTTATATTATCAACAGTCTTATTATTATTAATATTATCTATGAGAAGTCTTTTAATTTTTCTGGAGATAAAATAATCCCCACGCCTTGTTTCTTCCTATTTAATCAATACCTGACTATATTAACCAGTAACTCTAATTTATTCTTTCCAATAGTTTTACTTTTATTTTTGTTTCAGATGTTATCAATATCTATAATTTTTCCTATTCTGGTTTCCTTTTTATTATCTTCTACCTTTCTTGACCACTTTGGGGTATATATTGTTCTGCTGGGAAATATCCTCCCTCTTTAATTGACCAAGTATTGAAAACTATATTTTATTCGCAATATGAATACGCTGATAAACAATTACTCGCCGTTACCAGGGTAAGGGTTTGATCGACCGGGATATGCCTTCGTTGTTGCGGCTGAGACGAGCACGGTTGATTTTTCATTGGGCCTAGGAGTCCCCACACACCCCCTTCCTAGTGATGGAGTCACCCTTGAAAAAGTACTGTAAGTTTGACTTGCCTTTCGTACTGCGTCCTAAGGGGTGCCTAGGTGTTCGTTTTGCCTATCGCGCAGGTACTTGATTCATCGTGGGTTTCTTCCAGAAATGCGGGTTTGATTCGAGCTGCTGTGACTGGCTACACCGTGATTTTTAATCACAATCCTGTTGTTATTTCGTTCGATGACTTCGTAAGGGCCTCCGTAAGGGGGATGTAATGCTTTCCAGCATTGCCTCTTTCCTGACAACCATGTGTGACGCCGATTTTCAGTCTTTGAATATAATCGACCTAGTTTTGCTGTGGTTTGACGTTTGGGTTGGTTTTACGTCCCTCATGATTCTCATTAGTCAGGTTGCGTACATGTCGTATTCTATCGCTAGTTTGTCCGGGTGACTTGTTAGCAATTCTCCAAGAAGTCGTAGTGACTCTCCATACACCATTTTTGCTGCTGTTACCCCCTTCTATCCAGGCAGTCCTGATTCCTAGCAGGACGACTGGTGGAGTTTCAGTTCATTGGTGGTTTAGTTTAGTGCTGACTTTAGGTATCTGTGGAACCTCTCTACTAATGAATGTGAATAGTACGCTGTCATTCGATGCCTTGAGAATCCTGCAATGTCCTTTAGTTTCCTAAACAATTACGACTCGAACTGGCGTCCCTGGTCCATTGTTACCATTGTTCGGAGTGCCGAATATTGATATCCAGTATGTAAAAAATTACCTTGCTACCGAACTAGCCTCGATGTCCGCCATGGGGATGGTCTCAGGCCACCTGGTGAAACGGTCGATACATGTCAGGATGTATTTTTTTCCGCATGACTCGGGCAAGGCACCGACCATATCGATATGCACATGTTCGAATTTTAAAAATTTCTCTACTGCGGACGTGTTGTGTTCCAGGTCTTGGAATCTGCTCACATCTTGGGTCACACGAATGTTTGCGCTACGAGTTTCGCTGATGCCCTGTTGCCGGGATGTGATAGTTGGTGTAGACTGTCGAATGCTAATTTCCTAAACTTTGTAATAACAAATAGCCGGGCTATATTTGTCGATACGTCGCAGTAAACCTGATCGGCTCCTCTGGCTGCGAAGTCTATGTCTGCGGTTATTTACTCGAGTCTGCCGAGCGCTTCGGCGAATGATTTTATTTTCTTTGATATGCTGAATATCTGTAGAAAACTGTCTAGTGTAGTCAAGGTATCGGAATTGCCTTGGCGAACATTTTTCTGGCTTCTGTGCGAATGCGAATACCAATAGTTTACGGTCTGTAAAGATCGTAAAAGTTCGTCCCTCTAGGAGGTATTGATATTTTCTGATTGTCACGTAAATTGACAATAACTCTCTATCGAAGGCCGTATATTTCCGCTAGGCTGGAAATAGCTTTCTGGATATGAACGCCAGGGGTTTCCATATTGCTGAATGACGCCCTCTATCGCGGTGTCTAGCGCGTCGGTTGTGATTGCTAGCGCTGCGTTTGGCTCTGGATGTGCAAGAACTGTTGCCTCTGTGATCTGCTGCTTGCACTGGGCAAATGCTTCCCGAGCTTTGTCAGTCCAAGTGATTAGTTGATTGCCTATTTTCTTTCATTTTAATAATTCATTCAAAGGCGCTTGCACATCCGCGGCGTTTGGAATAAAACGTCGGTAGTAGTTTATTATTCCGAGTATTTGTCGTACTTTCCTTGCTGTCACTGGAAGCTCTAGCTGCTGTATTACACAGAAAAGAGATTTTTGTACTGCGAATGTACATTTGACTGGGTTAATTACGATGCCATTTTCGCTTAATCATATAAGGGAACTCAAATAACCCGAATGGTGTAGTTATGACGGACTTTGGGATATTTTCCTCGGCTATCGGGATTTGGTGGTACGCTTTGACCAGGTCTATCGTTGAAAAGTATTTTCGTCCGTAGAGCTTAGAATTATTCTTGCGTTGAGCGCCCGGTAATCTCCGCATGGAGACCATTCCTAGTTATTATTGAGTACCAAATGGCGAAGACCACGCACTCTTCGAGGGTTGTGCTACTCCCATCTCGCACATAATTTGGAACTCCATTTTTGCCAATTTTCTGGGCGCAAGTCGTCTCAGCCTACTAGATGTGGGTGGACCGGCGTCTGGATGTGGTGTGTCGTTCCGAGTCGCGAAGCGGGTGGTAGACCTGCTGGTTGGCTTATTCACAGAATTCGGTGATATTTTCCACTATCGTTGATGATGCTCACTCCGGTTTTGTCGGTTGTCATCAGCTGACCTGCGGTTGTGATTTTAGTTTTCGTGTCGCACAGTTTCCGATGCCGAATGCCAGGCATTAGTTCGTAATAGCTATCCTATTACGAAATCTGCTCAAATGATTGCTTTCTGCACGTCGGCGATTATAAATCTCTACGAAAACTTTCTGCGTAGACCAAGGTTCATCGTACCATATGTGTGGATCACCGTTTGATTTGCAGCATAGAACTTGTAAGTCGTAGCTTGGTTGGCTTGTCTTACCAGGCGTCGGGGGTATACGTAGACGTCGGATCCGGTGTCGATCAGGAAGTGTACTTTGGTGTGACGATCGGTGACGTAAAAGCGGTGATGTGCTTAGCGAGCCGTCAGCCTCTGTTACTGACTGCTCTGGTAGTTTATCTGCTTCCACTCTAGGCACGGCGGGCGGCAGTTCCGTGCTTTGCTGCTGAATTTATAGTAAAATCAGCATGTTTCGAACTCGCGGTTTTTGGTCTGCGTTGGTAGTGGTCTCGTCTAACGTCTTGTCTTCGACTGCGCTCTCTAGGACATTGCGATGAGTCCTTGGTTCGCTGGAACTGTGCTTTTAGCTGTCCGATTTCGGCTATTAGGATTTTCAATGTGTCGTCACGGGTGTCGTTAACCATCAACGCGGTCATGCTCATGACGGCGTACGCAACCTCGACGACTTCTTCCAGGCTTGCTTTGCTTTAAGTTGCAAGGATGGCTTGATTATTGCTTGGTAGTCTGCTTGTCCACAGTGATAGTAACAGGCCCTCGGGAACTATGCTACAGGCCAGGTTCTGCAGGTGTCGTAGGAAATGTGAAGGTTTCCTGTCTCCGAATTCATCGCGTTCTAGGAGCTGCCTGATTATCGTGGTTTTGAGCTTTGTGAATTTCTCATTTGCTGTAATCCCGGCAATCTGGAACTGGCTCTCTATTTGCGCAAACCATAAGTCTGGGCCATCGGACCAAAACAGTGGAATCCTGACCTGTACTCTGTATATTTCTCCGTCGTGTGCCATGATATTGATAGTTATTCGTACTTGGTTTGATCACGTCGGGGTCCCTCACGGTCCCTCGTTAATTGACCAAGTGTTGACAACTATATGTTATTCACAACATGAATACACTGATACATAAATAATTACTCGCTTTTACCAGGGTAACGGTTTGTTCGACCGTTGATCCCGGTTGAAACGAGCACGGTTGATTTTTCGCGGGGCCTAGGAGTCCCCACAACGATTTTAGTTTCCCTTCCCTGATGTTTTATTATTATTATTTATTATTATGCTTTAGCTTTCTTCTTAACAAAATACAGATGAATATATAAAGAAAATAATACAAAACATACAAAAATTTTAGGCAGAAGAAGCTGGGCGGAGTTCATGCGGTCCGATGATCTTCCACTCTAACCCATATTCCTTACAGGCAGTGAGAGTCCAAGAATTCTCTGTGTTCTCTTTACCATTTATATTTGCCTTATTTTAGGCGTATTTTCCATCTTTTAGAGATGGAGATTTGACTTTGTCAAAAATGACATATCATAAATAAGTTTTTAATTTATCATCTTCTTTTTCGTGTGTTGGTGATCGGCTTTAAATTTACTTTTTGAATTTCTTATTTTGATACACTCCGTATTTCTCTTTGAATTTGCAGTTCGTGTTTTGTTAAATCATCATCAATTAATATATTTTTCTTCCCATGATAATAGTTTTCGTTTAATATTGATAGAACCATTTGTACTCCTGTGACCGTTTATGTGCGATTAATTTCATTTCCATGTATTTTTTTTATTCTAAGGTCCTTTACAAATAAGTCATTTCCTCTCTTTCCCTTCACGTGTTCTCGATTTTATTCTTCAATTATTCTATTTAGTTCTGCTTATTCTTTTGCAATGTTTCCTCTTTCTTCTTCATTTGTTACCTTAATTCGTTTATTTTTTCTTTTAGATTATCCATATGTTTCTTTATTTCGGCCATAACTTCTTTTAGTAAGTATTTAACTTCCTTTATTACATCTGTTTCTTTTTACTTGTCGGCCGTCTATATTTTGTTTTTTATTTGCCTTCCTTTCTTCTTGCAACACCATTTGTTCTCGAAATCATCACAACAGCACATACTGTCTATAGTTAGGGTATTTTTAGACTGTTAGAATTACTGCAATGATAATGTATTTAAACTGTTAACGGTGGAGGCTTCTGCTTCGTTATACATTATTCTTCAGAAATAAAAAACTTTTTTAACTTTGTATAACACTGACTTTATTTAGTGACTATAGTTTCGACCATTTTAACTTGTTATTATCAAACTAGAAGTAATTAAACTAACAAATTACAGGTATATATGCTTAAGGTTGTAAGGTCGGTGCGTTGTTCGTCTTCCATCGGAGATGGAATCCTGGGAACAGGGTGGTATGTAGCTAGTCTTCTTTGAGAACCGGTCGTCACTACTCCAAATAGGAATTGTAATTGTGGATTTAGTTTATCGCTTGTTTTTCAGTTTTTAACTCAGTTCATCTTTATCCTTTCCCTCCACTTTTAACCGCTACAATGATGGATATTCCAACTTTCAGGTGAGAATGTAACTACTGGACGCACTTCAAGGACGCGCTCAAATCTCTAATCCATCACAATCCGTTTTATCCAACATATAGCACTTTCATTATCCACAAACTGAATTAAAGGGCGAGGCCGCTTCAATTTTAAAATGTTTGCAACTCTCAGACGAAGGATATTTAGTCTTCTAGTAAAAAAAACATGTAATAACTCTACTCAACTTAACCATCATAACCAAAAATGATAATGATAACCTTTGACGTAGTGTTCTTGTCTTTAAATAAGTTAAATCGCTTTACTAAACACTGGGATGATATCCTGGTACAACTCGTATCCAAAAAACTAGCTGTGAACCTGTATAAAAAGTGGAAAGGGGATACATGCAAAAATCCAAGAAGCTTGAGGCGATAAAGGACAGTGGCTGAGGTGTTTCACACATATGTTGAAAAAAAGGTGTGTAATTTGTAATGGGAACCGTACGATATATAAGTGTGAACCACTTATCCCTATGAGCGCTAAAGACCGAATTGTGGCAGCGAAGGAGAAATGCTTGTGTTACAATTGTTTAGAAAAAATCACTCTTCCAAAAATTGATCATCAAGTTCTTGTCATAAGTGTAGTCAAAAATACCACACCTTGCTACACTTTCAAACGAATCAACAAGAATCTGTGACTTCGGACAATACACTAGCATCGACTTCGTCAGCAGTACATGCATATACTTGGTAGGCAGTGTTATTATCCACGTGCAAAGTGGTTATAAATAACAAATGTGGTGTTCACGGTATTTTGCGTGCTGTGTCAACCTAATCAACGAATTGTGTGTAAAAACGATTGAAATACAGTTATAATACATCAGGACGTTTTGAAGCAGCTCTTTCATTCAAAGAAGATCCGTTTTTGCACTCGCCACCTTTCTAAAAGTGAATGATATGAAACTTGCTTCTGTATTTTTTTTAACCCTTCAAAACCTAAATTGTTTTACATTTCTTGTTGTGTTTAATAATAAGTCGTGTTTAGATTTAGTTTTTTTGTTTTTTTAAAAATGCTATTGTATATTATATACTTCTTTTTCTAGTATTAACATTTGTTTTTAATTTTAGGAAATGCAACTACATACAAAGTAAGCGTGGCAGATCTTTCAAGAGTCTGTATAAACTGCCTTAGGAAACTTTTGAAATACGGATTCGACAGTCTACCTATATTAGAAATTCCTCCGTTAGATCCTCTATACTTGAAGGAGTATACAATAAAATTAGATAATGATCATGCCCGGTAATTATAATTAATAATGTATTTTTTTAAATATTTATCAAAAAATAAGGTGTACTATGAGAAAAACAAAAGATTATATTCGAAAAAGATATGTTGATTAAGTGTTGAAAATCTGTATTCACTATTTAGATAACAAAACTGTTAGATTTTCAAATTGGTTTTATTGTAAACACAACATATGTTTCAACACACTGTGGCTTCCCACCTGAAGAAGTAAAAGATATGTTTATATTTTGTATGATTGTTGGTGGAATTTAATTAATTCATCTGTTTTTAGAGGTTATTTACACTTAAGTGATATTCATGCCGCGGAATTTTCCAACTTTAACATTGAAGCTATTGATGGTACTGATGACTGTTTCAAAGACCCAACTGTCGTGCCTGGAGAGGACGTTAAAGAATGGAGAGCTAATGATAATTATTTCAGCGCCATTAATCTCGCCTTACAGTTAGAAACTGATTATGATGGGGACCTAATGTTAATGGGATTTGTTCCAGTTTTTGGAGAAGGACATATAGAGTAAGATAAATATACTTTTTTTTACTGAAAAAATAATCAAAAATAGTTATAACTGACTTTGATTAAAACACTTAGAACCTTTCTTCAATCTTTTATTTTTATCCAGATGCACATTTCGGACACAAAGTGTCCATTATCAATGGTATCAAACCATGGAAGTGTTTTAATCAAAGTTATTATTATCTTCAATATTATTTATACAGACATTTTAACTCCATAAAATATTTATTAGAACTATTTACCTTATAAAACTGAACCACCATTTTCTTTCAGCGCTCGCTTAGATCTAATTTTACGCACTTCTATGCTTGATATAGGCACATCCGGTGTCCAGATATTAGACTTCAAAGCCTGCTTGGAAATACAACCAGATGTAACTTATATTTTAGCTAATGAAGAAAATTCATATTAATCTAATTTGATTATTTTTAGCCTACACTTGGTATAACAGGCCTACAAGAGGATGAGCGCTTATCGGGGATAATAGCACGGCAGCTCAAGGGCCTTATCGTAGAGGGTATCAATTCTGAGTATAAAGAGGGTATATCCAATCAACTGGTGGCAATTAAAACAGTCTTAAATAAGGTGTTCGGTAATGGCCTTCTTAATAGCATATTGATTTCAGTATTAGATCCACTATGCGGAGCGAATGATGATGAGGAGCCATAAATATTATGCAACTATATTTACATGATTTGTATCTGAATTGAAATAAATTTATGCGTTTGATTAAAAAAATCATATCAGTTTTAGCAAAGTAGGGAACAGTTGTGAAATAAAGATTAAATTCCTTAACATAACCACACATGATTGATTGATATTAAAATGGGATGGAGGCTAGTGGCAAAAATCAATGTGTCTTCTAAAATTGATACAGCAAAAAGTAATTATTTTAAGTACGTAAAAATTAAAATAATTTTATCAAAATTATAAACATTAGGCAAAACACAAATACGTTTGTGTTTTTAAATTGAAAATTTAATTTTTATAAATTAACTAGCAGACCAATTCATTTATAAATAAATTCGTCTATTTGTATATTGCTTATATCAGGTACACATGAAAAAAAAATTAAATTGAACAAAATTATCGATTCGGTTTTTATTATCTCGGTTGATAGGAAAACAACAATTCTCTTGTTTTTCTTCTTGATTACGACCTAATTTTCGGTGGTTTATCCAGTCACATAAATGAGTCGAACCATCACAGAATTACAAATAAATAACTAAATCTGTTAATAATTCTTAGCACTTTCAACAAAACAAAAACTTGAGGTTACAGTTTTAGTTCAAAATCTGTGGGGGTTTGTTGAAACATTAATTGTAAAGGGTGTTCGGTAAGTACATACGAATATTAAAGTTATGTGAAACATACAAAATTAAACACATTAAGTAACATCTCACATTTTTGTACGAAAAATTACATTCTCCATACAACCTATGCGAAAACGATCAATGCGTTCATTGAAGTTCATGATGACGCGTTCACAAACATCTGGTAGGATGCCGTTAATAACACTTTGAATTTCATCCTTCAATTGGTATATTGTTTGTGGTTTCTTCACGTATACTTTTGATTTCACAAATGCCCACAAAAAAAGTCTCAAGGCGTAAGATCGCATGATCTGGCAGGCTATTTCTGGTGGCCATGCAAAGAGATATATTTTTGGGGATACTTTTTTTCAAAGCAATCGTTTCATGGGATGTGTGATTGTACCATCATGTTGAAACCAACATTCGTCATTTTTATCTACAACTGCGATAAAAAGTACGGGACGATCACTCCTCCTACATCTCATCTTCCACATTCACTCACGGACTTTCGGTTCCCTAAATTCTGCAGTTCTGTTTATTGACGTACCCACTGAGGTGAAAGTGCGCCTCTTCTGAGAAAATGATCCTTTTTGTAAAGCTATTGTTCTCCGTTTGTTGAGCAAATCGATATTTCTTTCCACGATCTGCAAGCTTCAACTCTTGTGTAAGTTGAATCTTTTATACATGCATTTTCAGATATTTTGAAAGAATTCCAGAATTAAACTTGTTGATAAATTTAGTTGTTGGGCTCGTCGAACCGATTTTCTGGGGCTTTTGGTCATATTATCACGCCCGGCAGCAATGTTTTTTTGTGTTCGAACAGAACGCGGTTGTCCTGTTTTCTCAACATTTGCAACAGAACCCATGGTCTCAAACTTCCGAATCAACTTCCGAACTGAGTATTCGGTTATGTCCGAGTGTCACACGCAATTCAAGAATGGCTGCCGTGAGACTTTGACTGTTATTGTAATAACTTTTTATCATTTTGATACATTGCTTAGTTCATCATCTGCTCTATAACAAAAATAATAGCTATGAGGCTGCTAATGGGAAGGATAGCAAATAACAATCATGAAACAAGCAAGACTTCAAAACGTCATACGATAAAATGGCACCAAATTCAAATTCGGTCTTACTTTTTGGACACCCTATATAAAGAAAAATTGAATGTTGTCAAAATAATCTCAGGTGACTTTAAGGCGTTTGTATAAAGTTAATACTTTCCCATAGCAACGGTGTTCTCACGAGACAGTATGGAGGTTCACTATCACTGCACTTAGAGAGGTGTCAAGGTAGGTGCGAGAAGCCTTCGAAGGACCGCTAAGGAAGAGAAGGTATTGCCTGGCGGTAGCCCTGTATGTTTTCATGCCTTTAATAGTATAGTAACAAATATATAGTTTACATCTAAAATGGTGACTTGAGGAACACAAAGGTCTCTTCCTATTTCCAGGCCATAATCGTGGATTATTTGCGGGAGAGAGAAGTGATCTACGCGGATGTCAAAGGGGCCGCCAAAAACTGGTGAAGTCCCATTAGGATCTGTTCTAGGCACTATCTTATTGAACCTTGTCTACGACTGCGTTTTGGAACTGCTTTTTCCTAGGAGGGTAGATATAGTGGATTTTGCCGATGGCATCCTACTTATTGTCAGATATAGGAAAATAACTGATGCCCTATATCAAGGCAGCAACAAATCTGCGAATAGATGAAGGGAGTGGAGCTGGCATTGGTAGCGGAAAAGACATTTGTTAAGAAACATTGAAGAATTGCGTAGTGCAGTATGTCCTAGAAATATCCTGGTGATGCGCATGTATTTCACGCTATCCAGCGAGGCCATTGAGGTAGCCAAGATGGAGGTATACGAAGCGATGCGGAGCGGTATCCCCAAAGCTAGAGCTCAGGAGTGGCTTTTGACTTGGTAGCAGGAGAGGTGGAGCATTGGCACTAAGCAGTGGCGAAGCTCACTCCTTCGTTGGCGCCTTGAGTAAAGAGGAAGTACGGTGAAATGACGTACTTCTTGACCCAGGTGTTATCCGGTCTTGGGTATTTTAGCAGCTCCCTCCACCATCTACAAAAGGCGGTATATGGAACACTTGCTTCGCTTTTTCGATGGTCGACGTAATGAGAGAAGTTAGCAAGGGTACTAGGAGTGAACGTCGGTCCGAAGGCTCGCGAAATAAATGTTGGCGAGCTCCAAGTAGTGAATCCCATAATAGAGGCCAAAGAAGCCTAGCCGGTGTACAAACAGGCACGCAAGGTATGTAAAGTGAACATGAGTAGAAATAGTATGAAGTAATCGGATTTATTTACCATTAACGTCTTTGCACTCTTTTATATTAAAAATAAGAAAAATATTATGTTACTAATTATAAAAATGTAAAAGGAGTTTACTTCTGAGAAAGATCTTCAATACTGCTTCAGTAATACTTACTTGTATATTTAATACCTAAACAAAGCATATTTTAGTCTATTATTAGGCAAAATTTTTTGTATTCTTACTGTCATTTAATATGAATTGTAACCAACAATATAATACAAATTTTGCGACAACATTTTTTGATTAATATATTCCGAACCTTTTCATAAATTTCGTAGCCTCTACCTATACTACCAACAAAATATAATGTAAAATACGAAATTACAACCGTTAAAATATTAAACATTTTATTTCGTTGTTAACATGCACAAATTGGGATTTTATATATAATTGTTTTAATGTGGAAGAAGTCTGGGATTAATTCATTAAAATTAAAAAAGCAAAATTAAATAAATCATGTCCAAAACAACTTACATAATGATAAAATAGGAAAGCTTCTAATAAAATAAATTAAATATATAACTCCCCTGAAGGATTAAAGCATTAAAATGTACCGGATTACATGTGATTAAACATTACCATCCTGAAGCCAAATGTATGTACAATAAAATAAATATTAAATACACGTTAAATAATGAAATACGGCGTTTTGCTTTATTATGTAAAAGCCCTGCCACGAAGTGGCGAAACAATCATATATAATTAAGCAAAACTGTTTAAACGTGGCTAAGTAACAGCCTAATTAATCAATAAAATTGAGTTCTTTGCGAAACAAACATGAATTATAATATATCTAAAATTAAAAATGGCGACAACTAAATTAAAAAGACACTAGGGTTGTAGCTAAACTATACTTTTTCGTAATTTATGAAACGTCGCTGTGGTTTTAAATGGAGTCTTTATTAAAAGTATAAACTATATACCTGAGTACAATGATTTTATTGATTAATGAGCTCAATGATTCCAGTGGTTGTGACGAGACCCAGTCCTTCGTAGCGTCCTTAAGTTCGTCGTTCGAGTTGCAGCATTTCCCAAATAAATGGAATAGGCAGGGCGACATGTCCGGAGTGTATGGATTCTCCTTGTTGAAATTAGTCAGTTTCGCATGTGTGACCCTATCCTCTCAAGGACCTGTAGAACCTTGACGTTGGTGAGAGGGCTTGAGTGGTCTTATGAGTGTTGGGGCGAGAATCGGCTGTTCAGTCGAGACGAATAACAGGTCAACCGCGCATCGTTGTGGCCGCGATGCGAGGATGTGCACAAGGCTACCTGCGTGTTTGTGCCGTGCGTGGAGACCCGTAAGGCAGGACAAAGGGAACCTGGTGGCTGAGTCGCCCTCGTGATGCGTCACGTACGGCGGCAACACTCCACTTTGGCCCTGAGTTCTCCCTAAACGGGCGGTCGGAACTAACCCACTCCGATCAATCGGCTGCATTGTAAGGTCAGACTTACGAAAGGGTGAGCCCCTGAGGGCGGAGGGGCGCTTAACGGACCCAGCACATGTGCCAGGCACCCATTCGAGTGCAACCCGTCCTTGGTGACTATATCCCCTTGTTAGCCATGGCGATCAATTATCGACGTCCCCGACGTGAATCAACTGATCCACCCGTCACCACAAAAGAAGCCGGCCCACAGAAGCAACCCCCAAAAAGGAAGCGCATTTGTGGAGCCGAGCTAAAGCGCAGAAGGAAGGCCAGGGAGGCATTGGCTGCTGCAAAGACAGCTAAAACCCCCAAGACCCCTTCTGGTAAAGAAGTGCGCCCCCCAGGACAGGCTGGCAACCCAATGCCCAAAGAGAAAGGGATGCTGCCGACTGGCAGCGCACAGAAAAAGAGGAATTGATCCGCTGCCTCTGAGCCATCACCCGGTCAGCCCAGGAAGGTGGCAAAAAAGGCAGACGGGAGATCCTCCAGGAAAAATGCTTCGAATCCACCTCTCTCGAGAGTAAGGAGCGACGGGACCAGCTACAAGGAGGCTGCCTCTAGGCACCTCCGAGTAGCCATTAGATCAAAACAACCCCTTGGGCAAAATCACCAAGGAACAGGTAGCAATGGTCGAAAAAGCAATGCTTGAGGAGCTGGACAAATTGCTCAACTCCTCAGACCACATCCCTACATTTCAGGAATGGGCACACTCAGGGGAGATGCTACGTATCACCTGCGATAATGAGCCCGCCCTGAAATGGCTCAAGGACGCAGTCCCCCGTCTACCACCACTGTGGGAAGGGGCCAAACTGACTGTCGTCCAGGTCAACCAGCTGCCAACGCTGACGAAAGCTCGTCTGTGGATTCCGGGGCAACCGGAAAACATAGACCTGTTAAAGAACCGGTTGGCGGCACAAAACGCCGCACTGGAAGTAAAGAGCTGTTGCGTCTTCCACGTTGAACAGAAGAAGGAATCTTTGGGTCACCTACTTGTCTTCGGGGTAGGAAAAAATGATGCCCAACTCACCAAAGAAAAGGGAGGGAGGATTAGCTATAAATTCTCCACTCTCCCCATAAAACTGGCTAATTTAGCGACAACAGGAACACCTTGGTTGGAGGTTCCGATGGAAACGGAGGATGAAGCCAGGAGTGCGCCACCTTCATCCCAGAAGAGCCTTCACAGCCGTAAAGGTGATACAGTGTAACCTGCATTATTGTAGGGCGGCCGTGGCAACCCTTTGCCGCCACCTCGACACTATGCAGGACATAATAGCCGTCATCCAAGAACCATGGATTGTTAAATGGCAAGTTAAATGGGAACATATTCACACATCCCACATATAATAAGCCTAGATCATGTATTTACATACCTAAGCACATAACATCCTATCTTATGCCACAGCTTTCCACCAGTGACATCACAGTGGTAAGGCTGTCAGCAGGAGACGGCAACAAAGACCCCATCCTGGCGTCACGACGCCCCCGCACCAACCAGAGGGCTGGAGCAACTCGTGCTACACTGTGAGATGGAGAAACTTCACCTCGTCATTGGCTGCGACGCTAACGCACACCATATACATGTGTATTTATCATTAGTAACAATTTAGAAATACTAAACCGAGGCTCTGAACCCACGTTCGTGATAACTCGGAGCCAAACTGTAATAGACATTACATTGGCGACTAGCGGTATCTCAAACAAAATCCACGACTGGCATGTATTACCGTCGGTTTCAATGTCAGATCATAGGTGGATCAAATATACACTAACACATACAACCGGTAAGAAAACACGTTACCTTCGCAACCCGAGACTAACGGACAGGAATGCCTACATAGTCAACCTCTCGCGGAGTCTGCGAACTTGCGAAGCTACCGGCCAACTTAATACAGTGGAAGTCATTGAAGCTTATGTAAATACGTTTCAACACTCCATTTTAAAAGCATATAAGGACTCCTGCCCTGTGAGAAAGGTGGAAGTCTCCGAGAACGCCACACCCTGGTGGTGTGAAGAACTCGACCATCTCAGAAAAGCTGCGAGAAAATCCTTTAATAAAGCAAAGAATTCTAAACAACAGTCAGACTGGATGGTCTATAAAAACATCCAACAAAACTACAAAAAACTAATAAGGCAAAAACAAAGGGCAGCCTAGAGGTCTTTTTGTGAGGAGGTTGAAACCACCTCGGCAGCTGCAAGGCTCAAAAAGATCCTCTCCAAGGATCCCTTACGACAACCAGGTTGCCTAAAACGAGAGGATGGCAGTTACTCTTCTAACCTCTCGGAAGCAGCTGAGATTCTCATCAACACCCATTTCCCAGGATTTACGAACACCTCCGATGGAGGTTGGTCAGAACCCACACCCTCAAACCCCTCCAAGGAGGATTGAGAGGTGGCAGATCACCTCACGGAAGGGACACGTAAAACCTGGGCAATCAAAAGCTTCTCACCGTTTAAAGCGCCAGGCTTGGACGGTATATTCCCGGCCCTCCTCCAATGGGGGCTGGACATATTATCAGCCCACCTAGCCAAAATCATCAGGGCATGTATTGTGTTCAGATACATCCCTCTAGCTTGGAGAGAAGTAAAAGTTATCTTCATACCGAAACCTGGTCGTATAGATTATACACTAGCCAAATCACACCGCCCAATTAGTCTAACGTCATTTCTCCTGAAAACGTTAGAGAAATTGTGCGAATGAATAATTCGCGAGACGGCTTTGATTACGAATCCGATCCACGCTAACCAACATGCATACTCTTAGGGGAAATCAACGGAGTCGGCTCTGCACACTGTTGTAGACCGAATCGAAAGATCTCTGGACAACAAAATGTCTACCTTGGGCGTGTTCATTAACATAGAAGGTCCTTTTGATAAAACGACCTACAGAAAAATGGAAACTGCTCTCTCCACGCATGGTGTGAACCCCACAGTTAGTGGATGGATCAAAATCATGCTGGAGAATAGGGCAGTCACAGTAAATGTAGGAAATACCACTGTCAGAAAGATCGTTGCTAAAGGCTGCCCACAGGGTGGAGTACTCTCACCACTCCTGTGGAACATAGTTGTTGACAGCCTACTGCGGCGACTTAACGACAATGGCTTCCACACCATAGGATATGCAGATGATATAACCATCCTGCTAATAGGCAGATTTGAGACGGTGCTATGCAGCTTGATGCAGGAAGCCCTCAAAATAATCGAACACTGGTGTAACGACCAGTCTCTGACCATAAACCCGTCAAAGACTGAAATGGTCCTCTTTATAAAGAAAAGGAAACTAGGTAAGCTAAAGCTTCCTAAGCTCCTCAACACCCAGTTGACATTGTCGTCAGAAGTCAAACACCTGGGAGTGATCCTCGACGGCGAGCTGACGTGGGAACCACATCTCAAAATGAAATATAAAAAAGCATGCGCCTCCCTCAGACATGGGGGCTATCTACCAAGATAGCACTTTGGCTGTACGCAGCGGTAGTAAGACCAATGCTAATCTATGGAGCACTGGTTTGGTGGCCCCGAGTCAGACAGAAAACCTCAGCAAAGCAGCTTACTCAGTTGCAAAGGATAGCATGCCTCAACACGACCGGAGAAATGCGAACAACAGCCACTGCAGCAATGGAAGCAATGCTCTGCCTTCCACCTCTTGACTTATACATAGAGGAGATGGCGACGGCGGCAGCACTGCGCCTAAACTCAGTTGAACTCTGGTACAAAGGAGGCAGGGCTGGCAGACACTGTCACCTTTTAGAGGAGGCTGTCAAAAAGACACCCTTCCTTGGAAGGAAGACAGACAATTTGCCACCCTGCTACGTCTTCAATAGACCCTATAATGTATCGATAAAAAGAGGAACCGGGAGTGTAGAGGGTGGGGAAACCCTCCGAATTTACACCGATGGTTCTAAAACCAAAAGAGGATCCGGGGCGGGAATTTACTCGCAACAAATGGACCTCTCATTAGCTATACCCCTAGAGAAGCACACAACTACTCTGCAAGCAGAGATCGTTGGCATCATCCAAGGGGCGAAAGAAATCCTACATCGAGACATCCGTGGATAGGAACATCCAAATCCTTACAGACAGTAGGGCAGCAATACTAGCAGTGAGTAGTCACAAGCAGCACAATCAAACAGTATTGAGCTGCGCTGGGTCAAGGGACACAATAATGAAGAAGGCGACAGCAAGGCAGACGAGTTGGCGCGAGCTGGATCGGTTCTCAGTGATACCACGGACGGGCCCTCGATCGCGCCAACACCGAAATGCTTCACTGATATCCTCAAACAGAATACTCTCAAGATGCTAAAACAACGTTGGGACAATACTTCAGGCTGCAGACAGGCCAAGGAAGCAATACGCTCACCCAATCTGAAAACAGCTGAATATTATTTGCGACTATCCCGGGGGAATCTGCGTCTTATCACAGGTATCCTTACGGGTCACTGTCAGCTAAGGAAACACTTGTTTACTATGGGACTGGTGGAAACCCCCATATGTAGAGCATGTGAAGAAGAGGACGAGACAGTGGAACATGTGTTAACCACCTGCCCGGCTCTCGCCCACCTTAGAGAGTCTATGCTAGGGGAGCTCTGGCCGAACATGGCCAACATAAGGGATAACCCTCAAAGCGTTGTGCTGTCCTTTGCTCCCCACCTTGGGTGGCTAAATGAGTGATAGAACAACGCAGGGCTGTCCCAGTCAGTGGGGCACAACGGGCCTAGGGAGGCCTAAGTGCTCTGGTCAATGATTTGATCACCCTTGGCAAACTCAATCCAGATCCAGATGTGTGACAATAGAGACGTATTGACGCAAGTTGTCATGGAGCAAAATCACTGACCAGCCACGGCTATTATTTTCATGAACCTGTGTAGTCTTCGGAGTGCTTCACAGTACACATCGTAGTTAAAAGCTTAACTGTACGCGAGGAATTCAACAAGTAATGAACTTTGGACTCCAAAAAAAAACGGTGAGCAACATATTTTAGTGGGTGATGACACATGCTTCCGCTGCAGGCTGCCCTGTTTTATCTCAGCTCGTAGTGATAGTACTTGTGACGATCCCATCCAGAAACAGGTCAATAGATGTTCAAGTGCGAGACCTACTGGTATAAGCAGTTTATTTTGCTGCTCTGGAACTCAATGCGCGCACATCTTCCGATAACAGAACTCGTCGTGAAAAAATGTCCACACTGTTCCATGCTTTACAATTTCAATGTGTTTGGTTACCTAGAAAAACATCTGAAAGGGTAGCGCTTCAACTCGGATGACGAAATTAAGGATGCTGTAATGGGCTGGGTTTAATGGAACATGGAATCCTTCAGCATGTTAATAAATGGAATCATTGTGCTCAGGCCTATGGTGTTAACTTTGAATAAAGACTTCATTTTTACCCATAGTGTCCTTTCGTACCTTATCATTCGAAAATACCTAGTAAATGAACATTTAAATAAAATAAACTATTATTTCTTCACAGATTTGAAGATATCATCTCATAATTTATATTTAAATGCATGCTATAATAAATGATTGGAAGGAGTTTTTACATAAACTACATTACTTCCTATTAGTTAATTTTTTTCAAAAATATAGTATTCGGTCCATGCTAAATACATCGTTATTCAAACTAAACATTTTTAAAAGCTAAAATAGCTCTGAAAGATTATAAAAAATAATAATCATCCATACGTTTAGATGAATTAACTATTTTTGAATAAACAATCACCTGCTGAACTGATATTTACTAACTTATTTAATTCACCTACTTTTTTAAGAAATATTTTCTAGATGTTTAAGAATCAATCTAAAAAATAAGATCTTAAGACTTAACCGCTTTACTCATTATCTAAAATTGTTATAAAATTATATTTAAAAGAATTTGTTCATATCATACATTATAGACATCAATAAATTACGTTTTTCAAGTTTTTATTTTTATTTTGAAATAATGATAAAATTAGTAACATTCTTGATCTTTAAAAATGTTTGATTTATGAACTAAACAGAGCAATGTTGTAATTTAGGATATGATAAGAATCTAAGTCAATAATATTAATTACGTTATTATATATTTATGATACAATAATGCTTAAACGAACTATCGAATTATAATACAGTAACATAAAAATTGAGTTATTTAATTTTTCAATGATAAACTTAATACAATTTGATGTATAAATAAGAAAATAATGTAGTCACATTAATGTTCGATATATAAATTGAATACACTAACAAAATTGTTATATAGTAAGAAGGAAACTATAAAAGGTTACGTTACAGATAACTGTAAAATGTATTCTAGAGGAGTCTATCCATTCGTATCTTTCTGTCGCAGTAGGAAGTTTCAGTAGCAACACGGTAAAATCAATATCCGCCTCTGTATCCGTAACACAAACCATTCTAACCCTGGATAGGAACCGTACTAGCGTATTCTGAGCATTATTAATTCTAACCCTGTAACCTAGTATCCTATCTGTACGCGTGTGCGGAGTGACGTAATAGCGCCGGGACGGCAGTGCAGCGGCAGTCTTAACAAGTGCACCAGCGTCTTTACTCGATACTTTATTATTTATCATGCAAGACCGCAGTAACAGTAAATACCAGTGCTTGTGAGCTGTGCATACTGCCATTTACTGCAAATACCACATCAAGGCATAGGGTAAGTCATATTTTCCCATCGAATTAGACAATTAATAGCTGCGAAAATGGAGAATAACAATATACTTTAAAAATAGTTAATTCCACGATTTGGCTTAATTAGTTTGATTTTGGTGTATCGACATTGAATTTAAAGTGGCCTAAAGGAACGTTCCATTTTAGGTTAAAATCGTGGTTGTAAATAAAAATATTCACAAAAAATGTGGTCTCCCGCTGTTGTAAATAAAATTTATATACCTAGTATATGCACTAATGCAAAAATAGGTAGAAAATTAGTAATTGGCAAGACTATTCTTATATATGAGTCGTGTTGTTCCCTAATTTTCTTAATGTGGAAAAACAAGTGTAGATATAGATCTTTAATGACTCTATCAAATAAGAAAAAAAATTTGTTCCCACTCGATAACGATGTAATCCTCCTAGTCTGGAGAAAATTACACATCTTTTTTAATGAAACGATTCCCGGATACAATGCAGTATATGATATTTTTGTTATAAAAATAACTTCTAAATAAAATATTTCCTCTGCAATTGCAGATTATTCTACGCTGATACATCATAAATATTTCGTTCTTTTTATTTTTATTACGCATTTATATTCATAGTTTTGCACTGCAAATGGATGTATGGTAAAGGATAAAACAATTTATTCAATATGTCACCCCGACATGTATAAAAAAAGCTCGCAGCTCCCGTTTTGATGGGATATAATATTATTTCAATTGCAGATATGAATTTACTCATATATTATTGATAATATATACTCAATAATATTGATAATATTACAAATGTATTAGCAGAAACTTATTGTTGAAAATGGTAGCGAATAATTATTTACAATTGCAGCATATTTTACGTAGAATATGTTAAATTATTGTCATTTAAATATTTCTAAAATAATGCTTTATTGAAATTTATGTAAAATATATAAGAACCTCTAAAAGAATTTAATTTTTGTTATTTTTTCCATAACGTAAGTAGTTCTATTATATAGAAAATAATGACAATTACCAACATTTACAATAAATTACAGTTTTGTTCTTATTTATTTAAAACCTATTAATAAAATGTATTTATTTTATATTGAGCACAATTAAATATATCAAATTTTTTTAATGAAATTATATATATATATATATATATATATATATATATATATATATATATATATATATATATAATACGGTTGTGTTAACGAGTTATAATGATTATAGACGATTCCTTGAATTAAATTCTGGTAAGCCAACAGGATACATCTCAACTCAAAGGGTGTATCTATGTAGGGTTATAGAGGGTAGGGAGTAGTTAGTAAGGAAACATAAAATACGGAGATATACTAGAACCCTAGGGGTTGCATGGAGCTTAGGTTGGAAACCACTAAAGTAAATATATAAATGCGTTTAATACAGCCTTGATTGGTCATAATTTTATATGAATGTATGCATTAGTATTGTAGTAACTGTAGTAATAAAGACCATTTTGTTATTATTAAGGGCTTAATTCAATTTTAGGAATCTATAAATAAATGTTGAAATCAGTTAATTGAAGTAGTACATTTTTATAAATTTAATGTATTTATGCCGTTCATGAAAAAAATAATGCACATTGCGATTTTATTCAGTTTGCATATTCCTGCATTGATTCGACGTATTTTTTTGCGCTGTAATACAATTACAGCAACACCCAAAACCGTTGCACTGTGGCTCAATTTCATGATGTAATAGACCGCGTAAAATTTAATTTTGAAATTTAGCAGCACTGTAATATCAAGTATCAATGCGTTAAATGACATAAACCAACGACACAAAGGACGATTTTATTCGATTTCGGCTTTTTTATGACTATGTTGTACTTACGTAATTAACATTTCTTTGAAAGCATATAAATGTAAAATTTGTTATAATTAAATTAAACGATATACATTTTAAAAAACCTCCTGTGTTTTGGAGGACATAAAGCGTAAAAATTAGTATAAAACACTCGTTTCTTAAGTTGCTTTATCGCATTCACCGTTAAGAGATAAAACGTGCGATAGAAACTTTTCTATTTCATTAAAAGTTCACAATACGGGAAAAAAGGTAAGGAACTATTGAAATTCTTTACTTTCGCTTTATAAAATATCGCCAAGCATTGTTTACGCAAGAATTTCAATTTCAACGGATAAAATTTTCTTGAAAATAGTTCTAATAAAGTTCTGAGTTATGTTAATAACACTAAATTGAAAAATCTATTATGTTTTATTACTAAAAATATGTAATAATATACACATATTAAAAAATAAGACTTAATTTTTAAAGTTTGAATGTCATTATCAAGTATAGTAGTATAAAACATAGTTAGTGTTTAGGTTTAGTGTTTATTATCAATTATCACATTGAAACGGTCACAACAATTTTTATGATTAAATTAGCCAATTTTTCATTTGTTCCTTAATATTAATATACACGTATACATTGGTACATATACATAAGTATCAAGTTTAATTTAACGAACATTTTAATTTTGATAATGAACCTTGTTCAAACTGTCGTCACAAAGTAAATCCTGTTCCTTTAAAGTTCTTGATTAAATATATTCCGTTACTAAGATAATGATAATTATATGGACAATTAGAATACTTTACGTTTGTTCTATCGGTAGTATTAAAATAAGCACATAAAGAATACATTTCTATATTTAATCTATTCGTTTAAAAAATTGTGAATACTTGAAATTTATAAAATAATTTTAATTTGAATTTCTTGATGGTAGAGGCGTTTACTTCGTAAACTTGAAATAATAATACGGTGAATTGTTCCTAAAAAGATGTGACATTAATATGTGAAAATTTTAGGTCCTTAGTTAAGTAGGGATATTTTTTGATCAGTAAAAATAATGTTGATGTCTTTAGGACGAAAATCTTGTGAGGTTGGATGTGATGGACTTTCTCAGCTTCTTCTTGTGTCTTACTAATTTATTTTGTGTAAGCTTGTTTTTTTAAAATGTAATAGCCGAAGAGATCAAATTCTATTGAATGAATATAATGGCTGGACCCAACTTGGCTTCTTTTTTTGTCATATTTTTGGGCTGCTTGTTGATTTTGATTTAGTAGCCAGTTGTACAAATTTCGGGAAAACACCCAATTTTAGGTCTAGTTGGTTGAATTGCGGACAGGTTTTGGCCTATTTGGGTTTCCTTGGCGCAGCGCAGTTCAAGGCAAGATAACAGATTTTATTTTTGATGAGAGAAGGGGAAATCCATCATGGGCACTTTTATAGTATATATTTTACCGACTAAAACAATCTCTTCCCAGATTGCTTTTGTGACTAGCCCAAGGAAACAAAATGTTGCTATGATGTATATAAACCTCAAGTTCTCTGCCTAGTATCTAAAGTATAATTTTGTAAACAAACTACCGACAATTAAGGAATTCAAGATATTAATTAATCTACATGACATATTTTTGCTAATATGTTGATTGACGGTTTACCCGAAGAGTTAAATACTCCAAAGTAAAACTTGTTTTCCTGCCTCTAGATACGCTAAGCTGATGAGATCCAAAATAGATCGAAACCGGCCTGTGAGTGCTCTTGACAAGGAACAATAAATAATTGACAAACTTCCAACAGCGACAATTAACAAAACTAAGGGTAAACATTGAATTACCAATATTTTTTAGAAAATGTGAGTTATTATTTAGACCATATAAATCAAAATGTACAATTTTAAGTACATGTTTATGTTCTTTTAATTAGAATTTTTAATTTTATTATCAAAATTAGTGCCAATTTCTATAATGTTTTTAATAATAACAATAAAAACATATATAACGAGGAAAATATTGTTAATCACAGGTTTTGCTATAATATATAGGCATATTTAATGGTAGTCGGTATATTATATAGACATGAAAATAACAGAGTGCATATCGTAAGAACTATTATGCTCGTTGATTGTTGAGGCACTTATATTTTGAAAATCCATTATCACTTAATATAATAATAATAGTAAACTATTTATGATTTTCAACTTTTTATTTTACTCACTACAATTGTTTCACTACACTGTAGCTTCTTCAGGTGAAGAAATATAATAACTAATAAGTAGAAATATATAATATAGCATAATAGTTTATGCTGCTTATTTATTTAACTGAGAGGAAAAAAATAAACATAGTACTTAATAACACGAGTAAGAATATTAAAATAACAACTCGATTAAATCTGAACCAATAATAACCTTTATGTTTAAAAGTTAAATAATAATTATGTAGTGGTAAAAACACAGTGTTTCAACTTAGTGTTTATAAATTATGTTTTTTATTACATTTAAACTAAAATACATATTTTAAATTATCAAGACGTATTATCATTTGGGCGATATAAATTGTGGTTCATCAAGGTATTAAGTGTTCTCGTTAATTAATATTAACATAATATAGTTAACATTTATGATCAAAAATGGTGACAATAAGCATTTAGTTTCAATAGCCTGGAAAACAAAATTTTCTAAATAAATAAAACAAACTTAAAATTATACAAAACGATCTGTTGCCCATTACTGGATTATATTTGTGTCCTCTATCCCAATCCCAGCAATCTAACCTCCCGTAATATTCAAGTTAGCGAGCGAGCATCCCTTCGTACCCTAACAAAACTCCGGCATGCTCTAAATCCTTTACATAATCCTTCCAACCAAGTCTTCTATAATACAACTTTAGTTATCCCCATTCAAAAACGTCTTCGATTCTTATCAGAAAAATTCTCCGAAAATCATTTCAACTTCCAAATATTATTATAATCCCTAGATTTAAAAACTCACATTCTACTATTTATGATTTTATTTCATCATTTCACGCATATACTCATTAAATATTGTATACAATAAAATAACTTAATAACTTAATGGTTCTGTTGGAATCACTCGAAATTCACAAACTCTTTGCTAATCTAAAATTCCTCGTATTAAACCATATTGACTTTATTTACACTCCTATATTCTCGGCGATTGATTAATATTACGTACAGATAGCTATGTTTTGTTTTTTTCAAATCATATATGTTTTGAAAATGACAAGTGTCTTTCGAAACCATAGTTAACATAAAACGAAGATTAAATTCTGTTATACAAACAAGTTATTTAGTGCCAAGAAACAGGATGGTGGTGATCGTTACTATGTGGTATTCCATTTTGAAATATAGGATGAAATAAAACACGAATTTCTGTGTTTTTTACCACTGTGTATTAATGGTTTTACAACATAATTTATTAATATTATGAAATCATTAATACACAGTGGTAAAAAAGCAGAAAGTCGGGTTTTATTTCCTCCTACATTTGAAGTTATTAAGTGTTTTTATTATGTATTCAGTTGAATCTTTTCTGGACCTTAGTATATCTCTCATCACATTCGTTTGCAAAAACTGTATTTTTATAGATTTAGCTTGGAAAGCTGTCGATTGTTAAACTGTTATCTAAGAAACAGAACACAATGAGTAGTAATTAACAAATAAATAATTCTAATCGGACATCACAATTTTATACGGGGTGCCTCAGGCATCTATATTAGGACCCCCACTATGTCTAATATACGTCAATAATTTACCAAAAAGTATTGATTCTTCTATTATAATGTATGCAGATGATACAATCTGCTTAAATAAATCAAACGGCTTACAATCTGCACTAACCAGTAATAAATAATCAAATAAAAATATATTGTAGTAGTATTGCTAAAACATTGTCATTAAATTCTGACGAAACTGTAAATACAATTTTTACCTTCAAATTATACAGTGTTTTATTAAAATGTATATTAATTTACCGATACAATTAAAATTTGTACGAGAAAAATTAATTTCTCCGAGCATTACTGCACCATTATCTTACAATAGTCTATACGGCAATTAATAGTTATGTCATTCAATGTCTGGCGGTGTATTAGCACGAAGAGTAGTTGTTTTAACTATTAGCTGTTCTTTCTTACCTAATTATTGTAAAATAACGGTGAATTACGCTCGGAGAAATTAATTTTTCTCATGCAAATTTTAAACAGTGTTTAATCATTTTCAAATTCGGGAATCCCATTGAATAGTAAACTAAACTGGCATGAACACGGTAATGTTAATGCAGATAAGAATAAGGCTTATCCAATAAATTTCTCGATTTGACTATTTAACACTAGTTTTATAACTTGTATATTTACATTGATTTTGGCCTTTAAATAAAACAGCGCTAGTCTTTAAATTTTATATTTACACTGATTTTAGTCTTGTTAATAGCTGCGCTGGTCTTTAAGTTTTGTGTATACACTGATTTTAGTCTTATTTAATATAAAAAAAAACTTCTTCGATCAAGAGTTGATAGTTTTTAAACTTAAGTAAATTAAATATCTGCACTAGTCTTTAAGTTCTATATTTACACTGATTTTACTTACTTTATATTTACACTGTATATAGCCTTAATTATAATTTGTTCTATTCTTCTGTTGTATTCAGACTTTCATTAAATTTTACGCTGGTTTTGTGAGATTTTATATTTCTCTGTCTATGTTATACTATTTAGACAAATTTTCACATTTTATTCTCAGACTAATTCTATTGTACACATGTTTTATATCCAATATGTCTAATAATTTAATTCATATTTATATATTTATTTCTATATAACCTTTGTACTTATATAAAGTAATTTTCTGACCTGTGATCAATGTTAACTTTGTTATAACACTAATAAAGCATTATTATTATAAATTTGAAAAAAATACACCAGTCTGATTTAATTACTTTGATCGTATGCATAACTTATCTGTACAAATTGAATCCTTAAAAAATAATAAGCCAAAGTGAACTAAGAAAAACGAATGCTTTTTATGGTTCTTGAAATAGATATATTAGGTATGAAACTAATTATGAAACAGTTGGTAGAACTTAAACTCGTAACCTTGTTTCGAAGAAAAAGTTCTATCAATTGTCAATTTAATGAGCTGTTAAAGATACAAAATTCCTTTGTATCAAAGTAAATCAGCTTCATACAGTCCTTGAATTTCTAAAGCCATCTATGATTCACTAAATTGTTCTGACCCTTGAATTCCTTTCATACACATTTCAGCATTCTTAATTCATGATTGTCCTATGAAAGAAGAAACATGTTCGGATCCCTTTTACTCATATCCCTAGGATTTTGTTCTGGTCAGAAGGTTTCACTTACCTACTTGCTTTAATAAACTTTTTTTCAACTTTTCTTCTAAAATTAAGTATTTGGATCGACAAAAAAATTTCACTATGATTTTTGTTCTGGTCAGAAGATTTCGCTACCTACTTGCATTAATAAACTTTTTCGCAATTTTGCTTCTAAAAGACGTATTTGGATCGACAAACATTTCTGCATTCTACATCCAAATTCTGTAGACGCCATAATGATGGTTGAAGCCATTACAACGTAACAATAATTTATATTAATCGTAGGTTTTAGTGTTATTAATTGGTTCAACAAATGAATTCATGAAACTCAACATTCTAAAAATGTTGGGACTCGGTCATAAAAAAGGGAAAAAAAGTTCTAAAGGTTCACATTTTCCATTTTATACAAGCTTTTGAAGATCCACAATTCATTTCCTTTGAAATTCTTACTCATCTTAGATTATAATTAGAAAATATTATACAAACAAACATTATGAACACTGAATAAAACACTTTATATGTTTCGAGCCACTATAATTTATTAAATTATATAAATAATTTACAATATACACGACTTAAGTTTCGACTTTGGACGGTCATTATTAAGTGAACAAATTAACGAAAAAATTACATTTAAATAGATTTTGAAAATTAAGAGAGGGGAGCAAAACGATTTATGGTGAACAGATGTAAAATATTAATATTAAGGACATTATAAAATTTTGAAAAGTGGTGAGTATACTAAATGGGTTTGCTCGTTCAAGTTAATGAGGGGATTCTTCCTACGTTTGAAATTTTCCGCGGATTCCAAATTAGGCTTTGAACCTTTTGAGCATTTATGTAAAATTTTTAGATTTTTAATTTCAGGGAATATATGTTTATATTCTAACGCGTGATTAAAAAATAGCTAGAATTTTGATTTAACCGGAAAATAATACTATTCTTTTGGCTTGTAAATAAATGATAAAATTATTACATTCATAATTATATTGCATATATGAAACTATTTTTTTGTAAATCCCAATTTTTAGATTCATTTAACAATAAGTAATGTTCATTAAATGTTCTTGTGTTGCTATTTGATTAAAAAAATTAATTCCAGAAACTTGCAGAAATCAGCATCTTGAAATTGTTTTGGTAGATTTGAATGTTTATTTATTACCAAAGGCTATAAAACTGTTGCCAGAACATTTTTTACGTTGTATCTTTTCTTTAAGGAAAAATATCTCAAGTTTTATTTTAATCAGCTAGTGAAAAATTAAAATTCGTTCTTATTCTAGTGAATAAGATTTATTTGTCCTGAAATTTCTGTACATATTTTAGATCAACTAAATTTTACAGTTTCTTACTCGTAATTTCATCATTCATACATGAGGTATCAAGTTGAATTGTAGATAGTTATAGTCGAAAATAAGTTTTCCTAATGAGATTACTTGACTAACCCAACACTTATTATGGTCTTCAAAATAAATTACCATTGATTTAAACAGAAAATTAATATTTTGAAATTTTATTTAGTTTAACATGTCGTATTTCTATAAAAAAATATAGTCTCACTATGGCATTTGTTATGTAGCATGTATTTTCGTTGAACTAACAGTTTGTTGTGTTAGAATGGTCATCAATATGTCCTGCACAATTTAATAAATTAATTTGTTTTGATATATATTTTTTAAGATAGGAGACCAAAGATCTAAATAAATAAATAAACTTGTGATTATTATATTTGTAGTTGTTGTATATTATTTGCGTTTTTAAATCGACTCAATTTTTTGCTAACGTGGTTTTTCGAAAATTGCAAATTTAAAGCTTTAAATTAAATTAAACTACTATATTTGTAGAATTACAAGTAACTAGCCTTAGGTAATAGCTACAATCACTTCTAATTTTTCAAGTATAACATTTTAATTAGCAATTAGAAGAAAACCCTTCGTAAAACAAGCTTTAAAATTTATCTAATTAGGATTAATTCTTGGATTAATTTGTAGTCATTTATGGAGTTAATGAATTTAAATAGTTTGACGTTATGCAAAAATATCAAGTGTTTTATAACATGCTGTATACCGTTAATAAATAACAAAAAACAAGAAAGGGCCGCAATGAGATCCTTGAGTTACCCCAGAAGTTACATTTATTTTTAATGCAAAATGGTTAAGCCACACCTTTATTATATGACTATAGTTTGTTTAATGAATTAAAATGATCCACTCTATCAAATTCCTTGGAGAAATACGCATAAATTGAATCAATCTGGTAGCATTTATCCAAAGCATTTAGGTTTGTAAAATTACAAATTTGAAACTGTTGACCTTTTTGGGTCAAAATAGTGCTGTGGTGCAATGATATGACGTGACATCCATGCCATCTGATCTGCGACTAATTTATCCAGCATTTTTTGAATGATTAATTGCAGACAAACGTCTCGATAATTCTCTACTAAATAAGGTTCCCTAGATTTGTATATTGGTATGCTGTAACAAATTTTTCATCTGCTCTGCCCGGGCATTTACTAATCTTATAATTTAAAATTAGATTAAAAACATCTTTAGAAACAGCGAGTATGTGGTCATTAATTATGTCACTAATGTAATCCGAGATAGAGATGTATTGATTCCTTTTTACAGAAAATTCTTTCGGAAAGAAAAATTTGTATTGCATAATAAATTTAAAAATACGAAAACATTTCGTGAATCTATAACAGTGAGTCTTACTAAGACTACAAAACAAATTAATTTGAAACAACTACTTCTCTGGCAAATTAATTGGTTTTGTAGTCTTAGTAAGACTCACTATTGTAGATTCATGAAATGTTTTCGTATTTTAAAATTTATTATTTAATTTTCTACAACGAACTAAAGGATTTTAATACATTTAATTTGTATTGCTTCTATTCTATTACAATTACAATGACATTTTGCAATCATTAGCTATTTCAAAACGCACTGGATGTGTCAGAAATGTGTTAATACGATCTTCGTTTCCAATACTTAATAAAGTTCTTTCTGACTAATTCAGTTGTCATTTAAAGACGAGATAACAAGTAAAATTGCGTCACGATTTGAAAGTTTGGAATAGCGTAGTGAACGTCTCTAGAATTCTGTGTCTGGGGATAATTTATGTGATGGACTTAATTTAAATTTACTTAATAGTAACAATGATTACCTTGAAAATATTATAACGGAAATTGAGAATAGACAAAGAAGGTTGTACAATGTCATCCTTAATGTATACGAATCTTCAGCTACTGAAGTTGAAAATAAGATCAAGGATGACTTTAAGTATATACAAAATATTTTGATGCCTCATGCTTTAGATATTAAACCATAAAAGGTTATAATGTTATGTAAAAATAATTACACAGGAAATAATGGTAACACTTTCTTTCACAAAATATTTTTTTATTCGCTATATGTATACATTTCGAGTGCAAAGCACTCATTATCAATAGCTTACTGCTGAGTAAGTGTTACCATTATTTCCTGTGTAATTATCAAATCTATGTTCACGTAACTCTCAAAAACCACGTTTCTATGTAAAAATCATTCTAATAACAAGCCCCGGCCACTTAAAATTATTTTTCGAAATATTGCTGAAGCAGGGGCTGTTTGGAAAGCTAACGCTCTTAACACTGTTTGCAAACATCAATTTCGCGCGGACCACACCTTGAAACAAATTAGTTATTTTAAACAAATTAAAAGTGAGCTAGAGAGCAGAAAGTCCAACTTAATTAATACATTTAATAATGACGTTCCTTTCATTACTATCGCGAGAGCTGCGACGCAGAGTTAAAAAAAACTAACAGAATACTATCAGAATGTAGGAGGTGGACGTACAAAAATTAAAGATTTAATGCTAGGAGTTTACAATAATTTCGATATAATAATTATTACTGAAACTTGGTTTTATGATGCTATTTCCAATAGTCAATTGCAACTTAATAACTATAATATATTTCGTACAAATAATACCATCATATTTGGTGGATTATATATTCCTTCAGGATTACATTCTGTATTCTATTAAGAGCATAGTAAAGTTTTGGAAGTTTAAATTATATATCTTTAGGCTTCAATGTTACTTTATCATGGATAGAATGATTCCTAATTGATGGCCGGCTTAGCGTAAGAATAAATGATTACAAATCTGACTTTTTTTTGTTGGTTCGGGGGTTCCGCAGTGATCATATTTTCTATGCAATGTTGCAAAAATCCAGTTGTTAGCTTTTTATTGTATATTGATTTTTTATGTTCTTGTAATCGTCCTGTCTGTCCTATGTATATATGGTCACAATCACCACACTTTAATTCGTAAACACCGCACTTCTTTAATTGGTCTATTCTTGAATTGCTGTTGCATAATATTTTCTTGATGTTCAGGGGTTAATCATAATAATATTAAAATTGTACTGTTTAAGACTATTTAAAATTTTATTTGATAACTCACCAGCAAATTCTAATTTATGCCAATTATTTTTTTCCATTTTATTGTGTGCGTTATAAAAATATTTATCTAATTGTTTCAATTTTTTTCTTTTTAACTAGTTTGTCTATTACGGGAACACTGTAACCATTTTTTGTTGGAAATATCACAATATATTTTTACCAGTTACTCGAGGTTTGATCAAGAGTTGATAGTTTTCAGACTTAAAGTAAATTAAATATCTGCACTAGTCTTTAATTTCTATATTTACACTGATTTTACTTACTTTACATTTACACCGAATATAGCCTTAATTATAACTTGTTCTATTCTTCTGCTGTGTTCAGATTTTCATTAAAGTTTACGCTAGTTTTGTGGGATTTTATATTCCTCTGCCTAAGTTATACTATCTAGACAATTTTTTTAACAATTTAATCTCAATTTAATTCTAGAAATTTTGTATTTACACATTTTTTTTTTATATCCAGTATGTAATAATTTAATTCATTTTTTTATATTTATCTCGTATTTATTTGTATATTACCGTTGTACCTATGTAAACTAATTTTCTGACCTGTAACCAATGTAAACTCTGTTATAATACTAATAAAACATTTTAAGAATTACACCGTCAGATTTAATTACTTCAACCATATGTATAACTTATCTGTACATAGTAATCCTTAAAAAATAATAAACCAAAGTAAACTAAGAAAAACGAATGCTTTTTATGGTTCTTGAAATAGATATATTAGGTATGAAATTAATTATGAAATAGTTAATAGAACTTAGACTCGTAATCTTGTTTCGAGGAAAAAGTTTTATCAGTTGTCAAGTTTAATTTTTAATGAGCTGTTAAAGTTCCGAAATTCCTTTATATCAAAGTAAATAAGCTTTATATAGTCCTGAAATTTCTAATGCCCTCTATGATTCAATAAATTTCAGAGTTATTACTTGATTTGACCCTTGTATTTCGTTGACACATATTTCAGCGTTCTCAATTCACGATTGTCCTATGAAACAACAATTGTTCGGATTCGTTTTACTCATATCTCGTAGATTTGTTGTTCTAGTCAGTAGGATCTGCTTTTTTGCTATCAATTATTGTTCCCTGGCAACCGGTTTCGATCTATTGTGTATCTTAGCATAGCGCAGTTGGAGATAGGGAGTCGAGTCTATAGAGTATTTAATTCTCCGGGTTAACCATCGATTACGATATTATCATAAAGGTGACATCTATTGTCTAATCGTTGCACTAGATCCCTATGAGTGGATAACCACTAACTATTTACTCTTTGCTTTAATAAACCTTTTTGCAACTTTTCTTCTTAAATTAAGTATTTGGATCGACAGAAATGTCCGCATAGTACATTACAAATTCTGTAGGCATCTTAATGATAATTGCAACCATTATAAAGTGAAATTTTACGATATAAATATCGGTTTTGGATGGTCAATATTAAATATTATTGGTTAATAGGTACAAAAGAATTACATCTTATTAATAAATGATAATAATAATAATTTACTGTAAAACTGTTATCGGTGGAGGCTTCTACTTCGTTATACATTATTCTTCACAAATAAAAAGTTTCTAGTTTGATAATGACAAGCTAAAATTGTCGAAACTATAGTCACATAATAAAGTCAGTGTTATACAAATAATTTACTGTAAGTTACATTAATCGTCTGTTCTTGTGTTAATAATTGGTTGAACAAATAAATCGATGAAACTCAACATTTTGAAATTGTTGTGATAATTTAACTTATAGGTCATAATATTTGATAAAAGCTTTTATCATCATTAGCTATATATTTTTTTACTTTGTATCATTTCTTTTAAATTAGTTCTCATATTTTATTATGTACAAGCCATTGAAGATCCAAAACTCCTTTCCTTTGAAATTCTTACTCATCTTCCCTTATAATTAGAAAATATTGTACAGACATGAACTAGATTTCCTTTGTCAGCGTCCAAATTGCTGAAAATAATACTATTCTTTTGGCTTATTTTTCAGATGAAAACATTACATTCATAATTATATTGCATATATGAAAATATTTTTTGTAAATCGCAATTTTTAGATATATTCATTCATTCAACGAGTAACGTTCATTGACTGTTTCTTTGCTACCAAGTGGTTCAAACAACTAATCCATGCAACTGGAAGAAATCAGAATCTTGAAATTCTTTTGATCATTAGATTTGAATGTTCGTTTATCACCAATAGCTATGAAGTTGTTGCTAGAACGTTAACTTTTTACTTTCCCTATATAGAATGGGTATATGGAAAGTATTTTTTTCGTGAATGACAACTATAAACTTAAGTTTTATAGCTAAAAACAATAACTGAAAAGCTTAATATGACGACAATATATGATTTTCAAATTTGTTTTATTTTAAACACTAATATGTTTCGCCACACTGTTGCTTTTTGAAGTGTATACTTTTTCACCTGAAAAAGCCACAGTGTGACGAATCATATGTAGTGTTTAAAATAAAACAAATTTGAAAACCCAATATTTTTCTAAGTTTGAAAAATATTTTATAAATTTTCAAACAAAAGTTAAAGGGAATGAGAAACTGAACCAGTTTTATTAAAGTATGTTTTTTATAAAGTTCTTACCTAAAAAAAATAAAAATTAATAATTTTGATGGCCACATCACCATTTTTTACTTTGCAACCTTTCTTGAAGAAAGAAGTTCTATCTGTTCTTAAGTTTTATTTTATTAGTGCTTTATCAGACATGCTTTATAAATATAATTCGAAAAACATAAAACAGTAAACAAAACCATAAAAATAATTTCGTCAGCAGGTTGAAAGGCGGAGTTCACTCTTGAAGAATATTCTTCCACTCTAACCTGTCGGCCCTCTCCTTCACTGTGTCATTATAGATGAACTCAGCTTTGAATACATATATTAAAGCAATAAAAGCTTATTTTTTCTAATAAAGCGGTAAATTAAGAAAATAGTATGACATTGACATTGTTAAAAAAATGTTTTAAAAATTACTTATTATTGAGTTGCTGAAAATTTGTTCCTATCCTAGTGAATAAGCTGTACCATATTTTCTCCTGAAATTTCTGTACATCTTAAAAACCCACTCAATTTTACAGTTTGGTACTCGTAGTTGCATTATCCTGGACCTCAAGTTGAATTTTAGATAGGTTTAGTTGAAAATAAAGTTATTACATTAGATATTTTCTTTTTTTTAGCTTGTATCATCAATAATCATAATACATTCAAATATACTAGGAATGAGATTAATTAACTGACCCAATACTTAACATGGCTTTAAAAATAAATTACTTTTGATTTAACCAGAAAATGCATATTTTGGCATTTGGATTAATCTGCTGATTTAAATTCTACGTCAAGTTTGATGGAACTGACGTATTATTTTCTGCGGTAGAAGACTTTTAGAATAGAAATTAATGTTTTTAAATAAAAAAATATAGTCTAACTATCATTTTAATAGCAATTATTATTTAGCATGTATTTTCATTGAACTAACAGTTTGTTTTGTTTTTTAAGTTTCCTAGAATGGCCATCAATATCTCCTGCACAATTTATTTTGGGATTATTATATTTGCAGTTGTTGTGTATTTGTTACTTCTTATAGTTTTAAATAGACTGATTTTATTCCTAACATGGCTTTTACAAAATTGAATATTTGTATAGAATTAAACTAGATAACTTTAATTAGAAGATTAATTAAAACACTTGGTTTTGTTTCACCATGGGTTAAGTAAGAATTTAATTCATTGGATATCATTGTTTACTAATATATTTGTAGAATTACAAGTAACTAGCTCTTAAGTAAAATTAAAGTATGTATCAGCCTCGTCAATTCAATATTTAAAACTAAAGTAACTTTTAATTCTTCAAATTTAACATTTTAATTAGCAATTAGAAGAAAGCCCTTAGGAAAAATAGCTGGAAAAATTATCTTATTACGATTCATTCTTGTATTAATTTGCAGCCTCTATAGGTTAAATAGTTTGACGTCAGCCAAAAAAAAGTGTTTTATAACATGCTGTATATGATTAATAAATAATAAAAACAAGAAATGGCCGCAATTAGATCGTTAGGTTACCCCAGAACTTATATTTACTTTTGATGCAAATTTGTTAAGACGCACTTTTTTATATACGACTTTGTAGGAAAGATTAAATCCAAGATAGTTGGGTTTCATTCAAAAAATGGCATCGAGTTTATTTAAAAGAATAAAATGATCCACTCTATCAAACGCCATGTAAATTGAGTCAATCTGGTAGCATTTGAGAGGTATTACTTGTAATCTAGCAAATTGGAAATTGTTGATCTTTTAGGAACAAATCCGTGTTGCTATAATACATATAATGATTTGACGTGACATATATGTCATCTAATCTACGACTAATTTATCTAGCAGTTTTGAAATTATTGATTGCAGACAAACTCCTGGATAAGTCTCTTTAAAATAACGTTCGCTAGATTTGTATAATGGTATGATGTAACTAATTTTCCATCTGCTCAAAAATATACTAAGTTGCAGCAATTTTCATAATTGTTCGTAAACAGGACCACACTAAGAATAAATGCAGCTTAACAAAAGGAAACTCGATATACTATCAGAGACCGAGCATTTACTAGTTATAATCTAATTAGATTAAAAACATCTTCTTTAGAAATATATGATCATGGATGATGTCACTAATGTATGCCGAGACATGTTTACAGAAAATTAGCAAAAGAGTTAATCTTCACCATTAGGCTCTTTACATTGCTCATATTCCATTAACATTGGAATGGTATTTTTATTTCTTTGCTTTCCAATACCCTACTTCCAAAAATCACTTGGATCATTAGTGAGTTTTGCTTCGATCATCTTTAAATGATTTTTATAGGGCGATATTTCATAGGGATATTGGTCTACACGATCGACGAATATTATAAAAAAAAATATAATCGTTCAATGAACCACTTTCTTGGAACTTCTATGAGCTGGTTTTTGTCAACGAATAGGTTTTTAAGTTCGACAGATGTCCATTTAGGATAAGTTTTACTAGTTAGACTAACTAATTGTGAGGGAATGTACGTATCGATGCCGAATTGAACGACAATATTTTAATCATTCATTAGTTCAGACCAGTTTATGAGATTTAAAAAACGTGTTAAGACCTTTAAAATTTGCAAGGTTGCAGTATGTAAGAGGCAATGAAATATTATATGACCAATAGTGTCTACTTAAATTAAAATGAGTATTTTTTGAGAGAGAAAATTCTACGCTTAGAATGAAAAAAAAAATTAAACTAAATATCTGTTTCGAGTTAGGGATGGTATTTAGTTGAGTTATATTAAAATAATTATTACAATTACCGATATAGTTAGCTTTTGCATTAGAATTATTCAGGGTGTGAGCGATAAGACCATTGTTGTTCCATTTAATAGTTGGTAAATCATAGTCGCCACATATTAATGTTTTATCGATATTATATACAGTGCTTGAAACAATTATCAAAATGAATTAGGACTGATATAGACTCCTCCAATACGAATATTGGCATTCCGCGGTCTACTTTCCCCGATTGTGTTATTATTTGTCAGTCACCATGAAGGACCCCGTTGGTGTGAAGTGTGTATCCCTTGTTAATATTCCGTTTTATGATTTAATGAATAGTATTTTTATGTGCTATTATTATTATTATTAAAATGGTAAATACATGCGGTGTGTGTTGCCAAGAAATCACTCCTAATACACCATATATTAAATGCAACGGTGCATGCAAAAAATCTATTCACATTCATTGTTCTGGACTTAAAAATATCGAGATTAACATCATTAGCAATTTAAAAACGCACTGGATATGTCAGAAATGTGTTAACACGAACTTCGTTTCCAATAACTATACGGTTAGTCTTGAAATACTTAATAAAGTTTTTTCTGACTAATTCAGTTGTCATTTAAAGACGAAATAAGAAGTAAAATTCCGTCAATATTTGACAGTTTGGAATCGCGTAGTGAACGTCTCGAGAATTCTGTGTCTGGGGATAATTCATGTGATTGAGTTAATTTAAATATACTTAATTGTAACAATGATTTCCTTGAAAATATTATAACGTAAATTGAGGATAGACAAAGAAGGTTAGGTAAAAATAAATCTAATAACATGCCAAGGCCAATTAAAATTATTTTTCAAAATATTACTGAAGCAAGGGATGTTTGGAAAGCTAATGCTCTTGACACTGATCGCAAACATCAGATTTCGCGCCGACCGCACTTTGAAACAAATTAGTCATTTTAAATAAATTCAAAGTGAGCTAGAGAGCAGAAAATCTAAGTCCAACTTAATTATTACATTTAATAATGACGTTCCTTTCATTACTATCACGAAAGCTGCGACACAGAGTTAAAAAACTAACAGAATACTATCCGAATATGGAAGTGCACGTACAAAAATTAAAGATTTAATGCTAGGAGTTTACAATAATTTCGATATAATAATTATTTCTGAAACTTGGTTTTATGATGCTATTTCAAATAGTTAATTGCAATTTAATAACTATAATATATTTCGTACAAATAATACCATCATATTTGTTGGATTATATATTCCTTCAGGATTACATTCTGTGTTCTATGAAGAGCATAGTAAAGTTTTGGATGTTTAAATTATATATCTTTAGGCTTCAATGTTACTTGGATCATGGATAGAATCATTCCTAATTGATCTCCGGCTTATCGTAAGAATAAATGATTACAAATCTGACTTTTTGTTGTTGATTCGGGGGTTCGGCAGTGATCGCATTGCGGTCCCCTACTGTTTATCTTGTTTGTAAATGACATTCAAAATATATTTAAAAATTTCAACTTCTGCTCTATGCTGACGATCTTAAATTATTTAAAACTATAGTTTTACTTACTGACTGCATTCAGTTACAAGAAGATTTAACTCGAGTTCACATGTGGTGTCATGAAAACTCTTTATTTTAAAATATTAATAACAAAATGACATTTAATAAAGGTACTGAATATATGATTGATGGAATTAATATCCAAAAAGTAAATGTTATAAAAGATTTAGGCGTGTTATTTCTTGAAAAATTAAATTTCAAAACTCATATTTCATTTATATGTGATAAAAAAAGAAGAATGGTAAATGTTGTTTTACATATATCTAAATATTTTAGTAGTGATTGTTTGTAAATCTTTTTTTTCCTTGTTCGTTGTCATCTGAAATATACATCTCCTGTTGGTCTCCTCAATTCCAAATTGAAATAGGTAAATAGAATTGTACAGATCCAAAATATTTTAAGAATTATAAAATGGATGTTTGGACAACAACAAATTATAGGATCATATTCTAATACAAAAAGACCAGTCATTGATTTGATTTATGCACACTATATAAGAGAGTTAATATCATTAATGACTGTCCGGATTTACTTGCTCAAATAGATTTTCGTATTTCTAACTTCTTTAGCTTCTAGTTCAATTTTTAAAACAATTCTCAGTTCTTTTTACTTTCTGGGGATTAATTTTTACACACCCCGCGGTCCAAGATTTTTTATACCAACGAAGTTATCTTTAGTTTTTGTATCGATATCGGCAGCAGTTGATTCAGGCAAATCAAATAGCAAACATTACAGAATCTTCTACGTCTCTCGTCCATATCTATAACAATATCTTCGAAATATTCTTCCTTTTTTGTTTTGAGATCGAGCTGTTCACTTCCGAACTGATACGATATTGTTCAAATTTCTGTATACGTGACTCTAATTTATTTAAGCAATGCGAAACAATTCCCGATTTTTGTGTTCTGAATTCGTTTTATGTTGAGATTTCTATTGAAACTTTCTAATGCGACTCCTTCTTTCAATGAATTAGAGTTGGGATTGATATATTTTTGGTAGATTCAGTTGTTTTATGATTTATTAATATAAGTAATATCAACTTCTTCAATTCTTGTGCGACGAATGTGAATTAAATATTGAGACAATATCATCATATTTTCGAGTGCATGAATAATTTGTTAAAAGTAATTGTTCATCAATTTGAAGGCACCTATATATTGATTTTTGCTTTATATGAACCATATTTTGAAGTAATTAAAGTATTATGTTTAGTTATAAGCTGTTAAAAAGTATGGTTATTGGTGCAAGGTTTTAACAAGAAATAATATTTTAGTCCTAGCACTCCAAAGCTCTATTAATGATTATTACTCATTAGTAAAGGATATTGACTATCCGATCCCAGACCCGTATTAGCGATGCTGCACATTCGCTATCGTTAGTTCGTCTGCAACCGTATGCACCCACAAGCGTCATTAAATATTATATTTATTTGAAGAAAGCTAAATCCTGTGTGGTCTAACGAGACACAATACAATTTTATACAATAATATAAAAGTAAATAGAATGAATACGTGTTAGTTCTCAATATAAGAATGTGAAATGATACTAATATAATTTGTTGTCTAATATTTATAAAACAAATTAATTGTTTCTTTCTTCTTCAATAATAATAATAATGAGAATGTAAAAGCTTAACTTCTAAGTATATAATTCGGTAAAGATTTTTTCTTTAACTTTCAATGGAAACGATATTTTGTCAACCCTATCGTAGTTGGAATTTAATTGGGACTGTCCCAGCGTAATTGCAAGGGGTCGAAATCGCCCACAGGTTTCGCTCCTGGTCGCGATAACCACATAAAAATAAACTTTATATGCTGGAGCAATTTCGCTGCTTTTGACACATGCTCGATAACACGTACGTGCAGGATATTTAATCGGACGACGGGGCGAAAGAAACCCGTATCAACATCGAGATTCACGGCGAAATGTGCGGATTTCGAAATGGCGCGCGATGCTCTATTTCTGAGGCCGTCTGTTCACACGGCTCACTGCTGCCTTAATAAGCCAAGTAATTGCATTAAGTAATAATATCCCTAACTTAATAGAAGAGAATGCGCGGGACTTAGGATATCTCTCTTAATCTAATCCGGCAGGACTCTAATATGCTGTTTAACTGGCGGCTCTGATTGTGCGAACACTATTGCTTTAACTGTAATTAGCTTGTTTTGTTTACTAACAGCGTTATTTCCTGTTTTACATGATTATATCTCCATTTCTATTAGTGTGTATGCTGAGGTGTAATAAAAGAAATATGCAATTTATCTAAAAATTAATAAACCATTAAATGCCATTTTTTCTATTTTTTATGATAAATATTTTAATAAGATATCTCCTATAAATTAATAATAACTAAACCTTTTTAGAATACGAACCAAGAAATATTATTAAAGAATTACTACAACATAATTCATCCAAAAACTTCAAATGCAGAAAATAATAGAAATCTATTTATCCTAAAATTATTGCAGTATTAATGATAACTTTTACGCATAAGGGATGGTTAGCATATAGGAGTTTCATAATAACAATTTTTTAATTATTGTTCCTCGTCAACAACAGCCACAAACTGGTTTAGATATATTTTGGATCTCATCAGCATAACGTAGTTGGAGACATAGAAACAAGTTCTTCTTCAGAGTATTTAACTCTCCGGGTAAACTAACAATAAAGGTAATATCTAATCCCTAGGTGCAACGCTTAGACAATATATGACACTTTTATGGTAATAATAACTACTATATTTAAATCTACGCATATAGAAAACTGTTTAAATTAAAATTATTAAAATATATTTGCTTTACTTTCATTTTTTACGTATCCTTTAGTCCAAATATAAGACAGCTTAAGTCTAATATTGTTAAAATATAGAATATAATTTGTATATATAAATTTATAAGAATGGCTGGCACCTTTTCTGATTTGCTAAATTTTATTTATATGTCCATCTGAAGAGAACCATTTTATTTGTCTCGATTAAAGTTTAGCTCAACTTCAGAGGTTATCTGACGAATATTCTGTGTACTTCGTAAACTTCCTTTCATTATTGATTTTACTCTGAGCACTTAATATTTTTCCGTCATCATCTTAAACCTCTAATTTTGCTGCAAGTATGAGTTTTGGTAAATTGAAGGGTTTGAAGTTTATAGTTTTTTTATATTTAGATAAAGGCAAGATAAATAACAATAAAAAAGTTGATTTTTTGTCTCAGTTTCTGTCAACAGTATTTCAAAGTTTAAAAGATCAATTTCGTCTTTAGTTAAATTTGAAATTTATATAAGTTTCACAAACTGTGGATGAGATTCAACAATTATCTTATTGGCCAAGTTGTTTGCTAAAGTATTTTTGATTAGATTTTTAACCATCGCTTCATCGCTTCTACCATAATTTGTTAGGATTCTAAAGCTTGTGTAAAATAAATATATTTTTTTCATAACAAAAAATTGTTTATATCGACACAAGTAACTAATACCAAATGAAAATAAAATAAAATGTTTTTCAGTCTACGATATCTTAATAAATATTTATTGTTTATTGCTAAAATTTCTATCGTTCTTCAATGGAAATCAAATTCATCTATTATAAGAATTTATTAAGAGTTTATAGATGTTTAATCTTAGGTATTAATTTCTTCTATCCTTTTAAATATCCCAGAATGGCTGAATAGAATTTACTGGTTTATACATTTATGAAACATTTTGTTTGAAGCATTGGCTATAAGTCTTCAAACTGAAGGAAACTTACGGTGATAAGTCAAAGGAAACTGCAACCATACATAATCATTCAAATCAATAAGCATTATGATGATAATATTAAAAAAGCTCTTATATTAGAGTAAAATCCGTTACCAATAAACACGCGTATATTTCTGCATGCTCAAATAAATCTATACTTCACTGTGTATTTACTGATATCAATGCATTAAGTAGGAACTTTCGACCTATATTAGGTCATGGTAAAACTCGGCGCATTAGTCATATTAATTGAAAGGATAAAACAATAATTTGCAACAAGATGGTGCAAATATCTGTAGAGAATAAAGTCTCTTTAGGAAGGGTTAAGGGTTAAGAAGTACTATCTCGGCTCGAGTAGAATATAATGAATGACTTGTTGAAGAAAATATAATGATATGGTTTTTCAGCAATCGTTTACGTAGATGATCTGACAATCCTGGGTATGAAGGTGTATTGTGCAATAAAATGTACTCCTTTAAAAAAATATCCCAACAAACTTCATTTTACTTTTAAGACTTTGATTGCTTCATTCACTGTCGCACATGCTGGCTGAACGGCACCCCTCTTCAATTTTCCTGGCCACGGAAATTGGACTTCTTTTTACATTGGGTGAATTTGTCAGCTTGATCCTTGCGTTTCAAGCAACCCTTTTTTCTTCAAATCTTGCGTTGAAGAACTGATGATGTAATTAAACGTTGCATCTTGGGTGCGTTGAAACGTTGTTATTTTCCCTCCTTTAGAGCGCTTGACAACACACTGATGGACATCATCCTTCTTGCCTAAATTGAAGAGCTTACGTATCCTTGAAGCCCTGTTTGGACCTAACCTACGTGGCACTATAGTGTCCGTGAGTCCAGTAATTTCCAGTTCGCCTTTACATACAATGACCAAAGCAAGTACGTTAAGATTACCATGTACAATACATCCATGGAAATATTTCCTTTTACTTTCGCCAGTACGACGTGGGAGGTAGCAGGAATGTCCCTTCGAGAGTTACAGGTTAACAAGTCGGTTGGTCAAATAATCGACATAACAAAACGAAATCTGCCAACCTAAAGCTTCCCAGATTACCTATTTAACGTTACATTTATTTTAACTTCACAACTTAAATATCTAGTGTAATCCTTGATCCTATATTGAATCAGAGAATTACTTAGTAAATTAATTGGATGAGTTACGTGAAGATAAACTTGATTATAAAATAAAGCACTAAAAACCTTTCTTCACACAGTTTATTTGAAATACCAAATATATATATTTCGGACACAAAGTGTACTTAGTATTAAACCATTGATAATGGTCACTTTGTGTCCGAAATATATATATTTGGTATTTCAAATAAACTGCGTGAAGAAAGGTTTTTAGTGCTTTATTTTATAATAGAGAATTACTTACATACGAACATATCTTTAGGGCAATATTAAAAAAGTCGTTGGGGTCTTATATTCAGGATAACCTTAAACTTCCGTTGTTCGACATTTGACAAATAATGTCAAAAAGATTCCCACCTAAATTGAGATAAAATGCGCTAGTAATGGCTAAAATATTGCCTAAAAGGCAAAAATGTGCAAATTGTTTGTGAATTTTGTTCAACTAGAATTATTGGGTCGGAGTGGAAGAACACATAGCTGTGAAATGTCAACTCCGCCTACAATTCCTGTGAGCAAAACTTTTGTGATTTCTTTGTATGGTTATAAAATGGCACTAATAGGATATTGTAAAGTTTAAATAAAATATGCAACAGTTTTGCAGTGGTCCGTAGATAAAGACAGAACTGCAACGAGCAAGCTGCAGTATCCAACTGAAACTATGTGCGCCACCCAGATGATAGCCATGAAGGTGGCTCTAAGTACATCGCTAGGACTTAGACTATGGTGGATGGTATATGAGGAAATTCAGCGATTTGAAAAATTACTATTCCAGAGAAATATTAGGATCACAAATGAAGCAAAAGACAGGACTGAAAGAGAAAAACATTGTCAATATCCAGTAGAACAAGGAACACTTATTAGGGTCCAAAACATATGCAAATTTAGATCAAAACATCAGCGTCTCTACATAAGTAAAATCAGTTTTAATGTTCTAATAAAACTCAAGATTTCACCAAGTTTAAATAATGAGTGCGTTGCACTAGCAGACGTTTTCTTAAACTAAAGGTTTGTTTTCATTTGGGTTAAGTTTCACTCAAACGCTAGTAGTAACGATAGTGCAAATGACTTAGCTAAAGAGAGAGCGTCTATTAAAACTGAAAAGAGGTTTATCTAAAATATATCTCTCAAAAATATTACATGAAGGCAACTAAAGCAATATATCTCCATTTAATAGAATTGATACTTGTTACGCTACACTCTTGATGGAACAAGATATGCAAATTTAATGAAGTAAGACACAAATCTCCATTTATACCATCATTTTTGATTCGGGACTGTATTCAGGCATTAGTCAAGCCACTTATTCATATATTCAACTTAATACTTAGCTCAAAACAATTTCCAAGGAACTGGAAAGTTGCTCGCGTAACACCAGTATTCAAATCTGGTATTAAAAATGACATCAAAAACTATCGCCTTATTTCTATAATTAACAACTTTGCTAAAATCTTTGAAACCATACTAGCGGACAGGATTTATTCACATGTAGAATCAAAAATATCCACAAGGAACATGGTTTCATGAAAACAAGATCAACGGCGACAAATTTGCTAAACTTTGTTGAATTTGTTTCGTATCAACTCGACCAGCGTTCACAAGTAGATGTTATACACACTGATTTTAGTAAAGCTTTCGATTCTCTCAATCATAATGTTCTTCTAACAAAATTAGTAAATTGGGGCTTTAGTGATGACCTGATTGCTCTAATCAAATCATATTTAACAGACAGATCGCAGTATGTTGAATATATGAACTATAAATCCGCAATGTTTTGTCCCTCAAGTGGTGTCCCCCAGGGGTCAAACCTAGGGCCCCTGTTGTTTCTTGTATTTGTTAACGATATAGTGCTCGGTATACGGTCGCGTATTCTTATTTACGCTGATCATGTCAAAATCTTTGGCGTTGTCAAATCTGCTGAGGATTGTTTAGTTCTGCAAAGTGATCTCTGTCGTATTCTGAAGTGGTGCCTGTCCAATGATCTTAAGCTAAATATACAAAAGTGCAAATGTATATCTTATTATAGAACTGCTCAGAGTATTAATTTTGACTATGCCCAAGATAATATTGATTTATACCGAGTTAGCACTATTAAAGACCTGGGTATATTTTTCGACAAAACTTTGTCGTTTATACCTCACTATGATCATGTTAAGAAGGACGCTTTGAAAATGTTAGGTTTTGTTCGTCGTATTACTGAACCTTTTAGAAATATAGATGCAATTAAGAAGTTGTATATATCTTACGTGCGGTCAAAATTGGAATATTGTGCAGTGATATGGTCTCCCTCATATAATACTCACATTGCAGCATTAGAACGAGTCCAAAAAATATTCGTAAAATACCTCTATTTTAAATTATATTCATCCTATCCTAATGATATTGTCAGATATAATGATATGTTATCCATGTTTGGCTTGCAGTCGTTGGCTACAAGACGAAATATAATATCAGCAAAATATTTACACCAATTGGTCAACTGTGGTATAGACGAGTCTAATTTATTATCTCTAATAAATATATATGTCCCTAGATTATGCAATAGGTATGCGGTTACTTTTATGCCTAATCTTAGTCATACAAATGTTTACTTTAATTCACCTATAAATAAGATGGTTCAAATTTACAACACCATTCAGGGGTCAGTTGATATTTTCAAATGTAACTTGCGTCTGTTTTTAAAAATGTACCATATTTATAATTTTTCCCTGTTATTAGATATGCAATCTGTTGGGAAATAAAGTTTATTATTATTATTATTAAACTCACTTAAAATATAGAATACGTACACTAGATGATAAAATCGTATAATATTGTGTTAATCATTTTAAGATAAACTCAAAAACTTCACTACTAATATTTTGACCGGATATTGGGAGTTAAATAAACATTTTTATATACTTGTGTCGACTTCACTTCACAGATAACTTGCAAAGAATGCAAAGTAGAAGTACTGACGCCGGGACACGTTTTATGTCATTGCTCAGCTCTACTGACAAAAAATTAGCTCTTCTTGGGGGTGTCATGGGGAAGACTGTCTGACTCACAAGACTTGTTTCTTACTAACTTTGTCAAAAATTAAAAGATCTAGTTTTCCAATAAATTTGGACCGAAATAACGGCCTAAATACGTTGAAAATCTTTCTAAGTACCATATTGAGAGAAGCACATAATTAATGACCAACGCAAAAAAAAGGATTTGATTTCCAGCCATTGGTTAGGTAGATGATCTGGCAACCCTGCCAGGCGGAACAACGGCAGTTTAAAGCCACCCTGAACAAAGAAACCCCATAGACTTTTTTACATTGCCCATTGCCAGAAAGATATGGTCGTCTTTAACCCTTTTAGTGCCGGACGAAAAATATGTACCTGTACGAGAATAAATAATAATTTACTAGGGTTTGGGAATAGGCTAATAAAAACCAAACAAAAAACAATATTTAAATAATTCAAAAAGCAGTGTATTAAAGACGAAATAGTGAATAAAATAATGACACTACTTATTTTATATTCATTGAAAATTATATATATATAACGAAGGTGTAATAATAATCATAAAGAAACTAAAAGTTGAGTTCTCTCTTACAAAATATATTTGCACATACAAAAAGTCACTTTTCATCATAATATTATATAGACCATTTATTACAAAGTATATACTTTGCATTTCCTATATATTTTGTAACAAGATAAATAATATTACATAACAAAAATAAAAATTGACTCTAAGGTACATGGTAAGCGCTGGACGAAATAAGTCGTTGTTATAGGTAATATAAAATTGCTAAAACAAAATATTTTGTTTAATTGTCTCGTAATAAAATTAGACCATTTATAACGTATCATAAATTTATTTTGAGATATAGTTCTCTCGCAATGCGAATAGTAAAGCTCTACAAAGTGCAGGACAATATATCGGCCTTCGGCCCTAAAATGGTTAAGTAATTTCTCTGATTCACTTTTTTTGATACCAATTTTGATGTCCAGGATCTTATCAAGATTAGTTACCGAATGTGTGCTAGTATTGGAGAAGGGTTTTCCAAACAACGCAAGTAGTAATGATAAAAGAAAAATAAGCCTTTATCCAAATTCTACCTTTCAAAAATTCTACAAGCCAGTACATAAAGCAAGTTGAAGAAAAGATAAACAATAAATTCAATAACTTTATTACAAAATTTGAAAGTTCTGCCTTTAAACTTTATATGTTAAAAGGAAAAGTGAGCTTAAAACTATTGTTAATAATTTGTGTATTAGAAGAGTACTAGAAAATGCAAATCTGATACTCTTCTAATGCCAAATGTGCGAAAAAATGCCTCTTTGGGCACAAACATATTATTGATATATTTATTTATTTATGATGCTTTGGATTACCTGTTATCAAAATATATCAATAGAAGAAGAAAACATTGAAAGAGATTTATAATATAAGAATATTTATTTGTATGAAGTATTATAACACGCAACAATTGTTTCGCCACACTGTGGCTTCTTCAGGCGAAGAAATGGTAGAATATTTATATCAAAAAGTTTTTATCCTCCATAAGCTTTATCTTTTTGGAATCATAGTTGTATGTTGTTCATAGATACTGTCTAACATCTACACTTCAGTGAAATAAAAGTATATAATTATCCATCTAGAAGAAACAACACATCAAAAAATATTTTTGATTTCATGTGGTTTTAAGCACAGTGGAAAGTTTTTTTTCTAAATATTTGAAAATGAATATTTTTTAGCTTTATGAGGTACTATTGATAATTGTAATGGGTATAGGGAAATTAAGACTAACATATATCCTACATCCTCGGATTTGTTATTTAGGAAGATAGAAACTTATTAATTAGTAAAAATCTAATTTTTGAATGATTTGGATTTTTGGATTAATTGAGTGAAGATAATAATGACTTGACTAAAACACACGCTTTTCTTCACAATTCTTCTTCACTATTTTATTTATAAGCAGATGTATATTTTGAACACAAAATGACCATTAATATGGTTTGATACTAAATAACAAATACATTTAACACTTATATACATACAGAAGGGATGGGGGGCTATTTTTTATCATAAATATAGACCTTTGGCCTTTAGGTCGCGGAATCCGTCCATGCTGGTCAAACGATGGACTGGTCAACCAGACAGAGAGGCAAGTGGCTTCGTTACACACTTCACCTGGTGCCCCCAGGCTACTTAGCCTCCGCCCCTTTATTTGTTTTCGTCCTCGGAGTTATCTTCCTCATCCTTACTTGCGAGTCCTGCCCTGTCAGCTCTGCCAGCTGCTCCAGCTGCGCCACCTGCCCCAACTGCCCCAATGGGCCATCTGACTCGGAAAGAAAGGTTTCTTTTGACTCCAGAATTTTCCTGGCCACCCGGCCAGCATGTGAAGAACAAGGGTGCCTGGTTCGACATGCCTTGTTTTTGTTACTGTTCCCACCACAGGTATGCGAAGAACGTGTGGGACGAGTCGTTCACCACGCCGCTGCACCAAGGGCACTCCTCACTGGAAGCTTTTCTAATTTTATGGAGGTTCTAGCTGAAGCACCTGTGCCCTTACAAAATCTGGGTCAGGTGGTACGACAACTCGCCGTGCCTTCTGGTTATCCAAGGCTCCAGCGCTGGGATTAGCTCCTTCGTCCAGACACCTTTTTCCCGGTTGCCGCCCTAACGCTCCTGCCACTGGTCCATCAACCTGCGTTGAACGGTGTGTTTCGCAGTGCTCTTCGCTGTTCCACTCCTCGTCTCTGCGAACACCTATTATCTCACCACAATTTCCAGGTCCAGAGGGGATGATGAGGCCAGTACTTCAGTGGCCTCGGTGGAGATCGTGCAGTACCTCGAGATTCGGGTCGTCTTTCATCATGCGCTGGTATTGAGAGATGTATGTTTCGAATTATTACACTTTGTTTCATATTTTACCCTTTAGTAATTTCTTGAATTATTTGGTAGTCTGTGTAGTTAAAATATGTGTATATTGTTTTCTTGTGAATTTTTCAAATATCAATACAAGTTTTCTAAAGGCAAAAGTATAAAAAAGCACTATTCTCTAAATCCGTAAGCTCTGGGCTATAGTCTCTGGACCAAATTGTATGTGGTGACTGGTTTGATTGAATCAGCATTTTAATGGCAAAACTTACACACTGGAGGAATTGCAAATACATAGTTTATATTTAAGCAATCGAACGTAGTCAGTGAAAATATATAATAACAAACAAAAATATCAATTAATTTGGGGATTCCGCGGAGGAATATTTTAGGTCTTTAAAATTTTACGTCCAAGTTGTATGATTAAATTTCATATTAATAATTTCAATCATCGTCGGCGTATTTTGATACACTTAATTTCAAACATACCATATACTAAATAATAAAACGCATCCATAGCAGAGCCGAGCGGAATTTTTAATTTTTTTTTTATTTAAAACAGGGAAAATCGATTCGAATGCAAATTTGTTTCCTTTTGCTTTGATGACGGGTCCCGACTCCCGCGCGGTGTGTGTACGTATAATTTCCATATATGTATGATGTATTCAAGTATACGAGCCCAGCAAATGTACAAAAGCTCGTAGGAAATCATTAAATATTTCTGAGAGAAAACTGTTCCAAGTTTAACCTATATACTGTACATATATAGCAATTCTGTGGGGATATACGTACAACCATGCACACTCCTATATGATCTGTAAGTTTGTATGTGTGTGTGTGTAAATTCAAGGTTATTGCATAATATACGACTGGGACTACGGGAATATGAAATTACACAAAACTCTCAACTTATAATTTGTTTTGCAACGATATTTAGTTACGCCTGACTTGCATGAATAACCAACAAATCTGAATCGGTTTATTGAATTTTCAAATATACTCGTATATTATTTTAGAAAAATCTATATGAACTTACTTCAATAAAAGTTATATTCTTTATGAATTAGTTTATTGTATTTTATTTAAATTTATGAATACATATTTACGGTCCACAACTAAACTTAATAGTTGCAAAGGTAATAATTAGACATTAACGAAAAGAATTTATCTTAGTCAAAGACATGTTAGGCTTGGACAGAGCAAATGATATATCCAGAGAAGTTAATATAGTTAGGATAAAAGTAAAGAAAGATCGACAAAATTATGGAAGTAAATAAAAGTAATGACAGACAAAAATATTAAAAGAAGTCAACAAATAAAAATTAAGTTTACAAGGTTAATATTGAGTTTAGTTTATGATTAATGATGTATAACGAAGTAGAATAAACGAGTTTAGAGAAGTATTTAAAATTAAAGTTGACATCGTTTCTTTTAATGACCAAATTTAAAAACAGCAATCATGGCACACATTTTAGGTCATCAATACAATTAATTTAAGTGAAGTACATAAACGGTACACAGAATTACAAAGTCTGCCTTTTATAGTTCGGAAATAGAGAACAGTAAATAAAGAATTAATCATCGTACATGAGTTTATTGTTTTTCAAAATACTTTCCATAAAGATTAAGACACAGTTGCATGCGTTAGAATTTTCGTTGAGGTACCGCATTGTGGACGCATTAACCGCTTCTTCATGCATAGAATAGTATTGTTATGTAATTCTTAAGTATCTATTGCATATTGGAAATACATAAAACCAACCTTAATATAGAAAGCCCATTAATTAACTACCGATTTGATCAAATTTATTACGTAATTGTACTGTAATTCATCGCTATCTGTTTGTGGTGAGCAAATTATATTACAATATTCTAATACTAATCCCATAAGAGTGACAAAACGGGTTGTTAAACTATAGACATTTGTAAAATCTTTTGTCGTTCTTTTAATAAATCCGAGGAACTGATTTGCCTTGGCAATAATAGTTTCAATGTGATTTGAAAATGATAGTTTCTTATCAAAATAAACTCCCAGGTCCTTAACAACCTTTACATATTCAAGACCCACATCCTCTAAGATGTACATAAATCTCTTGTTATTAGATTTACCATTAAAAACCATTTCGTGGCATTTATCAATATTAAGGGACATATACAGGGTGACTGACGAAAAACCTTTTGCGCTGTATCTCGCTTATTTTTTATTCGATTTGATTAAATAAAGTATCAAATGAAATCATGTTTAAAAAACTTCAATATGAACTGAACTGGTATTTTTTCTTGTATCCAGTTTTTGACGAAAGACAATCAACTTTTATTTTCAAATTGCAATTTCTATATATTTTTTTATTCATTCGCAAGTAAATTTTTTTCTGAATATAAAATTGTAAACAATTTTATCCATACATCAAACAAAAGCTAAGAAATTAAGGAATTTATGAAAAAAAATTATAATCAAGCAACCATAGCAAACAATATACAAAGCCTACTCTAAATGTTAAAAGTGACAGTGTCAGTCATTGATACAATACAGCAACGATTCTTAATAATTTCACCATTAAAATGATGTAAGATTATGAAAACGGTAGTAGTTGTACAGGAATTTTGTGCTTCTGAAAAAATCCTTTCCCTGAGTACCTTAAAAACTTCTTTTAAAAAAACAAAACGAAATACTCGTGTAATACAATATGAAGATTTGGAATTAAATGTTTTACTTGTTCAAAAGTTACTTATAATTTGGAAGTTTCTCCGAAAACCGTTCATCATATTCTCAAGAACGACTAGACTTTTTCTATACATTCCACGAAAACTAAGCTCTTTATGACAACGACCATCGATGGTGGAATTAATTTTGTACATACCTTATTAATAAGATTTTTTTGTGTTGGTGAAGTTATCAAAAATCTTTGCAGTATTGTATCAATGACTGAAATTGTCAGTTTTGACATTTGTTTACTATGGGTTTAAAATTTTTTCCATAAATTTCTCGACTTTTGTTTGATGTATGGATATAATTGTTTACAATTTTATATTCAGAAAAAAAAAATTCTTGCGGATGAATAAAAAAAATATATATACAGTGCAATTTGAAAAAAGTTGATTGTCTTTAGTTAAAAATTGGATGCAAGGAGAAATATCAGTTCAGTTCATATTGAAGTCTTTTAAAAATGATTTCAGTCTAAAGCGTCACTGTCCAATGAGACTCGCCTATACATCTTCAAATCATCCGCAAATAATAAGATGGGAAGTTTCATTCCAACATATATATCATTAATGAAAATAATAAATAAGAGAGGCCCTAAGTGTAACTCCTGGGGAACATATGTGGCATCAAAAATATCGGATAGAAAATTGTATACACGAACCTGCTGAGTACGCTTTGTTAAATATGAAGCGATCCACTTAAGAATAGGCGCACAAATGCGATGCTTGACAAGCTTAGCTATAAGAAGTTTTTTTGTAAAACTTTGTGAAAGGCCTTACTAAAGTCCATAGCATAAACTTCAGAACCAGCATCAAAAGATTTTAAAATGAAATTGCTGCATAAGAAAAGATTCGTTTAAGCCGAGCGTATGCATATTGGGCGATCATTTTTAATATCACTTTTCTGGTCTGGCTTAAAAATTGGTTGTACAAAAGATGTCTTCCACAGGATAAGATAATCACCTTGTGTTAATGATATGGAAAATAGTGTATAAAAGGTACATATAGCGTGGAAGTACATAAATTCAGCGGTATTAACCAATTTTATCCTTAACAACAATATTTTTTAATACTGACTGAACCTCAGGTGGGGAAATGTTTATTTCAAAAAGATTAATATTGGACTCAAATTCTACATCACATTGAAACGAACATTGGTCATTAAATACAGGTGAAAAATAAATACCAAATACATTAGCTATACTTTTACCATCATTTGCTTGAATATTATCTAAGAACATACATGACGGAAGTTTACCAGAATTCGATTTAGATCTTACAAATTTTCAAAAGTAATTTGGATTTCCAATTACTGATAGTTCCGCAAGTGCAACATAACATAGCTTAGTTTTATATATTTTCTGAAGTTCAGAAAATTTTATATAACCGTCTGTAGTTTTGACAACTTTCTGTTTTATTAGTTTACGAACATCATTATTATTTATTATTGAGTTGAAAGTTAACCTCGATAAGTGTACAAGTATAATTTACGTTGTATATTAACGGAAAATATTAGTTAATACACGCATAAGATATAGTGTGTTGTAATTTACACGTATAAGTGATAAGTGAGTAATCATTGTTTTAATTAAAACATCACAGTATAACCTATAAATCTTTATTTGATCTCCACGCTGCCTGAAGTTAAATTCTGAATATGAATTTTATTAATACCGATTCAAATAATTTTTGTAAAGAGTGCCTATAGATCAAAGTACAGACAAACAATCTCAGAAAATATAACCCGATCAAACAGTACCTTTATAAATGAATCTACTAATAAACAACGTCCTGCTTGGATAACACTCAATTGACATAAATTCAATAAAAATAAATTTGTTGATTGCACTATAACGTGTGAAGAATTTAATGACTATTTTTCAACAATAGCAGAGCAATTAACTACTATTTTAAAAGACAAAAGCAATTTGTCAAATATCAACCTAAATCCTATTCACCATTGCAAATTTACATTTAAAGAGGTATCGTATATAAAGGTTTTAGACACTATACAAAATCTGAAAAACACAAAAAGTAGCGATATTTATGAAATCAATGTTGATATAATTAAATGTTTAAGGTTTATCACATTACAACGGTAATAAATGCTGATTCAGAAATAGCCTTAGCCGAAAACAAGGCTAACGAGTCTCTAAAAAGGATTACCGAGTGGTGTGAGGCAAATAATCTCATTCTAAATCAAGAAAAAACGAAAAAAATAAATTTTACTCTAAGGCCTAGTGAAACTAAATGCGATAGCACAACTCGTTTTCTTGGAGTTCAGTTAGATGAATCACTAACATGGAACCATCATGGGCAATATCTTGCCAAAACCCTTACCAAATATATCTTTTGCCTGAGAGGTAAATACGGTATGGAATAATTGTGTGGGGACATTCTTCTTCACGTCATCGTATTTTTGCACTACAGCAACAAATTGTGAGAATTATAGCAAGGGTACCTTAGCTGATTGTAAAAATGCATTTATTATGGAAAAGATATTAACATTTCCGGCAATTTATATATTGGAATGTCTATTCTATGTTAAAACACATTTCTCTAAGTGTAGGACTCATGAACATCATGAACATCATACTAGGAAAAAACTTAATACCTAAAATAAGATTAGAAAAATCAAAAACAGGTCCAAACTATTATGTAATAAAATTTTTCAACAAATTGTCATATGAAACAAAAAGACTATCGAGTAATCAATTTAAATTAAAACTTAAAGAATACTTACTAAAAAAAGCTCCTTACACCATTCATGACTTTTTTACATATGAAGATGTCATTTAATCCCTTTAATAAACATTTTTTTTAAATCCAATATTAAATGTGTTTTTGCAAAATGTGCATCATGTGTATATGTTTTTTGTACTACCATATACTGGTTTCTTTATGTATTCATTCTTTCAACAGAGACGTCATATTTGTTGTTATGTGTTTTATCTAACCTTAAATCTAATTTTAATCTTAACCTTAATTTTAATTTTACTTAAAATTTTAATCCTACTTTTAATTTTAATTTTGGTTTTAATTGTAATTTTAATTTAAATTTTAATATTAATTTTAAATTTAATTTCTATTTTAATTCTAATTTTAATTTTAATCTTAATCGTAACCTTAATATTAGTTTTAATTTTGATTTTATCCTTAATTTCAATTTTATTCTTAAAATTTTATTTTAATGTTAATTTTAAAATCCTTAATTTTAAGTCCACTTTCTATTTTAAATTTTAAATTTAATTTCAATCAATTTTATATATAGTAAGATATTGAAATCTCCTCCCAACTAAAAAATCGTATGTAAATGGCAATAATTTTGCTATTCTGGATTTATTTATGCTCATAAATATTTCTTTTTTGTGTAATTAATTGTAAATTATCTTATTCGCTAGTTCTATGTTTTTTTCTTTTTTTGACCTGTGTAAAACTATGTTATATGCACCAATAAACATTATTATTATTATTATTATTATTATTATTATTATTATTATCAGCACTAAACCATTCAGGAAACTTTAATTCCTTTATAACTTTTCTTGGTACTAATTTTTCAAAGCAGTCGAACAATATAGTATAAAATACATCGAAAAACTTATCTACTTCAGTAATACCCTGGAATGCTCTGTTCCAATTAATCGATACAAAATGATTGTTAATAGCATTGTAAGGAGGAGGTTTAAAGTCATAAACTACAGTAAAATCTAAATTTAGACAGTCAGTCCGCGCATGAAATTATAACTTCCAAAGAAGGATGATAAGCATCACAGGCTATTAAGGGTTCAAATTCAAGAAGAGATTTAACAGATTGCGATAAGAAACATAAATCAAGCACTCTTCCAGAACCGTTTTTCATATTATTAAATTGTGATAGACCATTAAAAGCATCACGTCACACACTGCACTTTCAATTCACAAACAAACAAACTCATGTAGTCGCCAATTTCAATCCAACGAAGATCTGGTAAATTGTAATCACCCATTAAAATGCATCTTGATTCAGGAGTTTGATCATATATATTAGATAAAAATTATAAATGGGATTCATAAACTTCCAGATTTTGGCGATATATATTCTCTACCAAATATATAATATAATTCTGATTGTTGATTATTACTTTAACCCATATTTCCTTTGTAATACTATTTATAACAATGATAAACTATCTTAAAGTATTTAAAACAGCGATAAGTACACCTCCTTCGAACAGTTTTGAGGAAATAGCTTTATAGCGATCAGTATGATATACAGTATATCTTCTATCAAACAATTATGAGTTAATTACTTCAGGCTCAAGTATTATAATTTGATAATCCTCTGACAATAGCGAGCAATAAAAATCCCGTAATTTAGTTTTGAGCCCTCTAACAATTTGGTAATATATTGTAGTATCGTTAAGTTGTTTTCGTTTGAATGTATTATTTTGGGAAAAATTCCAATTGCAGATGATTTAAATCCACACTGGGGAAAATTCTTTAACAGTGAGGCCTATAGGTTACAACATTGCATTCAGCAGTCACCATTGATTCTTTAACTCCCAATTTATAGGAACATATATCATCGTGTCAACGAGTTCAAATCATTTAGAATCCTTAATGTTGAGCACGTTTTGAACATAATTAAGAACAGAATCAACAGTTGAGACAGAACTGCACCTACCAATGTAGATCTATTGACGTCTGTCGGCAGAAATTAAAGCGCTTGTAATGCAACGAGTATAATTATTATCACTCACCGTTTTCAATAATGTGGAGGTTCGGAATTTTTCTTGGGATTTTCCTTGGAAAATTGAGTAGCTCAACTACCAGTAGCATTATTATCTGCGGAGGATTTAGAACCAGATTTATTTTTATTGCTTGTTAAATTGTCTATTTACCGTTTTTCTAACGATGTTACGATGTTACGTGTCGACAGTTAACAATATTGGATTCATTGTTGACTGCTCAATTCCAGACATATCTGTTTCTATTGTCGTATCATATATTTCAGATTATTTATTTATTCTAATGTATTACTATTAATTATTGCCTTTACATCTAAAGTTGGTTAATCATGATAGCGTTATTTTACCAATAAATTTATAAAGTAGTCGTTACTTTTGTGGTATATGGAATTTTTAATAATAGGGAATGCCGATGGTTAATTCAAGAAAATAATTTTGTGTCTTGTTAAACTACACACAAAACAAAAACCAGTTATCTTTAAATTCTAAATAGCAAGAATTTAGGGTGTTTAGTGTTTTATTTAGTGTGTGTTGCCTTGATGATGAAGCAGCAGATGGTTTATCGATTTAGAAGGGTTGCTGTACAGGTTACAATGGTTAAAAAATGGGTGAATAAATATCATTAATAGTAATTTTAGCTTGAGAATCATCAAATTATTTCCATTTCTGAAAAATTGTATTAAGCTTTTCTTTAAGGTTCACTTAAATTCTTCTACGAATAATACTACCTTTGAGGTACATTTCTAAACGATGAATTAAACTCTCACTTTAATTAACCTTCTAATTAATGTACATTTTAAGCAATTATTTCTAAGGGTTCTATAAAAATGTTCTGGGAGTAAATGCTCCTTTGTACAAAAGTATAGGATTATCTGCGATTGCAGTAATAATTATGGATGCAAAGTTTGGGATGCCTAATACAGTGTAAAAAATTGATAGAATTAAAAAAAAAATGTTTTCTACAGAGAAATAATCATAATTAGTAGTTAGCATGTTGTAACCCAGATCATATTGTAAATTGTATGGTGATATATTTTGAATCCTGGAAACTTTCGAAGGCACTGAAGTTGGGTTTTGGGTTTTCGTAGATAAAATGGCAGCAAAAAGGGTCACCCGGCATACCATTAGCAGGGACGTCCTCGCCGAAAAGTTACCGGAGTACCAGTAGAACCTTTCCATCTCCTTTAAGGCCTAATCCGATCAGTACCTCAGGCGTGTAATAGCCAATCCTGAGAAACCATCAGCAATTTAATGGTCGATGATTTCCGAAAGTTGTATTCTGCCATTACCATCCCCAACTTACCAAATAATGCTTTCAGCAAAGTCGACTTACTAGAAACTGAGATTCAGAGTGACATCGAGGAGTTCAAAACCGAATTGAACCATCGTATTTCCGAGTACAAGAAGCCATTGGCCCATTTGATCTTCCCTAATTCTAAACAAACAAATGGCCACAGATGACTACCATTTTCTAGAAGATTCCATCAATCATATTAACAAGACAACATTCTGGATATATACTCCAGAAGAGCAGCTTGGTTACGAGGATAAAAACCCTGCGTATTCCTATTACAATAATTTCAATTGCAATTTAAATAGCGTAATTACACGTAACATAATAAAATATTTTAAAAATGGAGTGTGTATTAAGGGGTAGTATTAAAGTTCTCATAAAAAAGAGATAATAATTAGGAAGGTTAATGATCTTCTAAAATCAATTAATAAACCCGTGGCTAAGTTCAGTAATTTTAGATTATATTATGTGAGAATAGTGGTTAAATAAATACTACTACTACTACTACTACTACTAATAAATGTAGCAATAGCAATTTTTATTTTTTTATATAAATTAAAGTTCAAACAGGACAGAAAGACCAAAGGTCTGTAGCCCAAACGGACAGACTAACCCATATTTTAAATCAATTTTGTATTTGTTCTATGTACCTATGCTTGTTCAAATAGAAATGATATTTTCTTTAATTGTAGCAGTAAATTTTTTTATTAATATACTAAGTGAAATAAAAATCCGATCACTCAGTATAAATAATTTTATTTTCATAATGTTTTGTACAATTGTAAGTGAAAACATAGTAAACAAATGAAGGAAATTTCTCTTCGATTCAAGGAATTTTATGAAAAAAAAACATTAATAATGTGTCGATGCACCACGGTGGGCTATACACTCTCTAAGGCCCTTAGGTTCGCTTATAATTAGGTTTTTGATATCCACCTGTGGTATCTCAGTCCAAGAAATTACTAACGTATTTCGAAGTGCTTCTAAAGTTTGAGGGGGATGCTGCAAAATAAGGAGTCTTCGGCCCATGGAGATAAATCCCGTGACCTCATTTACCAGGGCAACAAATTGATTTCAGCGTGCTCAAAAAAGTTCTTTGTAGCTCTTGCAATGTGTTTGCCATCATTATCCTGCTGAAAAAGTGGATTTGGCAATGTCTGAAGAGGGGGATGCTGTAAATAAAAGAGTCAGCCGATGATATCGCACACACGCTGAATTGGAGATAAATCCGATGACCTCGGTGGCCAGAGCAACAAATTTATTTCAGCGTGCTCAAAGAAGTTCATTGTTCATTGATAGGAGATGAGGTTCCAGAATTTCTTCGATGTAACTTTGTGCGGTCATATTGCCTCTAACATTAGAGGTGTCCTAGAGCAATAAGCAAAGACATACTATAACCCCAACAGTGTGATTAACGTGCCTTACGACAAAAAAATATGGATTTTTCTTTCTTGTCTTTTGACTCTGGCCCGGCCATCATACATCCATAAACAGAGTCTAGATTCGTCACTAAACACATATCATTGCATTCCTGGTCCCAAATCAATCGTTTTCTACACCACTCGAAACGATCTCGTCGATGTTCAACTGTTAAAGGAAGCACACAGTACGGCCGGAATGAAAAGTGCTAATCCGGCGATAAACTGTTTGCATTCCAATTGGTCGTTCATGCTTTCTTTACCACTGGTTTGTAATGGACCTGGTGGTGGAAAAACGATCTCTTAAAGTCCTCTGGCTCTTCGTATTCTACCCTCTTGATCCCAGGCCCGCCAATACCTTACTATAATATCTAAACTTCTGTGCATCCTGTCCCTAATTTATCGGAAAGAAAGTTCAGCTTCTCTAAGTCCTCTATCAAACTCAGAAAGTTGATGAAAATTTGCGCCTGTTTGCACCCGAGGCATTTAACAACAAAAGCTTAGAACCGCCCTGAGTAAAATTAAAATCGCTACTACGGCAAAAATGTTCAATTTCACCTTGAGGACCAATAAATGAACAAGTTGAATAAAAAACGAAAACTTTATTTGATACAGCTGAATTTTTAATAGTTTTATCTTTTCAGCAAGATAACCCTAAATATAAAATATTATCAATAAATATGATTTATTCCATGGAAGCTACATTGTAATTTATTATTATATGTTTTACAATAAAGGTCTCATTTAATACTTAGTGACAAATGAATAACTTATAAAAATAAAATTTAAGAGTTGATATATCAATTACCTAATTTATATATTTTTTGAGAAATCAATTAATTACCACTATATTTTTTAATGAATTAAGTTTTGACTTAAAAACAGTCTATTTTTTGTAATGATGAAGAAATGTGATAAAATCTCAAATGACAGAAAAATATATTACAAATAATTTTATTTAGTTTGCAAAGAGTATCTGTTTAAATGGTAATAGATATTTACATTTTGAAACCAGGAATGCCAACACATTAATCAAATATTTACACAAATTTTACAAATTTTAAGCAAAATGCTTAATGTATAAAATATAAATTAAAATAAATAGCTACAGTTGTAGAAATAATCCGAAGAAATTCTGGAATATATGGAACATTCCATCAGGGTCTGACTGGAAGAACATTCTGAAGAATGAAGTCCGCCTGCAAATCATGTGCTCAAAATTTATTGTATTTTTTATGTATGTATCTATTAATGTATTTTGTTAACAGGAAATCCAAAGAATTATAATAAATAAATAAATAAATATAATGGCATTAATTAATTATTTGCAGATTAAAATATGATATATTCAGTTGCAATAAACCTCATTGAATAACTAATTAATTCAGTAGAACCGAAATTTAATCCGTATATTCATGGAATTCAAGTCATTTTATTATTACACACACTATTATTGTTATAATGTAAACACATAAACTTTTTACACGTTAATATTTTAAGGGCAGTTATATAAATCCAAAAATATGTACACTGAATTAGGAGTAATTTTGTATTATCATTATTTTTAATAACATAATATCTAATAATGTAGTAGTGTAGTAACTAAGAGCTATTGTTATAGTGTCCATTAAATAAACTATGCACCCTCAAAGCAAGAATTTTATTTCATCATAAAATATTCAAGGCGGCATTAATTAAACATAAAGACGGTAACATTATGGAATACAATATAGCAAATTCATGAATTCCCGAGAACCGAATAACTGGGGGATATGATCGCTTAAAAAAGTCCACGTACCATACGAAATATTTAAGGGACGTCTGCGCCAAATTGCATTATTTAGTATACCTAGTGAATAGGGAGCCAAAAATAATATCGATCTACCCACTCACCAGCATTTATTTGCCATCGTTCCGCCGCCCCGCAAAATTGGGCCCGTAATACGTAGCGTTATAATTAAAAGTAGCTTTGAAAAATGCTGAGTGAAGCTGAAGTGCATTACTGTTATTAATTCGCCCGGATCGATCTTTCCAGGCGGGGACGTACAAAGGGGAAAATTAATTTAGTTTGATGCACAAACAGCAGCCTGTACCAGTAATCCAAGAAAACCGATAATTACCGCTTTTATAGACAAGCGTTCTCTTAATGTGCAATAAACGGATTATAAAGTAGGACGGAGCATTTCAACCGGTAAATGTCTTGGCGAGTAATTTCCTTGCTTAATGCGAAAATGCATAAGCGATAATCCGGCGATAATCGAGTTAAATAAGATTTATCAGCCCGAATTTCCTTTCAGGAATAAATTCCGATTACAAAACAGGGACTACGGTTAACTGTATCAGCCATTTGTAATTATCACGGGAAATAATGATGATAACGAAGAAATACATCTGCTGGTCATAGGTTTTTCTTAGCAAATATCATATAAGGCTCTGATTTTTTTTGCTATTCGCTACAATAATGATCAAAAACTTATAGTTATATAAATACAGTATGTTGTAAAATAAAGTTTATATTTAGTCTACCAATTGAAAAAAATGAAACCCTTTATCCAAAATGTGTTTGTTATTTATTAAACTATATAATTTGGAGATTTTTTGTTTATATCTTGTATTTGTTTCTCATTTATCACTTGGTGAAAGATTATGTTAATAATAGGAAGTTGATTAAAAATTCACTTATTTGGTTTATTTCGTATAATAATATCGTTCAAATATAAACTTACGCGGTCACAGTATACATTTGTACACTAAAGCTTCTTATTTGGTGTAAACTTGAGATTTGATATAACCCCACAGAAAGAAGCCCACAAGGGTTAGTACACGACTGCATGTATGTCAAATTATGTTATTTCTCTTGGAGATCAATTTTACAGGGAAAATTTCATTTTGAGTAATAAAGCGAACAAAAATAAGCTCTCTAGACTCTCAATTGTAGATCCTGGCACCTCCACCATTTATTCCAAATCGTAACGAACTAATCTGTATTGTTATTAAATGGTTTATATAATTTAATTTGATTATTATTTAAATTTAATAACAATAGAAACTGATTCGTTAATCTTATAGTTGTGGTGGATTCTGAAGACGATAATGTGATTGATGAGCTAACCCTATGATTTTTTAAAATGCTAGCAAATAATAAATAATACACTAATAATTAGAAAAAACACAAAAATATTTTCGGAAAATCTACAACAAATGAATCTTATTAAGACTACAAAAACAAATCACTTTTGAAACAACTACTTCTCTAGCTAATACCTCGACAGACATTGAAAAATACAAAAGTAATTTGCGTGTTACAAAACAGCAAGGCTATCAAAGCAACACTAGTTTGAACGTATTTCTTTCTGTAAAATGAACTAAAAACGATTGAACACACACACCCTTTCTCTTCCATCACTCTCTCTACTATCTCTGCTAGAGTAAAAATTTGGTCTATTGCCCCCTTTCTTTTCTAAAATTCTAAAACCTCCGTGCATCTCTGAAAAATACTAAATATTCTCAGTTCTTCTCTATCTGGTTCCAGCACAATAGTTGTCTACGTCAGCAATATCTGCTCCATTGTGTAACGGGAACATAATTCCCACTCGCCAAGATGATTATTTAGTTTCTCCTCTCCACATCTGATTTAGCAGCTCCGTAAATCTTTTTCTTCCCTCTTTTTTCTATTTTCTTTAGTCTGTTCATGCTTGAAGCTTTCCCTGTTTTACGAAAAGCTTTTTCCATCTCTTTCACACTTATTTTTTCTATATTTTTCTCCATTTTTGTAAGCAAACTCTTATTCATTTTTTTATTTCCCCATTTTTGTCTGCTTCCCTTCTACATATTCTTTATTCTTCATTCCTTCTTTCAAGAGCCTGCACCTTTTTTTTAGCTACCGCCACATGCCTCTCTGTCCATCTGTTTCGAATGCATTATCTCATCGCCTTAGATCTTCTTTGTATCATCATCGCTAAACCATCATTTATTTTATCCCAGTTTTTATTCTCCACCCTGTGTAAAATCTACCTTACATACTCTCTCTCATTCCCGGTATTATTCTACCCGACGTCTTTTCCTTCGCTGCAGACTTTGTTGCCTCTTTCATTGACTATCTAAATCCTCCTCGTAGACTTTTATTGCATCTCAATCTTCCTTTATTCCACAAAGTCCTTTCCAGTTACTCAATTTTAGACTTATTTCCAGCTATATTCTAAAACCATATCGTTATAAATTCTTCATTAACCAAACTGTTACCCTTCATATATTTCATTGTCCTTGCTATTCCGTATGTATCCACTACTCGTATCCTTTTATTTGTGTTTTTTTTGTACCTGATATATATTTTTTTTTGCATACCTTTCGCTAAATCATCCCACTCATACTTCTCTTCATTTAGTATGATTAGACTGTATTCTCTTATTCCTTTGTCCTTTGGCCTTTCTCTCCCTAGCTGAATGTACCATTATTTCCTTTAATGCTAATTCGTTGTTTATATATTCAAGTATATTTTAGCATTAATTTTTCTTTCATAATTTGTTGCTCCATTTATCAAGATTCAATGTCACCATATACAATTTGTTTATTAATTAACATGTATGCCTTAACTTGTACTTTGAGTTTTTCTTCAATATGAGCTTCAAAATCTTCCTGTATTTGTGTTTTTTTCTTCTAGTTGCGTCCTCTAGTCTCTAGTTTTTCATCATTTCTAAAAATTATTAAAATGGTATCTACAACCCCTAACCGTTGAAAAAATATGCATTAAAATAGTTTGAAACTTTATGAAAAAGGCTGTTCAAAATGTAATTTATATGTTTTATAAAAAAATGAATAAATAGAAAATTACACAAAAAGGTTAGGGGATAAACAATAGATTGACTTTAATTAAAAACAGTTTAAGCAAATAAAAATGTACAATATATACAAAACGGTTAAAAATTATTGGACAATATAAAAAATGCGATCGAAAATGTTATGCAAGGTTAAAGAAAAAACTATAATAAAAGAAACAGTTTAAAAATGTAAAAAAATTAAATTAGAAAAACTGAAGTTCATATGCTTGAAATTTTACAAATAATTATTAGAAATTTGTTTAAGAAAAATCTATTTATAATTTGCTAGCCCAGTATAAAACTGTTATAAAAAAAAACGGTTTAAAATTTTAGCTTAAGAAAAAATAAAAAAAATTTACAAAATCAACAATAAAAAAACTAACGAGAGTTCAAAATTAAAATTAAAAAAAAACTATTTTTAGTTTAAATTAAAAATTTAGTTCAAAATTTTAAAAAGTAAATAAATAAAAGTCTTAAAACATATAATAGAAAACCGGCTAAATTTCTACTAAAAAACTTAAACTCTTCAGAAGATTGAAAACCTTGTTAAACAGTGTAGCTTAAATTTGTTAAAAAGTAAAACACTTTTTTCAAAAAACAGTTCAAATAGTACAATTAGAACAGATTTTAAAAATCCCCTTCTTTTAGTCCTATACAAGATTTACCCCAAGGATTCCCTTTATTTCTACTACTCTACAATATTTTTTGCTTCGAAATTTGCAACCCTGATCCTCTTCACTTTAATCATTCTAAATATATTCTTCAATTTGCAGATGATATAGCTCTAACTTCCCATGATCCCACTTAAAGCTCTTCAATCTCTTCAAGCTCTTCAGCAGCTTATTGGCTCCCTGCAATACTGGTTTGCAAAATGGTGAATCAAAATCAATCCCCACAAATCCTAGCTTCCAATTTGCTATCACCGTAACAACAATCCTGTATATAATATTCACACCTCCCACACAACTGTTCCCCCTTTACGTCTATCAAATAATTAGGCATTACAGATCAAAAATTAAACTTCAAAAACCATACAGCTTTAAACAAAACATAAATAACAGCTAGAGCTAAATGTTTAACATACAAAAGGAACGTAATATCCATCAAAACAGCAATAAAACTTACAAAATGATTTGTCGCCCTCTACTTCACTATAGCCATGTTCTTTTCTCCAACGCCTGCAATCCTATTATCCACAATATCCAAGTTCCCTAAGAACTTTAAACAAAATTCACCACCCCAGCAATCCTCTCCATAATCTTTCTAACCAATTGCTATATGACTATACCTCTGTTATTCTTATCAATTAACGCCTTCTATACCTAGGTGAAATATTTTCCAAAAATTCCTTCAACCAACACATCATTTCCCTTTACTGCTTGCGCAAAAATCCGAAAGTGATCCCAAAATACAAAACATTTAAATGATTTGTATTATATTATACATCATCATCATCATCAGAGGCAGGCTGACGAGACACTTCAAGACTGACAAATCCGGGCTTAAAGAACGCTGGTCGATAGCCTTTTAACAGACTAACTGACTAACAGTCATATTATTATACATAGATTATATTATATGATTGTATTTTTGTTTGTTAATAAAGATCAGACGTTGTATATAGTGATATATTTTTTTATGCAAAATATTTATTAATTCACATAAAATTGAATTTATAATAGAATTTTTTTATTTATTTATGAAAGAATGCTATATTAATTGTTCTAACTATTCTATTGTGTAGTTCTCTTGAATGCATTTGCAAGTAGCAAATAAAAAATTTCACATTTCACAAAATATTAGGTTTATTTATAATACACACATTTTAGATGTTCCTACAAGAAAATCTAGAACTGTCAAGTCAGGGAATCGATCTATTCGAAATCAAAATTGTCTTTTGTAATGGTAAAACTATTTTTGTTTCAAAATTTTATTAACCAAAGTTAAAGACGTATTGTTAGTTCAGGTTAGTTTTATCAAAGTCTTTTTAGGTTGTAAAGAGCTTCTTCTTCATTTGTAATAGTTTCTGCGGTTTTGATCTGCTCCAGTTTCACATTTGATTTTGTGTACTGACAAATAAGATTACAATTTATATGTGCATCGTTAACTATAATACTTCTAGTTGTGTGCGTTTTCTGTCGCCATATTTATCTTTATTTTAACTTTATCAAACATGTTTACAATATATACAATTAAAATAACGGGATATTCACAATATCGAAGGAGAAACAAATACAGATAATTTTAATACCAGGCTGACGGGCAGAGTTCACGCTTGCAGCTGATTTTCCACTCAAACCCATATCCTCTCCTCTACTGTTCATAAAACACTAGCTTCAGATACATATATTTAGCATTTATATGGTTACTTACCCATTATTGAGCGATAAAATAAAATTTTGTCATTTAAAAATAATTTAATCATAGTGGGGATTTAAAGTTTAAAAAGTACAATCAAAATCAACACAATAGAGATTTTTTAGATAGTAAACTAAGTAATTGTTTGAAATAATATATATTATTGCACAAAAATATATGTGACTGTAAAGACAATTTTTACAAAAGTTGAGAAATTAAAAAAAAATTGAATTCGATTAAAACAAATGACTTTAATGCCATAAGTCAATAATTGCTCCTTCAAATTCAGAAACAGGTGGTAGTCACTGGGTACTAGATCTGGGATATATGATGGATATGTGGAAACCTGTTGGTAAGTAGGTTTTAAGCAAGTACCTTGTATTCAGGCAAGAGTTGCAGTACATTCATTAAAAAGTGGTATATATTTATGGCCTAACAGTTGACATATTAAAGAGTGGTATTGATATAATAATATGACTATTAAAAAATATTATAAATTATTGTATTCAGACATCTACATTTTCTGAACTTTTGAAAGCAGCTATGGTAATACCACTGTATAAAATGGGTGATATAAATGATCCAAAAAATTACAGACCTATTTCATTGCATCCAGTATTCTCGAATGTCCTAGAAAAAAATATGCTCATACAAATACATCAATATTTAAAAAAGCAACAAATTCTATAAGATAATCAGTTTATTTTTAGAGCAGGAAAATATACTGAAGATAGAATATTACATTTGGTAAACATTTTAGAAGCCTTTGAAGATCGTAAGCATTGTTTAACTACCTTATTAAAACTCACGAAAGCTTTTGACTGTGTCAATCATAAGATACTACTAACCAAATCATTGCATTATGGTTTTGATGAACTCAGCAGGAAACTACTCAGCTCATACTTATCTAACAGAAACAAAGTTGTTAAAATAAAAAATGAAATTTCATCTACACTTAAAATTAAGTATGGTGTTACGCAGGGTTCCACTATGGGCCTATTATTATTCCTGCTTTATATTAATGATTTCATAAATTACCAGAATATCTGTAAAACAATCTGGCTGATGACACATCTTTGCTAAATAGAGATACTAATATATAAGAGCTAGTTTAACAAAATCTTAATGCAAAACGAGTCTCGTAGTTGAACAGTAATAAACTTATTTTAAATAAAAATAAAACAACTAATGTAGTATTTACATTAAGATCAAACGAAGACAACTTTGAAAATTCTGCCAAATTTTTAGGAATTTAGTTAGACTCTACGTTAACTTGGAGTTTGCATGTTGATTTTCTAGCTAAAAAACAGTGTTCAAATATTTTTATTTTACGGAATACAGCTTTAAAAACAGCGTATTTCGGTATATGCCATAGTCTGATGATATACTGTATACTTAATGGGTCACTCAGTTGTGAGAATCAAAATGTTTGGGGTGCAGGGACGTGCAATTTAAGAAAATGCCTCGTAGTTTTTTTGAATTCATTATCATTCATACTGTGTAATAATAAAAATGTGTTATATGGATTTATTAATTATTATAAATTTGTGAGCCTGAGAGACGAGATTTAAATCATATATTTTAAAATTTTATTATGAACAGATGTTACAAAGAGGGGTTTCAAATGTATTTTCATTGTGGGAAAATTGTGCAAGATTGTACTAAGACAGAAAGTAATATTTTTAATTTTTATAAAGTGTGCCAATAAAACCATATTTTTAATGTTGAAGTACTGCTGGTTTTTACACTTTTGTCAGTCTGATGGTTATAATAACTAAAATAATGTATTATCAACAATAATCAGTTTCAGTCGGTTTGAATATAGCGTTCAATGGATATAGATTTTTATGAAAATTTTATGATTAATTCAGGTTAACTTTCAGATACAGCTAAGTTGTGTTAAATTATATTTTGACTCTAGAAATCTATTATTAGCCATTTACCCACACTAACAGGACACACTGTATATAGTATTTCTATATATATATAATATATATTAAAATTTTTATAATAGTATTATAATGATAGCGATAAGCAATTTAAATTTATATTAATTTTTATTTTCAAATCCACCCCATCGCAAACATTAGCTAATACAGCCGATGCGACAGACGTAATTGAATCGAATTTAATATGGATGCGGATTATTGCAGTGGTCAGCGATCTGACCATTTTATGTTGGGTGCAGGCCTCCAGTGCGATTGCATTTTGGTCGGATGGAGCTGCATAAAAGGCAATAGTAATGTAAATTGTAGCGTCAAAGTGCAAAGTTCACGAGGTCACTCGTGCATCTGCAATCCGCTTATTGACTGCACCGCGACCGCTCACTGCTACGGTTTGCAGTACTCCAAACCGCTGGGGAAAAATCTTTGCCTAATCACCGCAATGCTCACAAACGCCACATCAAATATTTATAAACGCATGCAACGGCATTTTTTGCTTTAATAATTAAATTTTAGTCGTCATGAACGCAAAATTAATATTCGTGAATGGCGGAAGTTCGTGTTGCACCAATCTTTTAAATCCTATTGACTAGGTTAAAATGTTACTATAATAAATTATCAGTATTGTTTAAAAATTTACAACCATTACTCATAGTATGAAACTGATTATATTACCACATTTGATTATTTTAAGAACATAATCAATATGATATATTGGATTAAACATGCGCTTGCACCATAATTGATACATTCCTATTCAATAACTACGTTCATTTAGAATGCCAAGCAATACAATACAATCAATAGTATTCATATTTAAATAATTTACATTATTTGATATCACCCACACGTGTAATTAATTTCGTGCCTTTAGCCTTAAACTTTACAAATCAAGTTTTTGGAATGATATTTATGTTTTTTTTATGTATGAAGTAATATTTTAATAGATTATTTTTTTGATAAAGATATACCATATGCACTTGTCTACCAATTTTAAATAATAACGTAACTCAGTATGAAACTGTAACTAAATAAATGGTCTATGCCCATGCAAACAGAAGTTAGTGGTTTCGATTTCGTGGATGAAAACTAAAGCGTGGAAGAATAACAGGAAGCGACACGATACGTGGATAAATTGGAATAGCCCTCTAATATTGTTGATCGAACTAATATATTACCGAGGCACGCACACCGATTGTTTTATTGTGCGTGTATCTTATTGCTGTTTTATATTCAAGTTGTAAGTAATTATTCCCAGTTTTGATATCTATACTCAAATACACAAATTAGCAAACGATAATATGATGAATAATAATAATGACAAATTAACATTTTATTATTCATAGCTGTCTAGGGGTGATCTATCCCAAGAATTGCTAGAGCTTTAAAACTTAGAACTTTTATTTCTTATCAATTGCTTCACAGCAACATTGCAATATTTTATTTTTAAAAACACTTGTATAATTTTCAAAAACATTTTATTGCTTAAACTTAAATGATTGTTTCGCCACACTCTTCGATATTTTTAATTTTAAAACATATTTTAAAGTCTCGAACGATTGATATCAGTTTTATCATTGATCAGGTGGCCCGAGTTGATTTAAAGACTTTCGAGGAAGTTAAATTTCCGTCCCTACAATTTTTGATATAGAATTTTGAATTCGCTGTTAAAATAATATGTAGACGTTCATTTGTTTTTAATATAGAAGGTATGACGTTCCTTGATTCTCCTAGAGAAAATAAATTAATTTCCTTCTTGCTATTGTTTCACTTCTATTTTGTCAGCGCCTTTAGAGCGACAACACCTTTTCTCATCCATTCGGTTACATTTTTATTTATATATATATTTGCCAAAATTTGCTTTGCAAATAATTGAGTACTTTATTGAGAATAACTTGTTTTCTGAAAATCAGTACGGTTTTCATCAAGAATTTTAGGATCTTAGCAAGACTTTTGATTTTGTTCTTTACACCATTTTGATTAGAAAACAACAAACAAGTTTACAATTTTCATATAACCATTCAAAAGATTTTGCATAGTTACTTGATGAATATAAAGCAGGTGCAATACAATGAAATTTTATCAGATCCATTGTCTATTGATTAAGGTGTTCCATAGGGCTCAATTTTTGGACCATTTCTTTTTCCCATTTATATTAATGACTTTTGAAAATTACATCGATAATTGCAAAAAGTGAGTAAAATAAATAGATCAGCATTAGCTAAGGCTTCTGTTTGGTTTCGCAGCAATCATCTAAATCTAAATGAGGAAAAGACACTCACAAAGATATTCACCATGAGAAAAGCAATGTTTAATACTGCTTCTACTGCTGTCCAGTTTTCAGGTATTAAATTAGACGAAAGATTATTATGGACAGGACAAGGGAATGAGATGGACATAAAGGTGAACTAATCAATGTATTTTCTTCGAAACCTTAAAAATAATCTATTATCAACTAAGATTCGAACAGCGTATTTCTCGTTAGTGCATGCTCATCTATCTTATGGTATCTTAGTCTAGTTGTCAGCAATTAGTTTCCTTACAGAAACAATGAATCAGAATGATTGTAGAAATTGGATACCCGGACGATGTAAGCAATATTTTGTGAAATTAAATATATTAACGCTACTATCTGTATATATTTTAGAATATCTTCTATTTGCTAAAAAGAACAAACACAATTATATACAGGGTGTCCCGTTAATGTGGGGAAATGGCTAGACCACATGTTCCTGGGGTCAAAATATGATGATTTAACACAACTTATCTAATCATAATGATGGTTGCGACCGTTACTATGTGGTAATTCATAATGAACACTGAATAAAACACTTACTATGTTTTTAACCACTATAATTTATTATAATATATAAATATATTACAATGTGTACGACTTAAGTTTCGACTTTTGACGGTCATTATCTATATCTAAAAATTTACAGTTAAGCCGGAATTTGTCTTCAAAGTTTCAAAAATTTTTATTTCTCTTGTTTATAACAATTGAACGCTTTATTCGATTTGAATTAAATTTATTATTAATAACTACCATAATATAATACATGATTTCAGTTATTATGGTTATTAGTGATTGACAGGAAGTATACAAAACAGTTACCAAAACTATCTAAGTAAAATATTTTTTTATTGGTGCTACTTACATAGATTTTAAACTCGTTGTGCAGTCCTAGCTCTTAAGTTTTATTTAGTTAAGTTTATTTTATTTATACAAAGATTTTATTTTATCAATTTATTATTTCTATATTTTAAGTAATTTATTCTAATACTTAGTTCATTGACTTCTTGACTTGTGTAAACTATGAATTATGGTTTTTATCCCATAATAAATGCTATACAATAAAACTATATTATAATAAAACTTAATTACATCTAGAATAATTAGGAAATGTGCACTACGGATGACAACTACGATTAATGAAAAGGTTAGAACACGTAATTATAGTTACAAATAGTAAAAACACGAAATAGCAAGCAGACTTCTTATTTTACAAGCAAATGAGAATACTGTAAATTCTGCAGTAAGGCGTGAGAAAAAAACAGATTTTGAATACGTAATGAGGATTAATAACAAACATACATGAAAATGATATAAAACAGATGAATCAATGACGTTATCACAAATAAAATATTACCACACCCAACAATCTAATAATCGACGCGTATAATAATTATCTTATTACTTCACTCAAAAGTAAATTAAATGATGATTTGAGTAAATTCTAATATAAACAAATCCATACTAATGTTAAAAATAAGCTAGTATTCAATCTTATTAAAATTGATGATGTAAATAATATTATCTCACAAATAAAATCAAATACCGAAGGTTCTGATGGTATAAGTATTTTCCATTCCATTTTCCATTTTTAACTCATGTTCTGAACTACTACCTTGAAGAATAATTTTTCCTGATGTATATAAGCTAGGCATAATTTTACCTATTCCTAAATTGCAATGTCCTAGAAGCTTCAATTTCCTTCGGCCGATTTTTATTTGACCTGTTTTATCAAAAATTTTAGGTAATTCAAGTGATACAACTTCTTGAGAAAAATTAACTTTTATCCGCGACACAGTCTGCTTTTAGACCCAATTGCAGTTATACTACCATTTTATTAGATACCACTGATGACATTTTCATTTAATTTCAGTAATTGATAATGGGTATCTAACTGCCATGATAAATAAACCATGATATATTGCTGGCTAAGCTTCATTGCCATAGCTCTAGTTGTTAGTTTTTTAAAAGGAAGCAATCAAGTGGTACGGATTGATAATATAATTTTTGAAGTAGCTAATGTAGATTCTGGTATCCTGCAAGGATGTGTTCTAGGGCCTATATTATTCTGTATATATACATCATTTATAACCGATATTTTAGCCACATGACACATTGTTGTATTTCTTTAACATTGAGGACATTGTAATAGCTTGTAATCATATAAATTCTGATATATCTTATGAAAACGTCTCGCTGTCATTCTTTATTAATAAATTGCCCTAGATTCTGTTAGAAATTTAGGCCTTACTATTAATAACAATTCGTGAATTAAATTGCACATTAATAAGTGTATCTCTCGTGCATACATCAATTTAAAAATGCTATATTCTAATAGACACCTTTTCACTTTAAACACTAAACAACAGCAAATGAAGTGTATTATGCATGTTTAGATTACTACACAAAAATACGCATTCAAAAAATACAAAATGCTTGTATAAGATTGATTTTAGGTTTACGCAAGTTCGATCATATCTTGGGAAAACTGAAGTTTGGTTGGCTAAATATGTTTGACCGCCGAGTATTGTACTGATGTGTTCTTTATTATAAAAGTATCCAAATGCGCAAGTCCCTTATCTTACAATAGAATAAAGTTTCGTTCTGACGTTCACAACATAAATTTCAGGTTCAGAGGAACTATTTTACATCCCAAACATAAAACATAAGACAATTTAATATTATTATAAAAAGTGCCATCAAACCTAAGACCGACCCAAAAGAACATGTCACTAATGATGTCGAAATCGCCCCCACACTACTAAACTAAGAAGAAGCTATTTTTTTCAAAAAAAAAAAAAACTGCAAAGGATATATTATCGAATACAAACAATTCATTTCCACCTGTCAACAATAATAAAGAAGACTATATAACGCTTAAGTCTTTAAAACAGAAGGATTGTTTTTACCTAAAATCAGATAAAGGTAACGCAATAGTAATTGTAAACAAAGTTATAAAGTGTTTTATCTAAATTTATTATCAAAATATACCACCAAGTAAACGCCGCCACCATTCAAGAAAAAGTCAAACTACTATAAAGACATCAATTTATTATTAGAATCTCGCCTTTATATGCAAATAATAAAAAAAAAAACCTACAATAATTGTATTTAAAAAGCAGGAAACTGTATTGTCTACCAAAAATTCATAAAGACGCCAATAAATTCAGACCCATGGTTGCTAATATTACTCACCAACATATATGGTAAAATCGTGAAATGGCTTGTAAAAAAAATTGAACGATATGAAAATAGACCCAGATGAAATACTAATGTCCTTTCATGTTGAATACAAGCTTCTCATGATCTATTGACAAAACTAGTAGAATACTTTATAACTGTTTTAAAAGATAATTCAATTCCAGACAAAGATATTGAACAATACTTAGATTTAACTAAATTGGCTATGGACTCTAACACCTTTTAATTCAATAATAAATATTATTAAAAAAAATTGTTACAGCTATGGGCAATCCCAATCATTTAGAAAAATAAACTAAAAATCCATAACCAATTTCCCTAGATTTATTAAGCGGGATAACAATTTAGATGGTATATTATAACACATAATACCATAAGTGATGGCAATTTACTCGAATAAATTTTGTTTTTGCATGACATTTGCTCACCTGGCGGCTCGTGATTCTTCCATGACATTTGCTCTCATTAAAATTGCGTCCAAGTAACAAATTTGAATGTACTAAAAACAAAATTTATTCCGAGTCATCACGAATGGTATTTGAAAAGACTATTCCACAATTCCAACAACTGGTGATTTCTATTGGCGCAGAATTCTTCAAATTGCTTCCAAATGCGTGATCTCGTTTTTGTTGTATTTTTTGGTACAGAACTTGCCACCGCCGCATTTCTTATTGAAGCGCTTCCAGACCTGTTCATCATATAATTTACTTATACCTGACCTAAGAATAAAAAGCGCTTTTCGCTTTTTTGTCAATGCTAATTCAATTTGTTTGACGGGAAATAGTAAACTTCAGTTTTCTCAGTTTAAAACGCTAAGTTCGGATTATAAACTTAATAATAATCCAAGCCTCTTGCCACTGTTGCAATAGGAGTGGAATAGTTACAATTAAATAAGCAGTTCCAGTCAACAAATTTCAATGCTGAGATTGAAAACAACCACCAACCAACTTTTCTTGATTTAGAAATTTATAGAGTTGAAAATGGAATAGAATTTGATATTTACAGAAAAACCACTCATACCTTTAACTATATACAAGAAGATTCCATGGAAACATAAAATGTCAGCTTTAACTCTATGATTTATAGACCAATTAATCTACCCCTGCCATCATCCAAAAGAGAAAAAGAATTAAATTTAATATTACAAATTGCACAATCTTTGAATTACAACGAAAATATTATTAAAATGAACAAGAAAAATGTATTGAAAACACTAACACTTTTTTCACAAATTTATTTTTATTTACTATATGTCCATTTTAAAGACAATAGTTAACTATTATATATTTCCAATTAACAACACAGAATTAAGTCCATAACCCATTTGAAACCTAGTATAGAAGACAAGCAAATCAAAATAGGTTAGACTTATTTATATACCAACTTCCAAATACAAATTAAAATACTAAATACTAAATTAAAATCATTGTTAGCAAACACATTTAATAAAGCAGATAACACAGTTAATCTAACATATATCCAATTGAATGTAACCATTCCGATAAAATTTATATAGGGCAAACCCAAAGAAATTTAAAAATAAGATTTAAGGAGCATGTCTACCATATTAGAAACCGGAACCCCGAAAAATCACCAGTAGCTCACCATACTAAAACCTCAGACCTTAAAAGTTCAATAAACAATACAACTATTTAAGCGTTAATCAAAATACAAATTAAATATGTTGGAATATTGAAAAAGCAAAAAAACAGATTTTTAATTTTAATTTAACCCAAATTTAAATACCACTAATACAAATGTAAACCTTTCTTAGTAATCACTAATTTTTGGGTTGAGTAATGTGAAGGATTTTAGAATGATGAACTAAATAATATTCCTTGCTTCACTTTATTTTATTATCACAAGATGTACATTTCGAGGACTATGAACATCTGGCAATAACAAAATAAAAAGGAAAAAAAGTGAAGCAAGGAATATTATTGAGTTCATCATCTTTCTTAGTAATCCCTTAATCCTTATTTCTTATTTTCATAATGACATGAAACATCACATAGGGTAGTCTACTACAAAATTAGCGAAAATAAAGCAGTAATGGCCTTAAAATTGTTAAAAACTATACTGCAGGCGAGGATCCAGTATACCAGTATTCGATGTGTTGTTTTCGAGATATTTCAATGTCTTCGCTTAAATTGAACACCCTGTATATGGGCCTGAGTGAAAGAGCACTACGTGAACTCCGCTCGCATGTCCCCTGTCTGATTTTTTAAGTACTTTGTAAATTTATATAAATTTTTGGTATATTTTTTTAATTGGGCATGTAAAGCAAAATCAATACATCAACATCTTTAGATATAAATACGAAACTTAATGTTTCACCAAGTGATAAATGAGAAACAAATACAAGATATAAATACGATTGTTAATTTTCCATTGATTATAACCGTGCATTAAATGCTATCCTGGACACCCTAGTGACCGTGTATTAGGTGTATTACCTTTAATTACACACCCAATGCATTGAAGGAAGTAAAGGTTATGTTTATACCAAAACTATATCGGTCAATAAGCTTCACATCTTTTCTCCTAAAGATACTGGAGAGGATTTGCGATCGGTACATTAGGGAAACCGTTATGGTAAAACATCCTCTACATCCCAATCAACATGCATTCGAATGGGTCGATCGTTTGAGCAAAATGCGTTCACTCTTGCGACATTCATAGAGCATTAGAGGATAGCCAATATTATAATAGGTGAAACAAGATTTGTTTGTCGGGTCGCAAAGAGTTGTCCACAGGAAGGAGTGCTGACCCATTTACTAGGGGGAGTCACTGAATAAACAACGCTTCTACACCTTAGGTTACGCCGACGATATCACGATCTTACTTTCCGGTAACTCAGAAATTATGTTAGCAAAACCTATGTCGGATGCTCTTAACATAGTAAATAAATGATGTATAGATAAAGGTTTATCCCTAAATCCAGCAGAAACGGAACTGATACTTGATACTGTTCGCAAGAATACGAAAGATCAAGTATTTCAACCCACCAAGCTTTCGTATTAAGAACCTCACCTCGAAAGAAGAAGTCAAATATTTGGGCATTCTTCAAGATAACAAACAAACAAACAACATATTCACTGAAAAACTTTATATAGACCTGAGATACAACCGCTCAGTAGCGGGCACAAGCACAAGAACATTCATATAAACACTGATGGGTCGTTGATGAAAACAGATGCTGTTGTAGGAATTTATTGCGAATCCTTATTCCTAAAAAAGAACTGCACACCAACAAAGGTGGAATTCGTGGTCATACTATATGCAGCAAAAGTAACCTCTCACAAGAAGATCAAGGGAAAAAACATATACATCATAACGGTGAGGTGAGTAGCAATTTCGTCTATTGCTATCTGTAAAATTACCTGAACATTCACGCTGGAATTTTGCGAAGCCTTGAAAGAAGTAGCTCGTGACAACGAGGTGACCGTATGCTGGGTGAAAAGATACAAAAACTTCAGAGGTAACAGAATAACAGATGGTTTGGCTAGGAAGGCACTCGGATGACCCCTGTCTGCAAGACTTGATTACACTACTAAAAAATGCATCAACCAGATGATACAAGGAGCAACGGAATGTATGTAGGATCTGAAAAAACCTGCATGGTGATGAACACTAAACCGACCAGATACTGTATGTAACGGTTCAGAAAAAACCTATGAAAGATTGTAGGGCTTCTAGGACTGCACTCTAGTCCTACTTGCAGAGGATGTGAAAAGGAAGAGAAAACCGTCGAGTATGTACTTCTGGATTTCTGGACCTTCGTGAATCCACAATGGGAGAGGATGTCTAATGTCATCAGACATCCTAAAAGTTCCTCCTACTGCGGTCCTGGCGTTTGTCAATGCTTTGAGTTATCGCGTTTGGCGCATGCGCATATTTTTAGGACATAATGTACGTCTATATATATATAACATCTTTATTACAGTAACATATTTACAAAACTACATATATACATTATGATTAGTGTTAGTCCGTCACTGTCTGGGCTATCGGCCGTAGGTCTTTCTGCCCTGTCTTAAAAGAAATTAAAAAATTTATAAAAATTGAAGCTAGTTGAATGTACATCTATAAATCATCAAATCAAATAAAAATTATTTGTCAAGAGAGTGTTACTGTTTTATTCCAAGTATATTAAGAATATTATATTAAGAATTGACCGATGCCTTGTCAAATCGAACAAAAAAATGTAATTAGCGATGAATTTATACAAATTAAGGATATCGTAGAGAAGAATATTAAGTTTAAATTAGTCCGTGGTATTTTGCCAATTATATCTAAAAACTTAATAGTATAAAAATTAGTGGCCTAAGAATTGTTACCTATATCATATTTACAATTAAAATCATGTGTATTTCTTTCAATATTCAAAATTGTTACGTGAATTATTTTGAATAATTAATTTATAAAAAAATATTTTCATGGTAGTAATCATTTGTTAGTCAATTGTGAATTAGTCAAGACGATAATTATTTTTTATAGTATTGATAGTAATTTTGTTTTATAAGCAAGATATTAATTGGTATTAATAATTTATTATTACCTATTTTATTTATAAAAGCACCTTCCTAATAATAAGGTGACCCCAACCATGTTTTTAAAGCCTACAAACAATACCGACAATCTATAAAACTATTATTGTTAATACAAATTGAGGTATTTTAAATTTATTGAGGCTATTATTGTACAAATCAATAATTGTAATGTGCGATTCGAGTGGAGTTATAACTTATATTATACTACAATAGGGTAATAACTTCGTTCTATTCAATACGATTCGATGCAATGCATACTAATGATACGAATTTCGAACGTTGATTAATATGTTTCCTGCGTGCCAACTTTATTGCAGTCAAATATTGTTTATGTTTTCATATTGTTCGAAATCAATATACAAACATAAACTGTGCTCATTAATTTTTTTACACCTTTTCGAAATTTTGTTATGACGTGACCTTATTATGGTTGTAATTCAGCTATATTGTTTAATAGGGATTAATAAAATAACTACGTCATTAAGATAGAATTAAAATTTAAAATAAATATTTATGATGTTTATGAATAAAGGAAACAAACTAACTTCAAGGCATAATCAAATGTAGGATGAAATAAAGCACGATTTTTTCTGGTTTTATTTCTACTGTATATAAATGATTTTACAACATTTATAGTTTCGACTCTTACAAGCCATTATCAAGTCAAAACTATAGTCGAGCATAATTTATTAAATTAAACAAAAACGTTTACTTTGTTAATATCACACTTTTAACAAAGTAAACGTTTTTGTTTAATTTTCCAAAATGTATCACGAAGTTAACGCCTCAACCATTAATCAAATAATTTATAAATATTGTAAAATCATTAACATACCTATGGTGGTCAAAAACATAGAAAATCCTTTTCATCCTACATTTGAAAATGAAATACCACATATTAACCATCTTGTTACTCGGAGGCATAATTTATGACCTATACTTTTCAAAATTAGGAATTAGTTTCATACCATAGTTATTAGCATACAAGTATGTATGCAAATTGTTTATTAAACATACGTAGAAAATATTCAAGGCGCAATTTCCTGGGTTCTTTTAATAATATTTTGTCCTTCGATAATTTTTAACCCCGCTATGGTTTCGAACAAAATTTTTGACATTATAAATTTAATACTTTCAAATTTTAATAAAACATTACAAAATTCAATTTAAATAAGTATTATTATATGTGTTATTTCTCAACTGAACTTTTGTAAGTATTCATCAGCATCGTACAAAATTATTCAGATATCAAACATAAGATTTTCAAACATTTACTTTCGCTAACTCATCGAAGTTAACTTGTAAAATTATATCGGAATCGATTTCCAAATGGGTTAAGGCCGTATCGGTGAATGCAAATATGTGATAACACTTGCTATGATTAATAATTTATCTTTAGAATCGATAACATGCGGGACGGGTCAAGTTTAACACAATTACAGAAAACTATATATTGCAATACGTCAGTAATTAAAGCTAGGGGGATAATTAATGGCAAATAGATTTATGCTAACTAAAAAAGAGCTACCGGTGTACTAATATAAAATTTCCCACTTGAAATTTACTTTCGTTCGAATTAATTAGATCAAGCCGAAATTTTATGACTATGTAAATCGCGACCTCTTAGAATTGTAAATTTGCGAGCGAAGTTCCCCAAATCCCCCCTCTGAATCACGCCTATGCTTGGATGGACGGGCTTTAAACCAACTTTCGAATCACTGCGAATTCAGTACGCAAATCGCGAACTGTTTTCTTTTATATATATAATCATAATTCGAGACATTTGAAAAACTTTATTTTTTTAAATGTAACATATCCAGTAAACGAATAAGTTAAGATATCTTTTAGCTTACTAACATTATAACACTCCTTTGTGTTTAAAACTTTTATACACAAGGAAATTAAGTGTCACTCTACAAAAGTAGGACGATGTCGTAGAAGTTGACGAAGGTTTATACTCAGTTCCATGAATAACAATTTGCAAGGTTTATGAAGATAATTTCTTTTAAATTCTTTGTAATTAGAAATTTAGTTTGAATATAATAATAATATTATTTTAAAAGTATAATAATATTTATCTATTAGCTATCGATTTTAATTTAATATTAGCATTTCAAATTCAGAGTTTTTTTAGATGTTCTCTATGGGGATCTCGAAAACTACAAGAGATAGAAAAAAGGTTAAATTGCGGAAAGAAGTGTAGTTTTACGAGGCGAATAAAATACCACTTTTAAAGTTTGCAAAAAAAGCCAAGGGTAACTAGATACTTCGAGAAGAGTAAAACGTGTCAAATTCAAACATCAAATAGTTTCTATTTAAAAATGTAAGTTTGAGTCATATCTCGAAACATAATGGCGATAAAAGTGTTCTAAATATATTTTAATAATCTGCGTAAAATTATCTACAACTTTGTCCTTTATAGTTTTAGGTCATAATAACCGAGATATATTGATTTGAAAACTTTTTATTTATATCAAAACATAAAGAAACCTTTATTGGCATATAATAATACAATTATAATACCTAGAATCATTTCCTTTTTCTACCCCAATTACAAACAAAGTCTTTACCCCGAAACCATCTTCCCTTAACCATACAATCACCTTTTTGTTTCTTCTCGCCCATTCTTCACACGCCCCTTCGCACTCCTTGCCCAGATGCTTCCAATTATCCTTTCCACTCACATATAAAACACATTTTCCACAACTGTCTTCCATCCAGATTCCCCTCCCTTTTCCTGGCCCACATATACCTCTTTCCCGAGTTTCCTCTATACCGAGCTGACAGTTACTCAGGTACCTTAGAAACCCTCCATGTACTTACATTTTAAACATGTTATTGTATCCACTCCTGTCAATGCATCCCTGCCTTTCAAAATTTTCCATTACCTTCCTTTACCCAAGACGCTACCTTTACTCTATGCTCTAACCATCCGATAATCCCACTTTCGTACATTCAACCAAGATTATCCTACACTCACCTACACTTTCTATACCCCTCTTAACAGTTTCTCCTCCTCTAATCTACATAACTTCATTTCATAACATACTATTCTCTTTATTGCCTCACAAGTTGAAGTTGACTTTTCAACCCCCAGATTATGATTCAAAAACCATATTTGCTTTTTCCTTTATGTACTCATAAACATTTGTTTTCCATAATTTTACTGCATACATTAAAGTCGACTTCATAAACGCATTCCACAATTTATACACCACTCGAAAATTGTTTACGAACCATTTCCCTCCCTCCTTCCTCAACATAATAATAATGAAGTCAGTCAAATTGAAATATAATTTCCACAATAGAGACAAAAATGCCTGAATATCAGGCAAAAATAATTGGTTTCTGGTGCATTTATATTCAACATAGCTGTCAGCAGAATAATACTTCAGAGGTACGATTGGAATATCATCTAGAATCAACTCTACCCAATTCTCGTGCAGTCCAAATTATGTATGAATATTATTTATATTAATTTTGAATGTGTTAGGTTTCTTTGTTAGTACAGAATTGAAACAAATAAATAAATAAAAATCTCTACGCTTTCCTTCCTCTTCCTTTCAACCATTTTACTTGTTCCACATACCCGCTTATTTGAATCCTAAATACTTGAATTCTTTAACCCTTTCAATGACATATCATACACTGACATTAAGTCTAAGATTACTGCATATGCACATCCCCTCTCTTTCATCACTCAGCATATCATTGCCAGAGTAAAGTTCTGGTCTCTTGCCCCCTTTCCTTTTTTATTGTTGTTGTCTTTATTGTCACTTTAGCCACAAACGAAATAAGAATACAATTTCTGTGGATGTGCTCGTTGTTTCGGTTGATCGATTTTTCCTGAATCAATGTTGGGCGTTGTTTATTATTTGAAATTTGTTGATGTGGCCATGTATCATTTGTACCAAATTATTTTCAAATACTTTGTGTGTTTTTTCATAAACACTCAATATTGCTACCGGTTGGAGGTCATCTTTAATCACTTTAGAACAATTTTGATTTTAGATGTTTTAAGCTTGGACTGAAATGTTCTTGTACTAAAAACCAAACTAACCAGATGTTGTAGTGGCTCTGTGATTCATTTGCCATAGATTTTAAAATTTTCGGTGGTACTTCATCCTGGCCCGGGATTGTGCTGAGTCTTAGATTAGTTAAAATATTCTATCCATTTATGTTACAGATAGCAGATACATTGATTGCGCCACGTTTATAGATGTTGTATAAATTTGTGATAAATTGGTGCCTAAATGAGTTCTTAATTTTATGTCGGTAACTCTGGAAAAGTATTAAGTAAATATGTTCGCAACTTCTTATGTATCACTTAATATTAATCTGACGTCATTAGTGAATTAAATCATTAAATTCCTTTTCCCCGTGCAATTCTTCCTTCACTAGATTCCAAATTTGCTTTGGTTTGTTTGGAGCTTTGCGCAATTTTTCGTTAAAGTAGTTTTGTTTTATATCTTCTACTAGCCGCTTGTGCAGTTTTTGTCACTCTTTATGTCCCATACCCTCCGATTTAGTTTCGACCATCAGTTTATATGTCGTTTTTAAATTTATACTAGATTTTTAATATCTTCATTTATCCAATTGTTACATTTGTTGTATCTGGATTAAGTTTTTACGACACACGATACATTAATGTGAGAAATTCATCGAAAAATAAGTTTAAAGCTGAATCAATATTTCCAGTTTGTATAAATTTTCAGTCAGTTCTTTTTTGGTGGGTTTGAACACTTCAATATTATAATCATTCATCAAACTAATGTTTCGTTTTTTAAATGTGTTATTGTTGAATGAGTTATGTGGAATCTTCATATTTATCTCTATAATTTGGGTATGATGTTCCGACAGATGCAGGTTAGTATTGGAGCATGCCCACAGATTGCTTGGGATATCTGTAACTAGATAGTCTATGTATATGGTCTGTTATTTCTATTCTGGTGGGTTCATTTCATTTATTAGGTTAAATGATTTAAATATGTTATCTAGTAGCTTTTTAGATGTTGTGTTTTCTTTACAATCAGTATTTAGATCCACACACAGAAGGATATATGAAACAGATTTATTTATCTCCTTCATAAGATCCGATATCTTTTCCATGAAAATATTTATGTTACCGGATGGTAGACGGTATATGCTACAGAAATAACGGCTATTTTAAAATCTTTAGTTTTAATGGAACACCTAGTACAATCGACATTAATTTCCACACAAAATTTAAGTATATTCAATGGCTTTACATACTCAATTATATTATTGTCCACACATATCATACACCTACCCAGTTAAGATTTTTGCAAGAGTATGCAGATATTTGGATGTATACATTTATTTGAACATACTTTTCATTGAATTAGTTGCACAATGTCTCTGTTAGACATTAAATGTATGATGAGCTACTGCGACTAAAAGCTCATTGGTTTTATTAATTACACTTCTTATATTTTGGTGCATAATTCGAAATCGGGCAAAGTTATTTATTACTTGGTAATTGTTCATTTGACTTATATTTGCATGTTGGTTCGATTGTTGCGGTCTGAAAAAGTTATAAGCGTTTACCGTTATATTTTTGGATTTAAAAGTATATCACCCATTCTTTCCGGGACTCCAATTTTATAACACTTATATATCTCAGCTGTTTCTCTATGTTTGCATTCAATTGTTTCAATTTTAAATTGTATTTAAGGCAGTTTCGGTTATTTTAAAATCCACTTCCATTTCTGGTAACAAACCAATATTTTCAACGTCCTTCTCCTTCACATCTGATTTAGCTCTCTAAATCTTTTCTTCCCTCTATTTCCATTCTCCTTCCACATCTCGGCGTTTATTACCTCTATGCCTGCTGCATTTCTTACAACAAGCTTTTTCACCTCTTCCTTCATGGAATCTTCCATTATAATTTCGTCTCCTATCCTAGACATTTTTGCCAATTTTTGTAAAGGCACTTTTATTCATCTCTTTCGTTTCCACTTTTTTAAAATACTCCATATTTTTGCTTCACTTCCGCACATTCTTAAATCTTCAAACGTTTTATTCAAAACCTGTAGATTTTTTCTTTTATATATACTGGTATACTTATTTCTTGCCACCGTCACGTGCTTCTCCGCTAATCCATTCCTTATGCATTCCTTCATTGTCTTTCTCACTTCTTTTTTTGTATATTTTCTAACTCTTCCATTGATCTGGCATCATCCTACTTGTCTTCATATCGCTAAAAGATATTATGTCACACACTATGTTCTCACATATCTGTTGTTGAATTGGCCAAAAAAGTAACATAGTTGTTTTAGTAAGGGATTTGTTTCCTAGTCTGATTTTTTAACTTAACCATAAAAAGATTTTATTGTAATCTAGGACCCGGCATGTCAATGTCGTCTGATTATTGACGGATAAGGTCTTACGGGCTGGGTTCATATCGTCCATTTTTATGTCTTCCTCATCACCGTCTACGTCAACTAAAATGTATTGTATTGTATTGTATTGTATTGTATTTAACTTTATCTATCATGCATTACATAAATAAATATATAATTATATAATTGTAGTAGCGAAAGAGCCAATTGGACACAAAAAAGGCATAAAATTGTGGTTTTGCTTGTTGGCTCACGATGGTCTTAGAAGGGTGAAATGGATTCGTGGAGAAAGAAAAAAAATCCAACATTTTTGTGGAAGACAAAACATCCCTCACACAAGAAGTGATGGTATGGGGTGCAATATGTTATGGTATTTAGCAGATTAACCTTAGTCTTTATTGACAGCAACTTAAATGCAGCTGGTTATATTGCCAACGAGCTAGAACCCGCTGCGCTTCCATATCTTGAGCGGCTTGAAAATCCCATATTCGAAGGGCAATCTTACTTATTATTAATTTATCGAATTGTATATTGCAGTTAAGATGTACAAATATTTAAAACCGAGTCACACGTTAATATATCGTCGCGTTGTTGTTTACTTGTTTATTGTTTTTACGTGATGGTTTTCTCCTGGCACACTTTATCTTCTTCTCTAGTTTGCAGGAGGAGCCTAATTACTAGTGGAGGTGATAAATTTGTGCTAATCACAGCCTCCTTGTTTTGTTCACTGACGGTCTGGATGTTAGATGTTCGTATTTTCGGGGATAGTTGCTTAGAAGTTTTAAAATGTAAATGAGAGCCTGAGGTTGCAACAATGAAGCTAACGTCGCACATACTCCACTCCTCCCCCTTTCCCTTGAAACAATTGAATTTCAATTAATATAACAATTACAACAAGAATTAACATGAAGTTATCAAATTAGCTTAACACATACTCAAACAGTAATACATTATAACAAATCTACAATTAATAATTGACTTGAATAAGAATGTTCAAGTTTAAAAGGATAATTAATCAGTCATTTCTGAGGGATAACACATAGAGTTTGATTGTTTGGCTCACACCACTATTATTATCGGTTTTCACTGTCACTGCCCGCACTACACTATCCTTATCTGGATGAATCGACTCTACCCGGCCTAATCACCATTGGCAAGGAGGTATGTCATCTTCAGGGATAAGTATCATTTGTCCTACTTTTAGTGGTTCACATGCTGCCTGCTTCCATTTCTTCCTTGCATACAGCCCCTGGAGCTATTCCTTGCGCCATCTCGCCCAGAATTGTTGTTGTATCCGTTGTATTACTTACCAACGTGAGAATCTGCCAATCTGCAGCTCCTCTAGTGTTGGCTCCGGAATGTCTCGCAGACTTTCGCGTTTAAGAAATAGCCAGGTATATGAAATGACACGTCGTTTGGGGTTAAAGGGCGGGAGTTTAAAATTGCCTCAATTTGTGTTAATAGAGTATAGAACTCATCGTATATTAAGCTTGTGCCACCTGTGACTTTGTACAAAATTCTCTTGGTTGACGTTATTCTTGCTTCCCATAACCAAGCAAAATATGTCGCTTGGGGAGGGAGGTATGAAGTGCCACTTTATGCCTTTATTGCATAATTTAATTTTGATATCGTTTTGTTGCTCTAGTTAGAAATCATACATATTTTATAACTCGTTATTGGCACCTTTGAAGGTTGTGGTATTATCGCTATACAAATCCGATAAATCTGCGCAAGGCAGCTAGAAATGAATCTGTCGTTAAGTCTGTCACAATCTCTAAATGACTCACTTTTATAGCCATAGATATAAATAAGGTGATATAAGTTTTAATAAATTTCTTTCATTGGCCTTCCAACTCCTAGGTCTAATATTATTTGTACTCATAATGGGTTTTGATACCTTTGGGTTGGCTTTAAAACAATTTATACACTCTCGTAAATCTAAATTTAATATTATTTTTGCCCGCTATAGGCTAAAACTTCATTCTAATTTGATGCTAAAGTACCTTGCTTTCTTATATGCAAATTTGAGTTACGATAATGACGAATTATTAATAGTGTAATTTTATAATTTTTCTGCAAAATTAAAGAAAGTTTTGCATCGTAAGCTAGTTTTGAATACATCAATCTACCCTTATAGGAAAGTTTTTGTCAGTGAATGGACTTAATAGAGCAATATTATTTACAATTTAATTATTATTGATTTATGTCGAAATAACATAAAATGAACATTTTTAATTATTAAAATTTCTGCACAATTTAATTCTTCTTCACTTAGTTCACCAACTCTCTTATTTTTATTATTATTAAATTCTCTATGATTTCAGCTAAACATTATCTAGCAACTTTACTTATGGCGTGAATGATATTTTTTCATTTTTTTCCTTTCTTGTAACTATAAGTCTCAATTTAATTACGAATTTTACTAAATCAAAACCGGTAGTAAATAAATCTGGAAAATTTTATCGTGATTTTCTTCTTGGCCAAAATTCTACACAGATTTATACACTTCATTAATGAGTTCTAGAATGATTTCTGTATCAATATTATTCTCATTTAATTCTTGTTCAATTTCTTAAATTTCCGAATCAATTACATGACATGGTGAATAAAAAGAAAGAGACAAGGAGATTCCTACTTGAATGATTTCGAGGATTATCTCTGCGGCACTGGCCTTCTAGTGCGGTGATGTCTCCTCAGGGCGCTTGATGCTGCACTGACGTTGCTGTTCTCAGGTACAAGCAGGAATTACTAGGTGACGCCGACGATGCTGTTCAAAAGTGCACCCACGGCTTCCTTATGACTCGTGGCGATGCTGCTGCTTCGAACGACTTGCGATTACTTGGATAACGTTGTTTTACTTCACTGATCTTATTCAAAATGTTCTTGAATCGAAGGATCAAAGGATCAAAATGTAACTGGTTATTAATTTATCGAAGAACCGTTGATTAAATTGAAGAATACGTTTAAATTGTATATTGCAGTTAATTATTGCGGCCTGGGGGTCCGATGTTTGTGTTTTCGGGGATACTTGTTTGGACGTTTTTTTTTACAAGAAACTAACATTGCCATCCTTCTATGTCTTGCTCCAGCTACGGATTCAAGAGGCTTGGAACGATAACACAGGCAGCTATAGATCACTCGATTGATAGCATGCCAGCCCTTCTAAATTAGTGCATAACAAATCGTGGCGGAGCATCTCATTACTGAAAAGACTTTTAACTTTTTGTTCTTTGGTTTCAGATTTGAATCATTAATTTTTATTGAAAGTAGATATTTTATGAAAATTTGAATAAAACCGTTCAACAAATTCTAAGTGTTTCATAGAAGTACAATAATACTTGCTTTAAAGATTAAGAAATGTTTAAGGAGCTTTTTGGTGACAAAAGTAGATCTTATTTATGATTCTGTAGTTTAGTAATTTTTACTACATTTTGATTTATCGTTTTGATCCAATTGACCTGCTATGAATGATCAGGAAGGAAGAGGATCAGCGGGTTTGAATTGAAGATCATTCGTAAGAGTCCTTTTACAAGCAGTCAAAGTTATTTGTATGTTTGTTTCTTACGTTGTTAGTATATTAATATTTATTTACATAATGCATATTAGATAAAGATTAAATACAATACAACTATAATAGGCCACAAGTACATAACTAATAGTAAAACCAGAGTTGTTTTCTAATTGTTCCTTTGAAAGATTTTGCCTGTTTAAAGATATCTGACCATAACCAGATCTAATTATATTTTACTATCATTAGTGACTTTATTTTATGTGTACCACTAGTACTTACATGCTAAAAATGTTATTTCTTGTTTTCACAGGTGATAATTTTGATTTTGTTCGGTTTTATATGCATTTTACATATTTGCATTTTATTTAAATGTAATTTTGTACATTAACTATTATCTTAAACGGTGATGCTGCTATAAAAATTGTATACATCTTTGTTTCAGCATTTTCAAAAATTGTAATTATGCTGGAGCTCAAAAGTAATGCACCACCCCTTAGATGTGATTTAATCCAGCAACAAATACGCACGTTTTATTCACCTTAGAAAGAAAAAAAAAGCGATAATGTTTTTACTGCTTTATCACAATTTTTTGTGTACGATTTTTACACTTTTTCGAAAAATATAGCAAATTTAATAATGTTATTAACCAGTCACCTGTTTTACTCTTTTATCCTTTCTGAGCTCTTCAGTATATTGAAAAACCTTGCTAAAATGCCTAGAATTCGTGCACCCCGTCGATTTCATCAATTAAGTGATTTTCAAAAATTATTATTTTGCAAAGAATAGTCTCGTGATAAAACAGAATACTCACGATTTTAGTATAAAATTTACGCCGATTGTGAATTAGCAGTTATCAGTTATGTAATTAAACAATCGCCGATAATAGTTCTTTAAACAGATAACTGTTTATTTTTGCAAAAATATAGACAGTGCTGTAGTAGTACTAAGAGCTGCAACAATAAATGAAATATACATTTTAAACAAATATTGTAAATATCAAATTGCAAATCTAAATGTCCGATTTCTAAAGCCATCAGCTTATTGGTGTCTAGCATTTATTGCGTCATACTTATAGGTTGTGGAAAATATATTATCTTTAGATCAATTTTCCCATTTGCCTATATTCATTTCATCTTGGTAATTACTAATTTTATTCGTTTAATTTTTCTGCATCACCAATATGCGCCATTCGTACTATAGTATTTTTATTGCGCAATCGCGTTTTGTTTGTATCTTTCAAATCCGACAATTTTATACATCGCAGTATATTCATTAGGTATTCAGGTGACCCGCCTAAAAGCTCGTACACTGTATAAAATTCGTTCAATAAAATACACGCTGTGCGAAACACATGGCCCCAAAGAGATTGTAAATGTATATCAAGAACCGTGCGTGACGATTAACACCAAATAGATTAAACAGAATGCGGAAAGCAGATGATGAATTAAGATATCGTATTTTTTTTCGTTTGCGCGCTACGTCGGATTTATAGTGGGGGTTGTAAAATCTGAAATTCGTTTTGAACTTTAATGGAGCCGCGCACTAAAAATGTATGCCGGTCAATAAAAATATAAATCACGGAACGCGGGACTTTACATGCGATGCTATGGCTAAGCAATGTGTAATTTCACAAAGCCGGCATAAAATTAATCGTCCTTTTTAAATTATAGAATAATCCCGCATAAAACCGGCGCAGCGATATTTTCGCTTCACCTAAATACCGAAGCAAATTAATTCCCCTACAGCACATAAATTGAAATGAAACCGACACCGAAACGCAAAATATAATGTATTCATTGCGATCTGCAAATGGAATTAATCCTGTCTGAAAGTAATTCGCGCGATTTAAACAATTACAGTTTTGCAACAAGTTTTAATTAAGTCTTAAATATATTCCGGGACCGGGTACGTGCTTAAACTGATATATTTCAGAACAACGGCCGGATCGGATAGTTTATAGGAACACCAACTATTTACACGTTAACAGTTCGCAAATTTCAATTCAAATTGGCGGAATTTGCAGTTTCGTGGAAGTGCCTCGTGCAGCGAATTTATACTTCGTATATTTTCAATTAAGCTGATTTTATTGCGGCACCAACTTTCCCAATTTACATGCAGTTAATTTTACGCGATAATATTTCAAGAATTAGGGGGATGCCAAATTCGCGAGATTTATTTCTAGATAACTTGTAAACTATTGCAGCACTTTACTAAGTACCAACACTTCGCGCAGTCTGTTCCATTTATCATGATTTATTTTATAACCTTAGTGAACATAATCACTATCGTTTTATTATATGTTGGGATGCAGATAGAAAATTACGTTTTCAATAATCAAGTAATAAAATATTTCGAATTATTTCTTATATGGGACTTCAGTAATGAGCAATATAAAGTATTTAAAATTTTCATGGAGAAACCTTTACGAATCTATTATTACAACCCTATACTTGAAGATATCTGCATATATTCTTTCGGTGTCTGATAATTGTTAATTAGTGATCAAAGCTAACCTTAAGGTTATTTACTTCGGATAATATATAGCCTCTTATATAATAACGAAAAAGCAAAGTGAATTTATAATATATAATAGTATATATCAGCATTTAATAATATTTAAAAACAATTTATTATCATTACAGACACATGCTTTCTATAATCTAAAATAATACTAAATAACTATACTAAATAATTCCAAATCATCGGCAAATACTAACATAATATAATGTATATTGTATGAAGTAATGTTTTTTTTCCAAATTTTTCCAAAAATACACAGTGAATTTTCAGAAAATATTTATATAATCCGTCATATCCAGGACTACAGAGATCATTTAAATTAGAAATACTATTTAAAATGCCAACTTTACTTATTTTAAATGTTAAAAATCAAAAATCAGAATTATTTGTGCACAGTTGTATCCACGTAATGTGCCTTTTTCTCAACTCTGATTAATTTGATCAAATCTCCATTAATCCACTTTGAATATACTGATGATTTGTCATATTTTTTTAAATAAATCGAGTTAAAACAACTGAATATATAAGGTGTAGTAAAACGGAATACATTATTTTTACAATAAATGGCGTTAATTATGTATATCTCGTGTTGTATAAGTCCGATCGAGTTCCACTAAATGGCGTTAGAAAGATGTGAATCCGTACTAAAAAAACTTCTCTGAAAATTTTGTGATTAGTTAACTCTATTTTGTTTGAGCGCGCGTCAAAGATATACAAAGATATATATTATAGAGTTTTCTTCGATAAAGGCGAAAACACAAAGCAGGCGGCTGAAAATGTAAATAATGTTTATGGTCCTAATACTGTAACAGCCAATCACATGCAATTTTGGTTTCGATTTCATTCCGGTAATTTTGATGTCAAAGATGCATTACGCACTCGAAGGCCAATTGCCGAAAATATCGATAAAATCATGGATATAGTCAGTTTCGATTGCCCAAGAGCATAAGATTGCACAAAAAGCCATATGTAACTATTTGCATAGGGCTGTATACAAAATAAAGTTCAATGAATTTGTCACACGAATTAAAGCAAAAAACCTTATGGACCGAATTGCCATATGTGAATCTCTGCTAAACTGCAACAAACTCGATAGATTTCTGAAGTGGTTGGTGACTGAAACGGTTTCCACACCAGGATTGACGGCTAGAAAGGTTTTGCTGTGTGTTTGAAGGGATTGGCAGGGAATTATCTACTATGAGCTGATCCTCTACGGCAACATTTTTATCTCGGAACTGTACTGTCAATAATTGGATGTCTGAAGGACACCTTTGGCCAATAGGAATTGTATTCGATCATGACATCGCCAGGCCACACACCTCGTTAGTGACTCGCCAGAAGCTTCGGAAGTTTTGTTGGGAGGTTCTTATGCATCCACTTTATAATCTAGACCTGGCACCAAGGGATTACCATCTGTTTCCTGTCCATGGCGAACAATGTTGCCTCAAGAGAGGCTTGTGAAAATCTATTCTAATTGTTTTGCAAATAGAGACGAGGGCTTCTATGAGAGAGGCATATTGAAATTACCTTCAAAATGGCTACAAGTTACTGAACAAAATGGCGCATATTTAACCCAAAACATACTAACTATGGTTAAGCTTTAATTAACTTTCAATTTCATGTAAAAATAATGGATTTCTTTTTATTACACCGTCATAAAATTTTTCGACGAATATGTTAACATCATAAAACTAGAAAGTAAAATTATTTATTCCAAATAAACTCTTACTGCTCCACATTATGTAGTTTATAAAAAAAAATGAATCTTGAACAAAAATAGCTGGTTACTTTAATTTTCTATATAAAGAATTAACAGACTCAACAAAAATAATTAAATACAACTCAAAAGAAGTAAGATAAACACAAGGTTAGAATATTTGATGTATCTACAGATATTATGTTCGTTTAAATTTACTCAAGATTTAAGTTTGAAAACAAAAAATGGCGTCGAGTGAGTCGGACGTGATTTCTGACGTGCCAGTGAATTTTTGCAAATATTGCAAAAGTACACCGAAAAGTGGTATCTTATGTGTAAAGTGCAAGTCCTTAATTCATCCTGGATGTCTTAAACAGCTTAAAAATATTGTGAAAGTGATCGGTTGTAAAAACCAAGAGAACCAGCGAGGTTAATGAGGGATTGTATGATGGCGGCATCATTATAGAAGAGGACGTAAGTAATGGAGCCATTGATAATATATGTCGAAAGAAACTTCTGTACGAAATGGAAGATAAAAATAATATTCTTAAACTTAATAATCAATTACTCCTAGAAAAAGTTAAAGTATTGGAATTTAGGTTGGAAATGTTGGAGAAATTCTCTAATCAGAATAGCGAAAATACAGTTTTATTACCTATTAATATAGTTAATAAATCACAGATGTCATCGGATACACCAATTTCCAATTTAAATTTTGTTGAGGCTGTTAATAAATCTAAACAAAAAACACCTCGGTAAAAAACAAGAGGCATTGTAAATGTAATTAAACGCAGATGATTGTATAAGCAGAATACTAAACTTGTGTCTGGCACATCTACAAATGCGGATCTTAAGGGGGCTACTAAATACATACACTACCATGTGATTTACTGTGCGCCTGATACAACAGTTCAAAATATGCTAAATTTTATGAACAACAATGGAATCAAATTTTTCTGATAGGAATCGAAGACGTTCTAGGATGGGGATAACTAAAGTGGTATTATAGAGGAGCTGGTTAGAAGGATTGTGTAAGGGATGAAGACGATGATGGAGTTTTGTTAGGGTATGGAGGGATGTTCGCTCGCTAACTTCGATATTGTTGGAGGTTGGATTGTTGGAATTGGGATAGAGGGCACAACCATAGTCCAATAATGGGCGACAAATCATCTTATATATTTTGACTGCTGTTTAGATAGTAATACCAACAACAACTTACAGCTAAATATCCTGAAGAATACAGTTCGTTTAAGATTTCTGTCCCGGCAGCATATGAGAATAAAATGAATGATCCTAACTTTTGGCCAAAAGACCTGTGTGCAAATCGTTTTTTTTTCGATATCTTCAGTCAAAAAAGCGACTGTATGAATGATACGTGTGATAATAATTTAGTGAGCCTGGGTGTTCTGCAATTAAATATTCAATCCATTCGAAATAAAATTGATGAAAATATTATTGAAAACAACAATTTTAGTGTTTTATGTATTCAAGAACACTGGTTAAAACTTTGTGAAATGAATGTGATAAGTGTTAATAGTTTTGATATTGCCCCTCATTACTACAGAACAATCTACAATCATGGCGAATTTTACCAGTAATGATACTGGTAAAAAATAATCTTAAATATGAACCGTTGCTAATTAATAATCTTTCAGTTGAAAAAGAATACGAAATTTGTGGAATTTATTTAATAGATTACAATATTATTGTTTTAAATGTATACAGAAGCCCATCTGGAAATTTTAATGTGTTTCTTGATGTCCTTAACTCAGCTTTATATAAGATTGATTTTGTAAAATATACTGTTTTATTAACTGGAGATTTTAATGTTAATTTTATTGGAAATCATCTGAAACTTTCTCACTTTTTAGATTTTACGAATAGTTTTGATTTGTACCATACGGTTAATTTTCTGATCATGATGGTATTGTTATGACATTAAATGTGATTGAAATGGAACCAAATATAACAACCAAGTTAATACGACCATTTACCCAAAGTGGAAAATTTATTTTTACCAACGGCTCTCGTTTGAAAATTGGCATTTTGTGTCTCATGATGCAAACAATAACTGGTCTGATTTCGTTAATATTTTATTATATAATTTTAATACAGCACTTCCTGATGTGACTATAACCTGCAAAGATAATAAATCTCACAATATTAATCCTTGGTTTACTGCTGAACTTTAGTTAATGAGAGAAAATTTACAACTAGTTCATGAAGCATATTTACAATTTAAACATCCTGTACTTCTGCAACTTAAAAAACAGCTTCGTATAAGTTACAAAATTATTAATGGAAACGCGTTGTCAATGATAATTACATTAATAAATCTGCAAATATATCGAAAGCTATGTGATCTCTCATTAATAATAAGCGGGGCAGTAAGCTACGTAACGTAACCACCAGTGATTTTTCGGCTAGTGATTTTAATGTGTTTTTTACGGGTATAGCAAAGGAAATAATAAGTACTATTCCTAATTATGATATAGATCCTGTCATATTAGTTAGTAATTCTGTTCCGAATAATATACCATATTTTAAATTTGTTCCTGCCTCTTGAGTAATGGTGAGACAAGGGAGAATTTGCCAGTAGATCATGGTGTACCACAAGGGTCGACGCTCGGACCATTACTATTCCTAATATATGTTAAAAATTTTGCGTATTATATTGAACAGGCAGATGTAGTTCAGTTTGCGGATGATACTACACTAATATCTGCATCAAATGATTTAAATACTACGTTATTTAGCTATTATTTAACTAGTATTTAATTCAATATAAACTAAACCATAGTTCTTCAATGTGAAAACAATAACATTTTTTTAAAATTATATTAATATAATAAATAAATTAAAGAAGAAATTAAGGAAGACAAGGTTATCTTACAATATTATTTTTAATAAATTAGACATTACCAACATACACAATATTCAATGTATAACTAACTCCATATTTCTACTAATTGAGAAGAAAGTTTCGTTTTTATATTATTCATTCAAGTATTCCAAACTAAATAATGAATAATATCATTTCAAGGAATTTAAGGTTACTGTTTTGTTTAATGTCGTGATTTCAAATTTTTGTACATCACGTATAATAAATATGAACCCTTTTAATAAAGAGAATGGTTGCGACGTTACTGCGTGGTAATCCATACTTACACTGAATTAAAATTGAATTTTTCAATTCAGTGTAAATTAATCCTTTTAATGTACATGAAAAGGGAATTTTTGATATCATTAATTCCTTAAATGTTCATCTGCAGAGAATTCCTCTATTTAAATCGCCTGACTATAATATCTACCGTATAAGCTTCAGTCAAATCGACTACCATCCAATGATTTGGTAGACCATGCATTTGTTATGGTAGAAAATAATTTTATATATAATTGGATCAATTTACATACCACCTGCATCATCTTTGAGTCATTCTAAAAATCACTGTAGTAAATACATATTTTTTGGAGACTATAATGTATTAAATACTCTTTGGGGTAATTTGATCGAAAATGATTTGTTGGATACGAATGTGTGTCCGATTGGATAAACTGTATTTGAGATACAGAGTATCCGCCAGTTAAACATTCCTAGTAAAGGAGGAGGAGTATTAGATTTTGTACTTTCTATTTCAGAAAATTTTACTATTTCCCGTTCTGATGATCCACTATTTGATTTAAGTTTTCATCACATTGGCTATTCTATAATAACATCTATTACGGATTCTAGCACATCAGATGTACAGCAGATCATCATCTACACAAGTTCTACAATAGAATTTAATAATGTACGATGAATTAAATTCTCACTTAATCCGTGGTTATGTTAATTAGAAGGTTAATTGAACACTTGGTTTTGTTTTAATAATGTAGTCTACAGTGCTTTTAATCAGTTTGTACCGTCAAAAAAGTTACAGTATTTGGTGAGTCTAAACGGTTAAATTATAACCTTATAAATTTAATTAAAGAAGCGATTTATGCACTCACGGTATAAACAAAGTGAATCCATTGAGATTATAATAAATCTAAGAATTTACGCTCAGATTGTTACTTTCTTACTAAGGAACTCTATTCTATTTATGTATATAAAGTATGTAAGGCATAACCCAAAATATTTTTGGTCATATGTAAGGCAATGGTGCAATACTAACGTGTATCCTAATTTAATGATATACAATGATAAAATTTCCACCAGTATATCGGATTGTACAAATTTGTTCTCCGAGTATTTTGCCACAGTATACCAAAACAATGTGGGACCAGTCCCTAAATTTCCCTTCGAAGATAGTTTTGCTTTAGATTGTCATAGTGTTAGTTTTAGTGGAATAAACTAATTAATTATTGTGTATTGATGGATTTGAAGCGAAACTAATTTCCTATTTGAATTCTCTCTTAAGTATCTCTTCAGCATGCTTGTTCCAGTTTTTAAGAATGGATCTCGAGAGGATGTATTGAATTATAGAGGCGTGACCAAACAATTAGCAATGCCAAATTTATTAGATAAACTTGTATCCGCTCAATTATCCTGGTATTAATTGGGTTATTTGAGTACGTGAAAATGTTGATATAGGTGGACAACTTACATTGATGGATTTGCAATGCAAAGTTTCTTTAAATGTGTGAAAAATTGTTAATTTCAGATGTAATACTAATTAAACATAGGTCAGACGATCACACAATACCGTCACTTTACTAGTGTTTATAGGGCGTTCATGAACTTCATGAAGATTTTTGTCTGCCTAGTAACGTCCTGCTTATTCGCGCAACCTGTGCAATTAAAATTAGCCTTAACTAAGAACCAGAACATGATCATAAGGATTGTGGTGATTGTGATCAGGTGTTTATAAAATTTCTTGTCCCGAATGCAACTCTACTTATATAGGTCGCAGCTTCGAAACTAGATTTTCCGAACATTTCAGAGCGTATAGGTTAAATCAAAACAGTAGCACTTTTTCAAACCATTCTTTAGAATGTAAACATGAATTTCCCAAAATCCAAAATCTAAAAATTTTACATCACTGTACCAAAGGTACAAAGCTTAATCTCCTCGAATCTGCCGAAATTTTCAAAGAAAGTAATAATCCTCACGTTAATCTGCTTAACGAGCAAACAGATTTAATGTACACGCCACTTTTCAAAAACCTATAATCCATTAACGATGCGTAATCCCCTTCTTTTACCTACCCGACAATAATTACCCCCAAACCACTACACATTAGTATAAATAGAACTCCTTCATTAATTTGCTTCACTTGATAATGACATTAAACCGTCGAAACTTAAGTCGTGCGTTTTTGTAATATATGTATATATATATTACATAATTTTTAGTGGTTAAAATATAGTAAGTGCGTTAGTTAAGTGTTTAACCAGAACATGCTTATCATTAATACTTTTTATGTTTTTTATATATTGATAGAATCCTAATACTAGTAATTTTAAAATTGGTAATCGTTGTTCTAAGGCAGATGGTATGAATAAAATTTCGACCTTTAATCATAGCTGCTTGATAAGGATTTGAACAGAGTACGTGCTGTAAGGCAGAGTCGCATACATTCAGTATGAGCACTTCTTGGTCGCCCTATTTGTTTATTATTTAGAAAAGATCCAGTCTCTTTAAAGTTATTAATCCAACATATGACTAATTTTTAAAAACGTCAGAATTAGCTCGAGGCAACTTTTAAAGTATTACTTTTTTTCTAAAATATTTTTATGGTAAACGCACGTTGTGGTCTAATCGATGTTTACTAAAATAGTGCAGTATTTACTTTCTCAACATCACAGTCCATCAATGCTTCTATGTACTCATGGCTGCAAATAGGCCCGCGTTATCTTTGAGTTTGAAAATTTGTATGACTTCTAGTAAATCTATCTTTAAGTCCTTTTTTAAGTAACGGATCTTCCAACCCATCTTTTCAACATTGTGATCATTTATATGGTGGCTTCAAGCATCCAATAAAGCATTTATATGATTTTATATTGATTTTCTCGTCATTTATCAACACTCTTAGTTGCTCCCAGGATGCTTGTGGAAGTAAAATATATTGGGCCAAAAATTTAATATCAGCTGTCTGTTGCTATTTCTACAGATTGCGAACAGAATCCATCGAGAACTTCTAGAAGTTTATGAGAAATCTGCAATGAAATAAGGAAATTATGGAATAACCAATATCCAAGATAAATAACGTCTAGGGCACTCAAATATTATCCAAGACGAATTTAAAACACATTTCACAGGAATAGTATACCATAATTTCGATGCACTACCTAACAATTTTCAACATGTTTAGCATCTGCACCACGCTCAGAGCCTAACAAAATCAAGAAAATTCAAGCAGGAAATTCCCACTGTACAAGTGATGACAATAATCCTCTGGAACAAGAAAAAATCAAAAACAACAAATTTGATTAGAAACAACAAATGCCAGTTTGTTTTTAAGTTGTAGCGTTGTACGTATGACCTCTTGTACATAAAGATCCCACTGACGCATGCGCATTAGAGCTAGTCGTTAAATATGCTTAACTTAATAATTAGAAATTTGCGTAAATATGTTCGTCTCGTGTTAAAATTTCGTCCAGACTGACCTATATATTCTCATTGAAAATTGTTAGTATACAAATAACAGCTTTTAACATTTTATCAATTGGAGTTTTACAGTTATAAATAATGTTACAAATTGTACTCCTTATTTGATATAAATTATTCAGCAGCAGCACATTCAAATGCTTCGCATATTGTATTTTTCCTTAGGAAGGGCAGCTCTTTCTCTTTCACAAACTTTTGAACGATTATTAAAAGATTTTCTGCATGACGGATGCTACCAGTTCTAATTCATTAATTACTGTTTGTTTGATTTTATTATCCGACTGCTAATGCTCAGTAGTTGCCAATATTTGACAATGTCATAACTATTGTCAAATAATTGCAATTATTATTTAAAATTAATGTTTTGTTATTTATAGATGTCATACAATTATAACAATAAAACAATAGTTCGTATCGTTTTGAAGAAAATCAAATTGAACTTTTCGATACAAATTTTGAAGTATGATGCCTCAGTACTATTTCATTGGTGCTAAATTTCTTTCTAGCAAGCATTCTCTTGAAGTCTGCAAAGAGAAAATAGTCGCTGGGGTCCAAATCCAGAGAATACGTTTGGCGGAGAAGCAATTGGTAGCCCAACAAATTGAATTTGACCATCGTTTTGATCGACTTGAGACATGGCGCATATTTTTCGCGGCTTCATCCTTCAATCGCTCCAGCAATGCTATAAAATAGTTGTTGTTTTGTTTGTTATCCCCTTTTCAAGATAATTGATAAACAATATACCATGCACATTCAAAAATACAGATGCCATAACTTTGCCAATTGACTGTTGTATTTTTCTTCGCTTTAGATTGGGTTGCATGCAGTCTATTCAGCTGACTGCCGATTAGACATAGAGTTTGGTGATGCATCCATGTTTTATCCATCGACGCAAAAACTTTATTTATTTCGCTTAAACAGTTTTAAAGGGAATTAATAATACGTTGATGTTTTTAATAGGCTGTAGGCTTAGACACAGAGCTATCACATGCCACAATATTCATGCATGATATCCAACACGTTCCTTTGATATCTTCAAAGTTTTGGCTATCTCGATAAACTTCACTTTAAGATCATTCAAAATTATTTTGTGGATTTATGATGTTTTCGTATGCCCATATAGCCTGTACGGAATTTAGCCAACCACTTACGAATAGTTCCTTCCACTGGAACATCCAATGATTACCCTTCAGTGTTTGATGTAGTTGATCATATTAATACCAGCTTTCTTGGATGTAAGGGAATTTGTAACGAAAGATTATAAAATTGCTATGTAACGATCAGTATAGATAATTAGGGTGAACTTCTGTTTATAAAAAAATGTCTGATGATTTACGTGTAAAAGGTACCCATGAACTTCATTAGGATTTAGGGCAGATTCAGTCTATTATTAATTAAATTATTAATGGAACATTTTATCGTATCATTTGTGGAATCTCGAAACTCTCACTGTGCAATTTTCAGACTAAAACTCAATGGTTACTAAAATGGCGGAGTACTGTTACTTACTCATTATTTCGACTATGGATGTCAACATTTTATTTTCATTCTGGGTCACCTTGTATATCCTCAAAAAACTAATATTTCATTGGGCTTTTGCAGATAATTGCTAATTTATGAAGACTATAATAGACAACATAGTTATAATGAATAGCAAAATATAACAAACCGTTTGAGATTTCTGGAATAACTTTCTTACATATCTCTTGGTGAAACAAACCAAGTGGTCATCAATTCTTTACTTAAAACGGTTGAAGTTGAACACTATAACATGTGAATCTTGGTAATAGTGTAACCCTAAATGGTATAATTTAACATATACTTGTTTCTCATTAATCACTTGGTGAAACATTGTATTAATGTAGGTTTTAGGTTAAATTAAATTCACTTGGCTTGTTTCACAAATTAATAATTTATTCTATCATTCTTGATAATGGCCTTGAACCGAAATTAGTCGAATAAATTATTAATTTGTGAAATAAGCCCAGTGAATTTAATTTAACCTAAAATTTACATTCGTACAATTTATTTGTGTTTTTTTCAAATGGAGTTATATCAAAGTATTTTCACCTAAACTTCTTTTTCATAGTTGTAACAATAAGACGTGATATATAATTTATCCGCTAAACATAGAATGAGGAATATAAATGATAATTCATGTAGGAATTAATTACAATGATTGTGGCCACATCTGGTGAATGCGCGGAGATAGTTCTCATTTAATGTATTGTACTAAGTTATGAAATGTATTGTTCCAATAAACAACTCGAATTAATACGGGAGAATACATTTTATAATCACGTGTAATTCTTTAAATTGATTACAACAAAGTCCGAATTAAACGGTCACTGAGACGTTTCTCGTGTTTCTGCGGCGCAGGTTATTAATGGGCGCATTAAACTCCTCAATTACCCTCAAATTTTTTGGTGAGCGGCAATTAATTTGCGGCAGTGATTCAATTAAACAAGCCTGCGACGAAGTCCTGATAAGTCGGGCACAATGGACGCTGTAAATATTCTAAATTTAATGATGCCAGAGCAGCCATCACCCATCATCTTTCTCTCCCACAAAATAATTATCCTCGCCGGGGAATTTAATATATCACAGCCAGTTTGACGCGAACAGAAGTGAGGATGTTATTAATCAAGCCGATCGCATCTCTCTATTTTATTATCATCTAATATCTTGTCAGCGTCGTGCTATATGGGCTATGTGCTCTGCGTGCTCTATGTGCTCCGCGTTCTAGTGCTATGGTCACGGTGTGGCGTGCGTCGCGACGCTCCGTCGGTCCGTAGATTAGTCGGTGCCCATCTATGTGCCGTGTGTCCTCTGTGTCCGTTCGATCTCATTTATTTTGATTACGTCCCTGCCCAGTTACAGTTTCCCTTAATTGATACTGATAGTATAAATGTGTTCTGACATTATGTGCCAAGTGAAGTGAATATTTAATAAAATGTGATTTTCCCTAATATATTGTACTTACTAAACGTTAAGGTAAATTAATTTATCAGAAAATATTTAATTTATTCATATAAAGGTTTCGTTTAACAACATAGACAATTATAAATGTAAGATGGGCCTAATTATTATAAAGTGTTCTTATACACATTATAAGTAATTATTTTACGTAACTCTTTATTGATAAATAAACGACTAAGTAGTTTTATATACGCCTATGATAAATCCATTTACAGGTAATCAAATAAAATTTAATTTAATAATTATGAAGTATTTTTTGGCTTATTATTTACTAGCGTCATTATTTCTCCTCCTTAACTGGAGCACTATCTACGTCAGCGGATTTGGCTACGAGCCAGGAGGCAAAAGTTGTCCTTTGTATATAACATTAGTATAATTTATCACCAGGAGTGAATGTTTGAAAATTACAGAAATTTATAATTGTCGTCAATCATATGAAAAATTAAATGATTTTATAAATTTATATCCTTACAACTTTACCTGCTTTATATACAGAATGGCATATATAATTAAATAAATAAGGTAAATATTAAAACAAACCTATAAGACACGTGTGTATAGTTATATTAATATTATTACATTAATATTTAGAGATTATATATAGTATTATTATTATAAAGTTTGTTCTGTCATTGAATAATTTTAAAGTTTAATTTTTACTGTTTGCTCCTTATTACTTATAAAACATTCTTGAATCTAAACTATCTAAACTTCAAATTTTATTTGATCGGCATCGTAATGCCCTTATTTTCTCTTTCTTTTGAAATGTATTAATGTTTGTTTTTTCTTGTTCATTCCCAGAAATCCCATTTTACTTTGACATAACACAACACACTTCAATTAAATTGAAATTTCAATGCATGCAGTTTCATATGAATTGCGAACACGAATACGGTTTATGTTAGATTGAAAATGTATATGTTTAGGGTAGGCATCGAGGCTGTAACTGTAACCTATACATACGATAGGTACTGTAGGGCGCTGTCATTTGTGCCACCAAAGCACATTTTTGATAGACCAAATACACACCGTACTAGAGTCAATTGTATCGAGTTGTTATTTCAAAAACTTTGAAAAAATTTCTTAGATGTTTGATAATTAAGGTGGTGTAGTTATACACAATGTTGATGGTGAATTATTCCATTGTAGAAAAAATAACCATAAATTTTAAACAAATCATCCTAAACCAAATCTTATTATTATTATTTTCGCCAACAACAGCTAAGTAACGATTTCGATATATTTTTGATCTCTAGGATAAAGAGATTATTTTTAATTTGAACGTAAACAAATTTACAATTCTTCTTACAAGCAAAATTATCAATACATATGTGAGTGTACTTGATAATAGTTCTTATCTATTCTACGAAGAGACAAAATCTTCAAGAATTGCGTAGTTACTTCAACAATTGAAATAAACCTACCTTCTTTATTCTCTTCATTACTCACATTAGAAATTAGTTAAAGACTTCACTTCATACCATGTAACATGTTATTATGGCTAATGGCCATTTTGGTATATTTAGACGGAGAAAATTAAAGGTTTATAGACGAATAAAATCTTTAACCTAGTTCTTCTGGTTAAAACACTAACACTTTCCTCACAATTAATTTTTATTTCGATAGATGTACGTTTCAGGTACTAACTAATTTAGTTATAAGCTATTCATAATGGGTGCATAGTACTCGAAATGTACATCTAGCGAAATAAAAATTAATTGTGAAGAAAGTGTTACTGTTTTAATCAAGTTTTAATCATATCTTCATGTAACTCAACAACAGAAGTTCTTCTGGAATGATGTATTTAAGATTTTCTTTGAAAATATAGCATGTTTTTTTCTTTAAATTAATAATTGAAAACTTAATAATTTGTATTTACATCAAGTGGTTAGATAGAATGACACTGCTACAAATGTTTAACCGTACCCTGGCTTCATCAGGCAGATGATGATGAAGCCGGTGTTGTGAAACAATGGTAATAATGCCTCTATCTAATAAAGTTAAACTTTTTAAACATCAGTATTTTCTTAACTTAAATACAAATTGTAGTTTCGCCAAGTAACAACATCACCATTTCAATATAAGAATGTATACTTTGAGAAGTATTTACTTATTACAAGCTAACGTTATTGGTCAATACCACAATTTTCCGAAACGATATTGATGATGCTTCCTTTATTAATACCTTTAATACTTTTTTAAGTAAACCTGATAATTTTTGATTGCATTTAGTGCTTTCTATTTGAAGAACTTAAAAAGTAACAACTATGTTAATCAAATTAAATTCTATATAAATGAAAACAAGATTAATTGAATTTGTTTTTTTAAGTACATAAAATCTAGGATTTAGTTTGTAGAATTAAATAGTAGTCAAATATTTTAAATGCTTAATAACAACTTGCCTAATATGATGTTTTATATTCTACCATTAAATGTGATAATACAAATAGGCAGAGATAAAGAAATGGAGCAAGAACAGGAAGGTGGGAAACTAGATAGTGAAGTAAAGGCTATTCGAGATATGAGGGAAAGGCTAAAGACGGTTCAGTGGAATAATATTGGATCAATGGAGGAGTTAGAGGATATCATAGTGGAATGCGGAAGTAAAGGAAAGGGGAAAATCGTGTACGTGGTTTGATGAAGAATGTCGACATGCAAAAAGAGAAGTGAGGAAGGTAATGAGAGAATGTATACGGGGCGGGTGGGGGAAGGGGTAAAGAAGTAAGTGGCAGCAGCTAGAGCAAAATATCGTAGTATATGTGATAAGAGGAAAATAAAGGTTTTGGAAGAAAAGAGTGAAGAATTAATAAAGTGTAGAAATGAAGCAGAAATTCGGAAGATCCTGAAAAGAGGGGAAATAAAGGGGAAGGTAGGAATACCATTAGAGGAATGGACAAAGAAACGTAAGAGTTCTAGTGGAATACCATGTGGTATAGGGGACGAAATGATAAGGGGAGACAAAGAAGACTTTACGGAGTTGGAGGTGCAAAGAGCGTTTGAGAAGGTCAAACGAGAAAAAGCAGCTGGACTGGACGGACTGAAGGCTGAAATGTGGAAGGAGATAGGAGAAAAAAGGGAAGAAAAGCTTCTAAGCGGAATGTGGAGAGGGAAAGACAACATACCGGCAGCTTGGAGAGTGGCAGTAATGTGCCTGGTGCACAAAGGGGGAGATAGCATCAACATCAACAATTACAGGGGAATATCGTTGATGAGCATCGTGGCTACAGGAAGAAGTAGAGAGAAGCGAACTGTTGCCGGAGAGTCAGTAGGGGTTTAGAAGTGTGAAGTAAAGGAATGGTAAGAGCGTGGAGTGAATGTGATGGCCTGGCTGAAAGAGAAGGGGAAGCAAGTGGAAATTCAGGAAAGGCGGGGGTGTATTGCAAGAAGTGCATATAATGATATGTTTGAAAGATGGCAAGTGCACGTGAGGACGCCAGGATACCTATGTAACAGCGAACTCAGTAGGGAGGAAATGGTAATTTTGGCGAGAGCAAGATGACGAAGCAACAAAAAAGTGAATAAATGGATGAGAGAGGATGGGGCCGAGGTAGATATTCTGAAGAGATTGAAGTGGGAGAAAGAGGTTAGAAGAGAGTAAAAGCAAGAAAGTGTATAGTATTATATATATATATATATATATATATATATATATATATATATAAAGGTCTTTTTTTAATCTATTTATTAAAGAGGATGGCGAAAATTTGGAAAAAGGTTTTAAAATTCTCGTTAAATATATTTTATCTGTGCTAATTTAAGTTTTTCTTCACATAATTTACATGCTATTTTTATGCTATTATTTTCTATTGTCACTTTTGACAGAGCTAAAATTACATCTTAAAAAGATCGAAAATAAGCCTAAGTTGGAGAAAATATTAATTACAAACGCAGCATAGAAAATTCCTACAATTTCATTGTTTTTCAGGAAAAAAAAGTGGAAAATACCGTAGCTATATGAACTCTATCCAACGACTTAAATCCATATTTTCTATTTATTTAAGTATTTTTTGATAGGAGAAAGCAGATGTTTTATAAATAAATACACTTCAATTGATTAATGGTTGAGGCGTTAACTTCGTGATACATCTTGGAAAATTAAACAAAAACGTTTTCTTTGTTGATATCACACTTTATTTTTAAAGTTTGATAATGATTAGTTAATGATCGAAACTCGAGTCACTTAAAAATAAAGTGTGATATTAACAAAGTAAACGTTTTTGTTTAAATACACTTTACGCAATAATTTGTTCTTAATATATAATACTGGCAAAGGGCCTATAATGTTTATTGTAATATTTTATAACTCTAAGATTATTTCCGAAAACGATAGACGTTTCAATCAATCGATGTCCATATTAATTATTTTTTATCATTTAGTTGCGAATCTTGGCCCACGAAATTCAATAAACATGAAAGCGAGTGCTAATCCATTGATAATGGTTTTAGTGCTTTATTTGTCAAATTTGGAAGGAATGTCAAAATTTTAGAGTAATATTCAGTGTATAATTTTGATCAATTTATTCTCATTCTTCTTCGGGTGTCCATTCGTTCCAAATATTGGCGACCATGCCGAATATGGTAGTTTTTGAGAACCATGTTCTTAAGTTTTAAGTCCAAAATCTGTTCTCCAAGAGAAAGTCTATGATAAAAGAGGATCAGGGAGAAGAAGAATCTCCCTGATCCTCTTTTATCATAGAGTTTCTCTTGGAGAACAGATTTTTTTAAGGCAGTATTTGGTCTCGTTTACCATAATATTTCCAAGGTAATCTATTTTTCTTCACTTAATGTTTTTCGTTAATTCCAAGTCCTTCTTCATTCGTTCTATCAATGCATTGTTTGCCACTCTAGTTACTCAAGAGATTTTTAATATTCTCATGTATAGCCACATAGCGAAAGCCTGTGTGTTTTTCTGTTATGATCCATCATTCAATAGAAAAATATCAAAAAATTATAGCATCGAAGCCTGTGACTTTTTATCAGTTTAGCCTTTTGGTTTTTAAATTTTGCACCTAATCTGCTGTGAATGGTCCCAATGCTCATTGATCATGGTTCCCAAGGAGGGAAACTGTGATACCCTCTCTATTAATGAGTTGTTGGTCATTAGTTCGCACCTTTCATTTACCTTTTTACTAATTACCATGAATTAGTTTTACTAATGTTAATTTATTGACGCCAGCATTCGCTATGGTTGAGTGCGTCTTCTATTCTGTCTATTAGTTCTTATAACCTGTTCATACTATCGGTGAATATCACAGTACCATCTGTGTATCGAATTTTGTTTAATCGTGATCCATTCAGCAGTATTTCTAGGTTACTATTCCCAAGAATTTTTTTGAATATTTCTACTGAATAAAGCTTAAATATGACCCTAACGCCTCAAAAAATACTGACTGTATTGTATATATAGCAGTATAGCTTCTGGATAATACTAAGATCTTTATCATCCATCAATGTGTTTTTTCAAGACATCCATCATCATTTCATGCTGTATTTTTTAAAACACCTTCTGATAGTCGATACAACAGGCGAAAATATTACAGTTTATATATCTGCAGCGCTGTAATAATACCTGTAGGCAGAACAGGGCATCTCTTATACCTACACCTTTTATAGATCCAAATTGTGTCTCGGTTACTCTTTCTTATTTCTTCGCATATCTTTATTCTCTTATGAATAATTTTTAGAAACAGTTTTAGCATATGGCTCATGAGGCTAATCGTTCTATAGCCGTCACATGCTTTGGCTCCCTGTTTCTTTGGTAACATTAGCCATCCTTATGTAAATGTTATCGAATATACCTGTTAAGAATTTGACTAAAGTCTGAAGAAAATGTATGCCATTTGGTCCTGGAGCATTTCCTTCCTTGAGGGTAAAGGTATTCAACCCGCGGCCCTAAAGAAAATATTGAATCGTGCCGCACCTGCAAACAACGCTCTGCGGAGTGTTTATTGATGTGGTAGTAAAGTGACGAGGAGCATTGTGACCCTTCAGACGATGTGAAATCGATTTTTGACCCTTGCACTAAAAAAGTTGAAGACATATGCTTTATTTAGGGTGTTATTGGCGTCATTTTCATCTGTCATGATATTAGGTCCAGACTTGGCTTGGATATGGGTTGGGTCTCCTCTTTCGTCTAAAAAATAAAAAAGTTTATGCACTTTTTCCAGGTTTCTTTAATGTATTCTCTATATATGTTTATGTTTATGTTTATGTTTATGTTTATTAATCTTTAGCTTTCATTCCAAAAAAATAAATACATATGAATATACACAAATATAAAACAAAACGTACAAAAATTTTGACTGGATGAAGCTGTGCGGAGTTCGTGCAGCTGCGACGTTCTTCCACTCTAACCCTTGTATTGGTCCATGATGATGAGGGTGTAAATATCCTCTTGGACACCTTTATTCTTTTTTTAAATACTTGTATTTACATTTTGATCCCTTTTTAGGGGAGACGTTTTGGCTGTTTATGTCAGCATGACAGATATATATGATATATACAATCAGTTCTCCTTTATAATTTATAATTTTTCTCAGAGTTTTATTCTTGAACTTTTTGATAACTTCTCTCACCCCCTCTTGTACATTGAACTCATCAAACCTGCTTTGTAAAACATATTTCACCAAATTCTTTTTGTTTTGTCTCTCGATTTATTTTCTTTGTAAGTCTTTCTGTATGCTTTTCTATGTTGCTCTTTTGTTTCCTTCGTTCTTTCACCAGTAAGAAAATTTCGTCGGTCACACAATTTCTACGGTACAATATCTAATAATATAAGATTAATAAAACAGTATAGGATATACCTCTGTAATTTAAAAAAAGTCACACGACTTGCACTTCTTCTTTCTTCAGCTCTAGATCGTAGAATTCCTTGTTAACAAAATATTTTTACCATTTAGGAAATATTTTAGCGTATTTGTCATTTTAAATTTTCATTTAAATATTTTTAATCACCAAATTGTATAAAATGATTACGTTACATTAAAACCTAAAAGTACAATAAATTATTTACACCATGTCCATAATAGATACCGAATAGATCCACAATTAAGGATTTCCTTATAGAATCCTCATTTTATATATTGCATTGTAATGCATAAGCGGTTCCGACTGCAGTATATCTTGATGTCAATTGTGTATCTATTGATTTTGAAAGGCAGCCCAATTCTACTGCATGACTTGAATTGCAATGTAATTTTGAAGTAAGTAAACAGGAAATTGCTGTCCTAGAATATGTTAATTCAATTTTCTATTCTTCTGCATCGAGTGTTTGCCATTTCGCTTGATTTAATTTCCTTTATATGATAAATTTTCTAAGGAATTGAGATATCGGTGTTTAACGAGTTTACGTTTATCGTATTTATTCGTTGGAAAATAAATTTAACAAGCAATTAATAGTTGTTTATGCAGTGAGGATTGATGATCTAAAGTTGTATTTTATTATAGAGCACACTAAGAAATATATTTATCTATACTGACAATTGTGCTTTTATAATGTGCAATTACGTGTTATATTTGTAATGAACATACTAATTTATCAAAATACAATCAAGGTATTAAATATGTTTTTATTTTATAATAAAAATGAAAATTCCTATGTTTTTTGAGGCAAACATAAACACAACATTAAAAAACAAATGTCTTCGATCTTCCATTCTAAGAATATTGGATATACATTAAACATTTATTAAGTTATTATTTCACTCTTATTTTTTGCCCTTTTCTATAAACTAGTTACGTTTTAAATTGCTAGCGGTGGAGGCTTACTGACTATAGTTTCGACAATTTCTACTTGTTATTTCAAACTAGAACCGACTTCGAACATGACAGGTTGAAATTATGGAAACTATAGTCACTAAATAAAGTCCCAATTATACAAATAAAGTTAAAAAATGTTTCGTTTGTAACGATTTGTTTAAATATTCGGAGAAGACGTAGTTCTAAGATTATACTATGATCTTAGAACTATTGCATTTTATATACTATTGAGAATAACGATTGGTGGTACAGACTTTTTATAAACATATTATTATGTACTTCTTATATATTTTATTTTAGAAATTTTCAGAAGATAGAAGATAGAAAATATCATATTTTACAGTTTCTTGTGCCAGTGATAATTTTAGAAAACAAATTTTAAAAAATGGTCATAATGAGATTCATTTACCAGCAATTCAAATGAAGATTAGAGGGCAAGTAAAAATAGTACTCCTATTATCTATCACTGTATGATCCAAAAGCGCTTTTGGTTTTGATGTTTCAATAAAGCAAGGTTTTAAACTTCTATAATTATTAATACAAATAAGCCAGTAGAAAAAAAGTACATGGAGTTTGAACATTTGTACAAAATGTAAGTAAATCAAACTACAAATCGTATAATCCTTATTTTAAATGTCTTTCTTTTAACCAGAAGTGCTTGTTTGGCAGACATGCATCGTATAAGATCGAAAATACAATTACAATTTTATAACTCTTGTAATCTTTATCTAAATTGATTTTACTGTAAAATCCCTAGAAAGCCTCGGAACTAATTAAATAGGAAACTTCGAAACAAAAAACTTCTTAAAATAAGACGAAGAATCTGTGACTAAACTCGATTTTAATGCTCGCAAGCTTTGTTTGGACATTGTGATAGAGGAACTAGCTCTCCCTGATGATTTTGCTAGGAAACAGAGCGGCTACTGTGCCGCTCTGTTGATATTTTACACTGATTCCGCTTCCTCGTTTTACCATCTACAATTGGGATCTTGAGCGACTCCTAATAAATAGAAGTGCTTTTAAGTTTGAGTTGGATACAATAACACATAAATTGGGAAACTTTAACGTTGGAGGTTGTGTTGCTGGAATTAGCACCAGTATTTTGCTAGAGTTATTTCTTGCAGTATGTTTGAGAGTTTGCTTTTGGATAGGAACTCTTGTGTCAGTTTTGAAAGATGCTCCCTATTTTGCTAAAGAATCCGCCATATCTTTCCTTCTCGTATTTGAGTGTGCCTTGATCCAGGATGTGGCAAATATGTTATCTACAGATGCATGCCGTCTCCAGTGCCGTAATACATTCATTTTCCAGTCCTGATAAGATCTTGGGATGTGTTAAGATAGCAAAACTGGTTATTCTATTAGATATATATTTAGATTAAGTTCGACACAATATATGCTTGCACCTGTTGCTTTTTTGTTTTTTGCTCTACCCTCAGAAAAGATATGTCGGAGTAGCACGGTCCTGACACTTCCCCAGAAGAGCGTCCCTCTGAGTCGCTCTTCTAAGGATTATCCCATGCCTGGTCCGGTCCGCCTTTTGCCATTGTCTCTAAGTCTTAGCTCTGTACGTAGAATTTCCAGAATGTATAAATTCAAAGTAAAAAAGAGACATTATTGTCGTGTGCTAGTCATTGAATGTGTTGTATCCTACTTGTTGCAGTTTGAATTTACAACTGCTGCATATGTTAGAACCGGGTTTACAAAGGTAGTATAGAGCCACTTGGTGATTCTGGGTTATAGTCCATATATCTTAATGATTCTCCAATACTGCCAAAACGTATTGCTTGCCTTCTATATCTTGATTAAATAAAACGATTAGTAATCCTTTTTCTTTAATGGTTTATTTGAATAGCATTTAGTACATTTCATTTATAATGCGGACATTTTCAATAGCTGTACTAAACATGCATACCGCCAGAAGAGTGATTACCTATGACAGGGTCAAATGGGCAGTAAACTCATTTGAACCTTACTGTGGCGAAGGCTCTGCGAGACCCTAAGCGACAGTATGACCCTGTAATATCTGCCGAGAATATGGAGGCTTGCCAGGGTGGTTTTCTTACCGAAGACTGGTAGGGCAAACTATTCCCATGCAAAGTCGTACAGGCCAATTAGCCTCATGTCTTTTGTAGTGAAGACAATGGAGAATATTATGGACAGGCATATTCGAGAGGGGATACTGGTTACTTTCTCACTATCCCAAGATAAATATGCCCACCTTACAGGTCGATCTACAGAGACATCTCTCAGCTGACTAACAAGGATTGCAGAAACTGTTCTGAAAACAAAGAAATTCTACTTGCTGCCATCTTAGATATAGAAGGCGCATTCGATAACACATCCTTTAACTCCATAACTGCTGCCTTAAGGAAGCGGGGGTTGGAGAAAACTGCAGGTGGATTGACTGCATACTAAGACAAATGATGATATATACTACATTTTCTGACCAGACACTAGCATCCAGGAATCTAGTTATGGATGGATTATTAGTGAAACTCAACAACAAAGGATACTCTTCCCTCATGCAACAAATGGTGGCGAAAGAGGAGGATTGAACATCACCCTCTAAAACCACCATTGTACTTTTCACGCGTCCAACCACTGGGTAGCCTGGCATCAGTTTTTTAAGCTGAAATATTCGCGATCATTGAATGCCAACCAATATAAAGAGGAACTGTCAACACAGGCGTATCTATATAATGTCTGACAGCCAGGCGGCGCTGAAGGCTCTTCAAAGCCCAAAGACTTCATCCAAACTGGTATCAGACTGCTTCGACACTCTGAATCACCTGGCCAGTCGGAACAAGGTAACACTTGTCTGGATGCTGGGGCACTCCGGTATCGAGGGAAATGAAAAAGATGACGAATTAGCAAGGCAGGGAGCCACTATACCATTTATGGAACCTGAACTTGTCTTGGGCACAACAAAAAAGGCGAGCTTCTTTGAGGTCAGAAAGTAGACTCGCGACAAACACAAGGAATACTGGGAAAGCAGACCAGGCCTTAACCACAGTAATGCCATCATAAGAGGGTCCAATTCTAACCAACCTGCAGGACTACTGGCACTAAGTAGGGCACAGCTGAAGACAACTATAGGACTGCTAACAGGCCACAATACTGTTAAAGAACACCTAAGTAAAATCGGTCTACAACGGCGACACCAGCGGTCGATTATGTGATATGGCACCGGAAACAGCAATGCACATTCTGTGCAGTTGGAAAACAAAAGACACATTTGGTAACAGACAGATGGTACCAAATGATTTCCATGCGCAACCCCTAAAGGACCTGCACAATCTTACAACTAGAGGAAATTTAAAGTGATAATTAAGTTCATCCAATAGAAAACAGAATAAAACAGATAGATGCAATAGTAGAACTGTATAAGTCTCTAGGAGGAGAAGGTTGTAACGACAAGAATGTTGTTATTCAAGAATCGCCATCTTTATTACGGTATTACATCCTGAGCTTCTGCTAGGAGACAATTACCTACTCTATCTGAAATCGATCCAAAGTAAAATTCTTAAATGTATGCTGCAAAGACCCAGAGAAAATCCAACTCACCTATTATTCTAATACTAATACTAATATGTGGAATATTCATCAACTTTACTTCTATAAAGTAGGGACAAAATTCTTTAAAGACGAAACATACTTAGTCGATCATGATCATACACCACGAAAATAGAGAAAATACAGTGGTTCCTAGGATGAGATTATACATAGGTGAGTGATCCATCAGTTACACTGTACCAAAAATTATTAAAACATTATTCCTAAAAATATAAAATCTATAAAAAATTAAGCCAGAGTTAAGATTGAACTTAAAAACTATATTAGTCAAAATTATAATGTTACCGGCTCGAGTATTTTTAGAAATTGTATTTATATAGTTTTTATATAATATAATTTAATACATAGTTAGTTTTTTATAGTAAATTTTGCTGTCCTTTCTTGAACGTATTGTATTGTAATTTTAAAGATGTATTTTCAATTGTATTTTTACACACGCACAAGACTTATCTTTTGTCGGCTCATGTTTATTACTTGTAAAATTCCTTCCCCTTGAGTTTTTAGATTAATAAACTTGTTATTATTATTAAAGGCGGTAGAAAAAATTTATACAGCTTTGATGAAGTTCATGATTTTACGTTAAAATACAGAATGGCCTAGATATTGATAAATCACTGGATTTTATATTTTTAAATAAAGATCCTTTCACAGAATGACGCACAAAATTTAAAGGAGAACTTCATAAATTATTGGTTTCATTCAATTAAATTGATAAAGATTTCTCAACCAAAAGCAAAAAACCCAAAATAATAAATTCATTTACAAAGTAAAGATTGAAATTAAATATGCTATTGAATAAATCAAAAAAGATGAGAATATTTGGTCAAAAATAAAACACACACTCTCTGATATTTAGTACTGACGAAAAAGGCAATATTTAATATATAAATTATTGCTTTAATTAATAAAAATATTCTTCCGTAGCTTCCAACATAAATTGTTATATTAAAAGGTTAATTAAACACTGTTTTTTGTGATATAAAACGAAAAGTTTAATTAACCTTCTAATTAACATAAAAATGTTCCACCACGGGTTAAGTGAGAATTTAATTCATCGTAAATTGTTATAGGATTTTTGTATTGCTTTATTAGTTATTTGCTCTTTATAATATGAATTTACTACTCTCTACTCTCTATAACGGGAATTACCCGTAATTAAATGAATCGATGTATTTAAATCAATGATCATTTTCATGTAAAACTAATGATTTTCATTTTTGTTTCAGTAAGGACCTGATTTGAGAACTTCATCCTATATATGACGGCATCATAATTCATGGTAATTATTTAGATTAATTTAAATAACACTTCAAATAAATGTTTTCGTTAAAGTTTACATAACTAAAAGTGAAACTATCTACATGGTCCTATAGCTGCCAAGACGACGTAAATCACATATTTGAGTAAATTCCTTTTGAGGATACAATATGCCTCATAGTCCAGAAGAATATCATGGAAATTTGATTCTGCAAAAAATTAGACAAATATCGCTTGATAATCGATTTCGTAGAGCGCATAGAAAAATGGAGGCTTTTATTGTATGGCTAAGTTTTTTATTTTAGAGAAGACATTTTTATTATGACTTTAATTATTTTCGAGCGGGTTAATTAAATTATTATTGTTAATAGAATGAAAATCCGATTTATTCTCTTAAGTTTGCTGTGTTCTTTACAAATCTCGATAAAACTGAAAACAAGCACACCAGAACAATTTTGCCACTAGAAAAACGACTACAGGCGAAGATAACCTTTAAATAATAAATATAAACATATATAATAATATAAATCTACGTTAAAAACATAAAAAGTTTTGTAATGTATTAGTGTATAGGCATTAATAAAGATAAAAAAATATTTCAAGTATCCTGTATTTGACAGTTTTAAAAACTAAGTCAAATAATCTTAATAATCTCAATGTATCTGGTTATTTAATTTTGGCGGTTGCACTATTGTCGTGTTATTTTTCTGGGCTTACATTCTATGTTTGAAATAAAATTCACCAAGGCTTACTATATACATTTTATTGATTTTCTGTCAACAAGTTTTAACAAGTTTCAAGATTTAAATTTAAAAAAGAAATGATTTTACAAAGTGTAGATGTAGGGGAGAGTTGGCATATGCAAACCAGACACCTAAATCATACTAGACCCTTTCTTTCAAAATTAATGCATTTGTGTGCAATCTGGTGGTAAAGAAAATAATTTTCAAAGAGTAAAATAAAAGTAGTTTCGACATTTTTATATAACTATTTATTGTATAAAATACACAAACAACGATTAAAAGATATTATCAATTGAGACAACCTTTGCATGCCATTTCAAGTGCTTTTATCAAATAACTTTCAGTTAAGTCTATGAAAAATAAATAGAGATGTCAGTTGCAATAAGTAAGGATAACAGAAGCAAAAATAAATGAGGTAAGTCCGATGTTTAGTTTAAACGACTTTAAATTATCTAAGATTACTATAAATCTACAGCGTGTGGTAGTGTTATATACAGGGTGGGGCATTTATCTTGGCAAAGTGAAATATTTTCGGAACAGGGCAAAATATGAATAAATGTTTTTTGATATGAATGGGCAAATTTTATGGCAGTACATATGATTTTGAAACTTAGTTCGTTCAAAGTCATTTGAAGGTCAACTTTGTTGTTTTTTTAAATATGAAGGCGAACACGCGAAAATTCAGTAACCATCGAAGCTAATGGGGCAAATTTTATTAATTTATTTATTATATCTTTGGTATTCTTTCTAAAAAAAATACAAACAAGAAACAAATTACAAAAAACCTACATAAAGTTTTGTACGAAAGAATCACGAGCGGAGTTCACAATAAATTATGTTCTTCCACTCAAACCCCATTCCACGATGTTGGAAGGTCAGCAAACTCCATCAACATCTGGAAGCTGTTATATTATCCATAACACCGTTGTTTATCCACTTTTTAAGAGGAACTTCTGGCCGTTTATGTCTGCATGACAGATATATAAGGTGGCGAAAAAGTAATGTCATAGTTTGGATTGGCTACCATTTTGTTATAAATGAATAAAATAGAGCTCTATGTTCATCAAAAGTTTATTTGAAAGTGTATTTTTGGTTACATTACTTGTAAATAATTATATCGCTCAAATGGCCACCTCCCGAGTTGATGCATAATTGCCCTCGTTTTACGGCATTTTGAATTGTTGATCGCAAAACATCTGGCTCCAAATTGGCGATTTCTTCTTCAATGTTAGCTTTCAAGTTTTGCAAGGTTCATGGTTTGTTGTGGTAAACGCGAGATTTTAAAAAGCCCTAAAGGAAGAAGTCTGGTGCTGTTAGATCTGGCGATCTGGATGGCCAGTTCAATTATCCAAAACGGGAGATCACTCAACCTGGAAATTGGTGTCTCAAAATCTCCATAGTTACCCGAGCTGTGTGAACGGTTGCTCCGTCCTGTTGAAACCAACAGAGACCCAATGCAGTAACTTGCGGCAAAAAAATCGTTTAGCATCTGCCTGTAACGCTCGCCATTTACGGTTACGGCAGCGCCATCGGCGTCTCCAAAAAAATAAGGACTAATCACTTTTTCATTGCAAATGCCGCACTAAACAGTCACTTTGAGGGAATGAAATAGATCTTCTTGCATTACATGTGAATTTTCTGTTCGAGCATATGGAACACAACGACAGGGAAAACTTCGACGAAATTCACGTTGCGTTAAAACAACAGATTTAAAACTTGTCAAATAAGCAGTAACAATAAATCTGCGATCTTAAGGTGTGTATCGCTCCATGACTTGTTGACAACTAATTCTCTATATATCTACTTCATAAATGTCAAAGCACACTGACATTTGGCGCTATCTGCAAAAATGGCGGCCAATTAAAACTGTGACATTCCTTTTGCGCCACCTTATATTTTAGCTGCAGTACATTACAATCCACATGTAAGTGAAAGGATTCAAGAGTTTCACGGAGAAGTGTTTTTAAGGATTTTAAAGAAAAATAAATGTCATCCCTATCATATATCAAGAGCTAAATGATAATAATAATATGATTTCATTCATTGGTTGGCGTTTTGTACGTGGGCAGTAATAACTTTTTTCTTAATGTATTATTTTGTGATGAATGTTCATTTACCAATTATGATGAAGTAAATCGCCTCAACATGCATTACTTGTTAACAGAAAACCCGTATTGGATTAGAGAAATTGAAAACCAGAGATGCTGGTCTATTCATGTGTGGTGTGGAATTATGGGATGCTTAGTAATTGGACCATTTTTAATCGAAGGCACATTAACAGGGCAAAAATACACCGATTTTTTTAGAAATGTCCTACCAATTCAAAGGCTAATGATGTGATATCGCATGTTGCCCTGCACATTATTTCCAAGTTGCTAGAAATGTATTCGACTTACATTTTCAAGGACGATGGATAGGCCGCGGGGACCAGTAGTACACTGACCTGCGAGATCCCCGAATTTGACATCACCAGATTTTTCCTATGGGACTATATCAAAAAGAAAGTTCATTAGGACGTACCCACAACCACTGAAAACATGCAAGAATGCATACGTATTATATGCCAGTCCATTTCGGTAGATAATGTGTACGTACACAAGATTTCTTTAAAAAAATAATTGAAAAATGTATTGAAATGGAAGGACATCACTTTGAACCATTATTACATTAATTAGAATAAGTAGAATAAAGTATTCTGTGTTGCTGTTTCAAGATTATGTTTTGTTTAATTTAAGTTTTATGCCATCAGCTGTGGACAAGCTTTATCAATATCAATCACAATTTAAACTAGAAATAGTACATCTTAGAGAAAGATGATTTATATAATTTAACTTTCTTTTTACACTTAGAAAGAAAAAAAATATATTTCCATTTAAAAAAACAAATTTGACCTTCAAATGACCTTGAAAGAACTAAGTTGCAAAACCATGTGTAGTGAGATTAAATTTGACCACTCATATCAAAAAACATTTATTTGAAACATTTTTTCATATTTCGCTCTGTTTCGGAAATATTCCACTTTGCCAAGATAAATGCCCCACCCTGTATATATTAGAGAACTAGCTGTGTTGACTTATATTTCTTATTGTGTTTGTAAAAATGCGGATAATGTTTTAATATTAGCTTCAAATATTTGACAGTGTGATAATATTACCAAATTTGATTCCAAAAATAAACAAATTACAATATTTTAACTTTATTTAACATAGGAAAACAAAAATATTGTGAATGGAGAAAAGAACAAAATGGAATACAGAGTTAACGAATGTTTTCGGGGCTTTAAGATCCCAAATCCAACTTTAAACAGGTATATTATATATTTTTGCATTTATAAAGTTTGTAGCTATACAAAAGTACCAGCAAATATTGAAAAAGAATGAATGGCTACATTATTAAACCAGAATCTTATTTATTTTTTTTTTTACGAAAGGCAATTTCGGCGTTTATTGTTGGGCAAAATAATATTTCACACGATCTTACCCAAAACACTAAAATGACCGGCAGAAGGTAGTTTTATCCGTTTTTTGAAAGAAATTCGGCGCTTTTAGTTGAAACTAAAGAATTCTAAAGAGAATGGGTGAACATTCTTTTAATATCTTAAAGAATTTAGTAAAATTATCTGGCTTAGATGGTAATAGAATGTATAGCGTTAACAAATCAGGATTTTAAATTTTCAAAAGAATTGTTCTCAAATAATAGGGCAACAAGGAGAACATTCGGTAAAATTGTTAGTGGGAACAGAGGTTCTACCACAATTTTCATATGTTGTATTGTTGGGGTGAGTGAAATCCTTCTAGTTCTTAAGGATCTCGTTCCGAATATGTCAAATAATATAGACAATGAAAAAGACGTTTAACGTATATATTAACAAAATAATATTTAGAACAGTACACAAATAGAATGCGCGAGTGACATATTGATTCTAGAAAGAGAAATAATCTTTCTTGTAGATAGTATTACAATATATAATTATAATAATTATTGTTTCTTCGTCCTCTTCTGGCAATAGACATTCAGCCTTATTGGTCCATTTCTTCGTGTCTTAAAATCTAAGAAAAATATGGAGGGGGTAAAGGCTGTGCGCATTGCCCCTGAGCTAAAAATAGTTATTCCTTCAGCCATGGCATGTTAACAATGCTATTTCTACAGAACAAGCTATTCAAAAGGTTTATAAACGCTCAGTTATTGAAGACGGTCCTAAAGAGCAAATAAAATATGGTGGAAATTAGGTTCAAAAAATTTCAGAGAAAATCTATAATTTATAATGCGCTTGAACATGTACAAATGCGGCAGGAATATATATTTCACCAATTTTTATATATAAAAAAGCGATTGTTATCTTAGCAGAGCAAATGAGCCTTAGAAGGTAGTTTGATGGAAGTAAGTGACAGTGGAAGACGTGTTGTAATTTCTATATTTATTCAGATAACTGAAACGTTTCAGTCTTTATGGATCATTATTAAACTAATTTAGACATGAAATATCCAATGAAATTATCATCAACACGTCGCACCCACTTCCTTCGTCTGTTTTCAAACCTAGGTAATTAAAGTGCTATTGATGTCATCGGTGTTGATTTTTTAAGAAGATAATCTCCCTAGAAGTAGTCAGTTTGATCTTTAACCCCTCTAATTAACTTATTAGGTTCAGACTTCTATAAATGTCGATTAGTGTGATTTCTTCTATGCGGTGTCCTATGGTTGTATATTGGTCCGTTATTACTTAACACTTTCATTTCCAAATTAGTTGTAACTTTTATAATTTCGAAATTATATTTAACTTAAACATTTGGTTCTATCAAAAAAGTAGGCGAACAAGTATCGAATGCACTGAAATAAAATAACCCAGTTAATAGGGTTTTACTTCATTAGGTAGATGAATACTACCCGCCTCATCAATTCGAATTTATTAATACCTGGCAATGGATACTAACAACGAGCAAATTGTTTTTAAGGTAGTTACATTTCATTAATTTTTTAAGGAAACAGTGGATAAAAAGTGATTTGAAAGCCCGATGGCTATATTGCCCATACTGAAAATCGAGAAGGATTAACCCTTTTACCCATAACAGGACATGTATGTCCCAATGAATTTTTGAAAAATTCTGGTGGACTGCAACTAGCAGCTGCCCTTTATAGTTTATTCGTGCAAATTTTTTGTATGAGCAGAAGACCTCTCAATAAGTAGGAGTTAGAAGATATTATAAAGCTATGAATTGAATTCGGAGAAGAAGATAGCAACACATCAACAGATTCTGAAGAAGATATCTATGAACCCAATGCGCAACGATTATCACAACCAGAGAGACCAAATGAAAGCATTAATATCCATTGGCAAAATATAGAAAACATTACAGATTTTCACCCTAAGAAAACCAGACCTGATATTACTGAACCTGTAGTGCTAGCAAAGATAAATATAAATTCTTCACAATTAGATGCGTTTCTTCAACAATTTCCGAAGAGTTTCTTTAAATTATGAACGAAAAAAAAAACGGAAGGAGTTTTCGCCAATAGATGCAGCCGAGATTGTAATTATTATTGGTTGCATGTTTGCATTGTGCTACAATAGACTCCCATGATATCACGATTATTAGTTTAATAAAAATAGTCTATGAAATCCTTGCATAAAAGAAGCAATAAGTCGTGACCTCCGTACTAGGCTTCTTTCAAAAATATATTTTGCCAATCCTCAGAAACATGAAAATTCTAGTTAAAAACATATTACGTCGAAGAATTAGTTACTAGCTTGAAACAAAGATTTCAGGCAGCTAGAATTGTATGCTCCCATTTAAGTTTCGATGAATCTATGGTCAAATTCAAAGGCCGCTCGTCCTTGAAACAGTTTTTGCCCATGAAACCTATAGGTTTAAAAATATGGGAGTTATGTGACTCGAAAATTAACTAATAATTAGAAAAAACACGAAAATATATCGTAAAATCTACAACAAATGAGTCTTATTAAGACTACAAGAACAAACCACTTTTGAAACAACTACTTCTCTAGCTAATACTTCGACAGACATTGAATAATACAAAAGTAATTTGCGTGTTACAAAATAGCAAGGCTATCAAAGCAACACTAGTTTGAACGTATTTCTTTCTGTAAAATGAACTAAAAATGATTGAATGTACTTTAAATAATTTGTGACTGACTATATTATGATAAATTTGGAACCAGAAATTAATTTAGGTTGGTGTAATTAAAAATAAATTAGCAAAAGCAATTAAATAATTCAATACTCAATTTATAACCATCTGCAGACACGTGATTCGATCTCTCGATCTCTTCAGTACAGCTTTATTATAAAATTGATTTCAAATATAAATAAAAACGTTTACTAAAATAAATATAATAAAATATAAATAACTTACTCAGATATGTACGGCAACTGACGTAGAATTCAGTAATCCACCTCAGGTATAAATTCAGACCTTCAGTCGGTTATATTTCATTATTGTGTCAGTTGCCGTACATATCTGAGTAAGTTATTTATATTTCATTATATATATTACAAAAGTTGTTTTACGCCGTTATATTTGTAAGCAATAGAATATTAAATAGTATTTTTGTTTCGTTATTAACATTTTTTATGTACTTATATTTACGTTTATTTTCTAATTTTGTATAGATTTTTTTAAATATGTGTTTGTACTTGAAAAACAGATACAAATGCAAATTACTACCTACGTCCCTACTGGGACATAAATGTCCCACTAGAAATTACAAATAGAACACATAAGTCCTACTATCAAATTTCAAATTTGAGAAATAAAAATTAAAAAAAAATTAAATAAACCGTTTTTAGTAACCTTTTAAATTAAATTGAAGAAGTAGTTTTTCTTAAATTTTTGTTATACAAAGGTCGTGAAAGGGTTATAACTAGCAAAACAGAATGCAATTAGCAGGCCATACAACTTACAGATTGCAACAACTTGATGTGGGTATATTTGGACCTATTTAGAAATATTATAGTCAAGCACTTATCTTGTAGGCCAATGTGAAAATAGCTGATTTAATAATAATAACTTATTATAAAGCTGCATTTTACGGAAATTCAGTAACTTCTTTGAAAGTCAATAAATACACTTCTTTTTAGTAATGTTGATTTAACATCTAGCAAATTATTAAATACTACTAAAACTGATAATGATCCTATATTTTCACTTCAAATTCTAGCAGCATCTGATAAAACTCTTTATGTATAATTAGACTCAAAGAACATATATGTAAGTTCATAAAATAACAAAAACGAAAAATCAACTTTTGCTAATCATTGGCTAAATAATAATCACAATTTTGATGAAAAGATATACTTGATATAATTCATTTCGCTTAAAAATTAATTTACACGAGTCTCTTGAAATCACTAAAAATAAACGTAATCCTGAAATTCTACTCATAAAAAACCAAACGGACCTAATATATAACTTATTATAAAGCTGCAATTTACGGAAATTCAGTAAATTCTTTGAAAGTCAATAAATAGACTTCTCTTTAGTAATGTTGATTTAACATCTAGCAAATTATTAAATACTACTAAAACTGATAATGATCCAATATTTTCACTTCAGATTCTAGCAGCATCTGATAAAACTCTTTATGTGATTATTAGATGCCTAGCATCTTTAAATATTCTTCTTGCAAAAATAAGCTCAAAACCATCCCTAAAGGATAACAGCAAGAGTGATAACTAGAAAGAGTTACTTGAAATTGAAAAAAACAAACCAAAGAAAAAATGGTTGCATACGTTAACCAAGCACCGTTCCTCCAGTTTTAATAGAAGTAGAAACAAAACATATTTATATATGATAGAATATATTTTTGTTTAAGGGTTGTTTATAGAAAGGAACTTGGTTTGTTTCACAATTTTTACGATTTATTCCGACTAGTTTCGATTTTTACATCATTATCTAGGAATGGTACAGAAGGTAATAAACAACCCTTATATGTTTCACCACGTGAAACGAGAACCAAATTTAACAAATATACTTTTGTTTAATATAACACACTTTTTTAACTTTATTAGCGACTATAGTTTCGACAGTTTTAGCCTGTCATTTTCAAAATCGCATTATAGATAATTTTATTAACAAACAAGAAATAAACTTAATTATAAAATATTTGTATGCAGATAATAAGAAAGTCCTCCAATATTTAAATCATTGAACATTTTTTGTGAAATTAGCAATGCAATTAAAAACATCTTTGGAAAACCTAACATTGGCGTTTCTCTAAAATCATGTTTCATGTTATATAAATAATAAAACTTTGATAAATAAAATGAATAAATCAGGCATTTATAAATTAACTTGCAACACTTGCAAAGGAGTATATATTGGTCAGTCAGGTCGTAATTTTAAAATTAGACTCAAAAAACATATAAGTTCATAAAATCACACAAATGAAAAATCAACTTTTGCTAATCATTGGCTGAATAATAATCACAATTTTGACGGCAAAGATGTACTTAAGATAATTAATTTTGTTGAAAAAGACTTAAAAATGGATTTAGTTGAGTCTCTTGAAATCTCTAAAAATAAACGTAATCCTGAAATTCTACTCATAAAAAACCAAACGGACCTAAATGACCAAACAACTTTTCAAACCGGCTGGTATCATTAGGGCACCGGCTGCCTAAATTGTAATTTTACATTTTTTTCGTATCAATTATCTAGTTGATAGATATAAATAAGTCATAATATTTGTTAAAATTCCTACTGAAGAATATGTAATCTACCTTTAAAATGTGGTAAGTATTTGACAAGATCTAATTTAATATCGCTCACTTCTTGTGCCCAAAAGAAATAAAGAAAATAACAAGTATATTAAATATTGTAAGTAAAATCCTAAAGAATAAAGTAGAATTATCAGGCGTAAATGGTAATAGTAATAATACTATTCAGAAGAAATACAGTAGAATTAACATACATAATATAAAATCCTAAATCTTTTATCATGAAGACAGATGAGAGAATTTGTGATGGGTACAGTGGGTAAAATTAGACTGTATGCTAATACAATTAGGATTTATGATAAACGTACCAATATGTATGTTTTCTTTTTCACATATTTCATATTTTGGTATGAAAACGTCTTCTAATTAAGAAAGTTTCTACTAAATTTATTTCAGAAACATAACGCACGATTTATTTTAGTAAATAAAATTTATTAAATAAATAGTAAACGTAGGTATAATATAATTAACCTTTCTGTAACTCGTTACAAGACTAACTACATCTATAAACTGTTTGCTTAAGTGATCTTACATTTTAAGAGTCAGCATATTTTACCTCCATATGATGTGTAAAATGTTAATCATTACATTTTAAAACCCTCAAAGAATGCAGACAAAAATTCTTAATTACTATATTCTTTTAAATTAAGTGGCTATTTTAATCCAATTTATATTAAGACTAAAATATTAGTCTGTTCTTAATGTCGTGGGTGGTAGATGAAATATTTTAGTTAGCTTCATATTTTTCCCATTCAGGAAAAGATACGTAATAAAAGACGTTGGTGAAAGTTTTCTTGTTAATTTCATTCTATTGAATTGAACATTTAAAATTACATATTAGAAAATTTCCACCTTATCTCAAGAAAATCGATTTGTATATTTTTTAATTAGTAGTATCAATATTAGTAATTCTGATTAACAATCTGCCACGTGTATTTCCACCATTATCTTTTGTGTTCAATAAAATTGATTGAAAAAAGTCTCAATAATTATGCATAAACCCAATATTTCCTCTAAGTTTAGTTGAATAATGTTTGGCATTTTTAACGTATAAAAAAATGCACGATCCATATAATTATCGCAATTTTAACAACAAGCGGAGCGGAGAACCGAAAAGGGTTGAGTTAATTAGCGATGTTTATGGTTAGCTTGGAAAAAGTAAAGTGGATCGTTTAATTTTAACATTGTTGTGTAAACTTCGAAATACGAAAAGTTTTAATCGGTGCACACTTGTTATCCAATTTTCTGAAAATACACACGCCCTACCTTGTATATCGTAACATTTTCATAGGTAGAAATAATATCTCAATTATGATAATTTTACGAGCGCAGCAGAGAAACTGTATTAATATGTATAGTTATGGATTGTCTGTCGTCGGTTAAAAGCCCGACATCATCGCAATATTTCATACACAGGTAACGGAAGCGCTCGTATATTTCAGCAAAACTGCTTAGACCAGGAAGGGCACGACTATTTTTCATCGTAATCAAATTTCCCGTTCCATCCGCTGTATAAATATTATGCGAAAAAAAATGTATAGGTGGATTGTTCGTTTGGGCCTGTGCATTCAGCATTCAGCATCCGGTAAATTGCTAATATCAATATTTAAACGTGCTGATTAAAAACAAGCCAACGTGCAGACGAGTGCAGATTTGCATAACGTAATGGAGCCTTCCGCGCGAATCCCTCCGTCCCTAAATCCCTATATCCCAGTCATCCCGCTGCCGAACTAGTGTTCCTTCCTGTATTCCATGAGTCGCAAACGTGAAATGTTTATATACAGCTTTCAACATCACTTTTTCACCTGTCACTCGCGACTTGTAAAAATCAATTCACGCTTATTTTGCACTTCTGTCATTTCGAATTACGGTTGCGCGCCGATAAAATCCGGTTTTTGCTGTCGGTGCGGGATTTGTGGTGATTTTTATTTGTTAAAAAACATCAATCTAAAACTGTTTAAGAAAGCGAAGTATTTAGGTTACTATTATTATTATCTAAATTAAAATTTAACCTGAATAAATCGACTAAAACCATTTAAATTGAAAATTTTATTGTCCGAAACTTAGATAAATCAATAATTTGAATATTAGATTTTAAAAAAGACATATATAAAACGAGAGCCATCCGAAAGTAGTACCTGTTTGGTGCCATATCCTTCTGGAGGAAGGGAGGAAACCACAAATTGTTCCTTCTAAAAATGTTCCTTTTTCCATTTATTTTTCCCTGCATCATTATTCTGAGCAACTCATATCTCTATCCTCTTATTACATGTCCTAGGTATTGGTATTGTAGCTTTCTTGTCATTGTGTTGTTAATTAGTTTTCTTTGCCCATTCCTTGTAATACTTCAATTTTTGTATTTCCGTGTCCAGAATATCAATACATCCTTCTGTAATATCACATTTCCAACAACTGTAATTTGTCTATGTGTTCTTGTTTCAGGGTTCAGCTCTCTAGTCTATTTAGTAGTATTACAAAAACATAACACATCTTAGTTATATTGTGAGATTTCTGCTACAGAGGATTGATTTTAGGTTTTTAAATACACTTCTTGCCATCTCTCTGTTTTAGAACCCTTTCTAGTAGTATACCTTGTAAGTATATATTTGCTAGTATGTGTACTTATCTCGTAATAACAATATTTAGTCTTTTTTGTATTCATTCTTAATCGAAATCTTTCGCAAAACGATTTTATTCTATTTAGTAGACTTTGAAGTTAAAGCGGAATCTGATAAGATGACGGTGTTATCTGCAAATCTTATGTTATTTATGTTTTATGTAATTATTAGTATCCTCTCTTTTTGCGATATCAATGCTTCTTCAAAAATTGATTCACTGTTCACACTGCAGGGGGGACATAATGCATCCTTGTCTCACTCATTTTCTTATTTCCAGACTAACCTGAGTTCATTGCCCACTATGCGCACTATATTTGCGCGTTAATTCTTATACAGGTTTGATATTATTCTCAAGTCTATTGCCTGTGTTTTTCGAATGCAAAATTTTACATAGTTTTTCTTCTCTCGCATTATAGAAAGCTCTTTTGAAGTCGACGTAACAAACAGGTACACCCACGTTCATATCCATGCATCCTTCTGCTAACACGGTAAGTGCAAACAACGCCTCTTGGTGCCTAATCCGTTTCTGAACCCAAATTGACTGTCATCTATTCCCTCTTCTAGTTTTTTTTTATTATTGCATCCGTATATTACTTTTAGAAATAACTTAAGTACATAACTTGTTAAAGATATTGCTGTATTCTCTTCAATCTTTAGCATTTGTAGATTTTGGGGTAGCGCAAAAGGTGACAGTAATAAATCTAAGAATATATCTAAGATATCACCATTCATATATTTAAAAGTTTCAATTGATATTCGATCTGTGCTTACCGCTCTTTCGGTTTTGCGTTAAGGTCTTAGAACTTCAAAAAATCGTTATTTTCTATTTCGATTTCTAGTTGTTTTATTTTATTATCTCCAAGCAAGTAGTTAATTTAATTTTCTTATTTGTATTGAAAATTAGCTGCCCTTTTGCATCTTTGAGTTTGACAGGTTTTCTTTTTATGTTAGTATAAGTTATATTTTTTATTTTTTTTATTTTTTATTGTTGAAACTGTTATGTTTTCTCTGATAATCATCTATTTGTTTACATTGGTCTTTTAACCATGTTTAATTTGCTTGTTTAATTGTAATCTCAATTTGCTTCTATATTTCTTTGTACCCACGATTATCTCTTCTTTTGAATTGTCGTCTTTTATTCATTAAATCTAGGATTTCTTCTGTCATCTATTGTTTCTTTTTGCATCTATTTGGTTGTCGAAATTACTTTTGAATTTTAGTTTTTGATCAAAAAACATTTGTTGTATTTTGGGAATTTCTTCTTTTATGCTTATCAAACCTCTGTTTATTTTATTTTATTAGTCTTAGGTTTTTTTTTGGGTATATATCCTTTAACTTAATAGTGTTGGTTTGTTTGTTTTCTGATCTTCTTTTTGTCAGTTTCATTTTAGCTTGAGTTTTGTAACTTGGAGAGTATGGTATGACCCTATGTCGGCACTTGGATACGTTTTTTTGATAGACCAGATAGACTATGTATTGGTTAGATAAAAAAAACCAAAAGCAGTTATGTTTGTGTTTTTGTCTAACCAATACATAGTCTATCTAGTTTGGGGCATATGATATTTACCTTTGCCTTATTTATATTTAGTTGTATCATTATAATTCTGTTTGAGTAAAGAAGGAAATTTGCTACTGTTTTTGCTTAAAATTATAATTATAATAATAACATTAATTATCTAAAGGTAATACATACATACAGAAAACAAAAACAACAAAAAAAAATATTTTATGGTTTTGGCAGAGTCATAACACTCTAATAAGTTATATGACGCCGTTTCATATAAAAAGTTAAAAATTTCTATCTTATACACGTTATAATCTTCAATACTTTTTAGATAATCCAGTAAAATTTAAAAATAAATCTGCATACATATGAGGAATGTTTTTGGTGAGATTCAACCTATGGATTGGATATGCGTAATCATATCTATGCCTTGTATTGTATGTATGATTTGAATAGCAACCTTTAAAATAGATGTCATGTTTAAAATTAAATTTCAGACATTCTAGAATGTAAATTCCCGTTAAGGTAAGCAATTTATTACTTTTAAACAAACTTCTACACGAAACTCGCGTACGTGGGCCAAATATAAGTCCAAGTATTTTTTTTCCGATGAAGATAAATTCTATTAGCGTTTACACTGTTTTTCCAATTTTTTTTCCGAATTTTAATTTTGATACGAAGTTTGTAAAATAGACCACTTATGAAACTTCTACATGGGCTACTAAGAACTCTTATTGCATAACAAACCGAACTAAGCCGTTTACATGTATATGCGATATGATATAATCATTGTAAACATTCATAAGCCTAAAAATTTAGAATGAGTGTTGTTGATATGATTTGCTGTTAGTGGTATTTCGAGGCGTTGGTTGCATTTGAGAACGATTGTATTTGTTTAATTTGAATTTAATAGTAACTGATTTTCTCGAAACCAATTATTTGCTGACTGTATTAGTACATTTTCACAATTGTTGGTAAGCTCAATGCTATTACTAGCATTTATGGTATACACATTTTCCCAATTGATTTGATTGGCAAAATCATTTCTATAAATAAAAAACAGTAATGGCTCAAGAATGCTAACTTGGGGGAACACCCATCTCTATATCCATAGTATTAGAGGTAATAAAAATCGCTCACTATCAAGAGAAACTAGTTGTTTTCATCCATTTAAATATGACTCAAACCAACGGATTACAATTCCATGAATTCCATAATTATGAAGCTTATTCAATAAGATGTTGTGATTAAAGCAATAAAATGCTTTAGATAAATCTAAGAACAATCCACAAACAAACTCTTTATTTTCCAATGCTTCAATTATGTTTAATGTATACTTATATACAGCTGGTTTTATACTCTTACCTTTTAAAACCCCATGTTTGTTAGGATTTATTAAGTTTGGTAAATTAAAAAACAAGTAATACAATTAAAAACAAGAGTCTTAAAGTTTTTAGAGAATACCGTTAATAAACTTATTAATATATAAATTAGACGATAACTCTCAACTTCATCTATTCCCTTTTAAAGAGAGGTTTGACTATGGCAATTTTTTATAAATCTGGAAAACAGCCACTTTCTGAAACGGAGTTAATGATATTACAAATTGGTTTAGTTATTATATTGGCACAATATTTAATAATAACATTGTACATTATGATGCACTAATTTTAAATAATTGTTTATTGGACGTTTCACAGCAGTGTCAAGGCTTGTTGAATGGGAGACCTTTTCTTTACTAAAAAAAGGATTAATGGAGACCACTTTCGGCCAAAGGGAAGGTTCCATAAATTTTCCAATGGGAGCGGATATCTTGAAAGAAGAGTATTTTATAAGGTCTATGCTCTTCAACTTTACATCAAAACGGCACCCATGTATAAGTGGCCCATTCTTGCTATTCCTATATTTTGGTATTTTTAAATTACCATGAACCGAGGGTGTTAGCGGTTTACGTTTTTTTAGTTACCACCCTATAGCCATCAGAATCTGTATTGGTTTTATTCTTTTAAATCCATCGATATTCGTATATTGTTCTGATTTTCTGTTTTAGCCTTATCGCGATTATTCTTTGTTCTTGACCTTTTCAGTTGATATTTTCTCAGGTACATTATTTTGTTTTTTAACAGCTGATGCCATATCTACCTCTATTTTCTGCAATATTATGATCAACATTGTTTATGTTATTAGATTTCTAAGGTTAAAATATCGAGTTGGATGTTTTTAATCATTTATGCTTTTAAGGCAACTCTCCTAGATTTATATCGGCATCTTTCGAATTATCCATCTATTTTGTTTGGCCTTTTCTAACTTACGCATTTTTGGAAAATCTTCAATACACTGATCGCATATCCATTTCCAGTTCTTTTTAGTTAAGACAACATCGGTTCGGTTTAGTGAACAAGATAAACGAAACATCACTTCACAGATGATATAATACTTTCTTTTGCATTAGTTATTTGTATTTTTCACACTTTACATTCGTTAAAAATTTTAACAACCTCATCACGATCACCATATTGGTACGTACCGACTTCCTGAATGATATATGGTTTTGGTGTTTACCATTATTATCTTTCCAGTATTGGGTCATTTAACGTCACTAGTACCTCTATATTTAGTCGGTCAATTTCTTTAACAGCAGTACGTAATTTCCGGCTTGGTGTAAGCTCTTAACATTTCACGTGGCTATTTTGCAAGGTTCGCAGATTAACGACCTGGAGGCCTTGTAATCTTGGGCATTTCCTCTCCTGCCGGTGCTAGAGTGTATGTTTGAATTAGTGATCCAGCACATCCACGCCGTTGATCATGTTTGGTCCATCCACCTAAATTTCTAGTTCTACCACCCGAAGCTGTTGACCAGAAAGAGAAGATTGCTTATATCAATAGTCACTTCGTCGACAGAGCTTAGTTCGTTGTCTAGAAGGGGGATCACGAGCAGGTGAGGTTGTTAGGATTGCTTGTGTATGTATGTACCTTATTGGAAATATATAAAAACACTAGAATATATTAACAAATATTAACGTTTTTTTCTAAAGAGCATACCTTATCTGCATACTTACTAAATGTAAGTGTTTGTTATAACGTGTGACGAATTTTTGTATCCCAGCTTTATATTCCTCCGCCGTCAGTGTAAGATTCGTAATTTTTCTTTCCTTCCAAAATCCTTTAGATTTATAAACATATCGTAATCTGAAGGAGCTAATTGTGGACTATAATGACTGACAATTGCTTGTTATCATGGGTGTTCGCTTCCTAAGTTGAAATTAAAACATCAGCGCCGAACAAAAGACTCAACTCTAACATTTTCTCCATACACATCCGTTAGCCGTGGTCTCTAAGGCTCGCTCATCATTTCCGAAGGTTCCGAGTTCAAATAATACAATAAACTACTTTTATTTTAAGAGGTTTGTTTAATTTAATCTAACGTATTATAATTTTATAAATATACTAATTATAAACAATTTAAATAATACGCATGCAATTGTGTACATTGTTGAATTTATCTCAATCTTAAATCCGCTGTATCTCTACTGTTTTACCTTACCGTGGTCTATGCTGTCCAAGTTTGTGTATTTTTTTAAGTCACTACGACGGACCCCGTTAATGTGAAGAAGTGTGTTCTTGTTTATTTCCCCGAACTAGTTTTCCTTTATCCTTACAATGGTCTCTTGTACGATCTGTAGTAATGCGTTTATATCACCTAAAAATGTAACAACCGCAATGAAATGTAATGGAAGCTGCAACAAATAGTTCCATGCAAATTGTATATGCATTACGGGTTCAGAATTGGAATTCTACCAGGAAGAAGAGGCAAAATTAAATGGTGCTAAATTGCATTGCAGTAACGTTTGTAAATTACTTGAAATGAATCTTCTTCATCAGATAGAAACACAAGTTGTAAAGTTAACTTCCCATCGACAACACAAGATATTGAATGTATCAATTTCAACAACACTTTGATGCATTTTGAAAAGACTTGAATCTTATTTTAACTCAATTAACACAAAGCTAGACACAATCTCCGTTCGGTTCGACACTTTAGAGAAAGAATATGCTCAACTAAAAAGTGAAGTAACAATAATTAAAACGGAATTAAATACTACACGTGTACAAGCTTCTTCTGATGGCCCGATAATAGGCGTAAGAGATTGGAATCTCATCACAGAAAAAGCTTATGAAAGAAATAAACGTGCAAACAATATTGTTATATTGAATGCAATGAAAACTGATAATGAAGCGGAAGACTTAAAATTAATTGAATCAATCTTAAAGGACATCGAATGCAACCTCGCTCCAAAAAAAGTTTTCCGCCTTGGTAAGACCGTTGGAATAAAACCTAGTCCCATCAAAATTGTTCTGGACAACAGCAACGACACAAAAATGAATCTACGTAATTCTAGAAAACTGGCAAGTAATAATAAATTCAAAACGGTATTTATTAAAAACGATCGTAAACCGAGGCAACTGGAATAGATCTGAAAATACGGGCGGAGCTTAAGCGAAGGAAAATGCAGGTGAAACAAATATTAGAGTTAAATATAACCAAGGTACACCTACCATTATTTCGGAAAACTGATGAGCCCCCAACGTAATTTAAATAAATTAGGTACCAATGTTTTACATCAGAATGTGCGAGGATTGTTAACAAAAACCAATAGTGTTTATAATGAATAACTTTGATATATGTATATGTTGACTGAAAGTTGGTTACGGGATGGCGTCTATAACACTGAATTATTTTCAGACAACTACATGGTATTTAGGCCGCATAGTGTTAATCGAAGAGGAGGTGGGGTTCTTATTGCCCTACATCAAAAGTATTCGTGTACTAGATATAACTTACTTTTTCCTTTAAATTTAGAAGTTGAAATTGTTTGTGTTAGTATTACAATTAGAGGCAAAAAATTATGTTTAGTATGTTTATATATACCACCATCACAGAACCTATATGTGTATCAACAAGTTTTAGAGGTTATTGATGACAATATTACATCGTTTGATAATGTCTTAATCTGTGGCGATTTCAATATACCATCTATTTATCAATTTTTAGAGAATAACACTAACGGGACTCAGGTTACCACAGAACTGAAACAATTTATGAATGCTAATAATTTGGTACAACAAAACAATTTACTAAATATAAACAGGCGTATATTGGATCTAGTTCTTACGTCACCTGATATCTGTTGCAGTATTGCTAATTATAATTATTTGGTAGTTAAAGACCTATATCACCGCATTAAATATCTCTATTGAGTTTTTAACAAATACGGAACCAACATTCGATGAAAATCATATGTATTATAAATTTGATTTTCAAAAAGCGAATTTTGTTAACTTGTACAGACCGTTTAATGAGTGTGACTGGGATCGCATTACAAGTTGTACAGATGTTTATTTAGCATGTCAGGTATTCTATGATACACTTTATAGTATTATTAATAACTGTGTACCTCTTCGTCAAGTTAAAATTAAAGTGCTTATGCTCGACACTTAATAGAAATAAAATACCACTACCGAAAACTTTACATTAAAACAATGTTAACCTTTTACAAGATGCGAATTTCAAGATTACGGAAATAAGTTCGAATTAAAAATAAACCACAGAAAATTTGGTAATATGTCAACGACAAAAAGGGTCGATCTAAAATTCCCGGAATAATGCTGTTAGATACTCAACTCCTCCTGAAATAGTCAATGGATTTGTTAACTATTTCAAGTCAGTCTATAGAAGCCGCCATACAAGTAACATACCAAATTCAGAATCAAAAATAATGAGTAATTGATGATATTCTTACCGCTGTAAATAAACTGAAAAAAAAAACGAAATTTACACCTGATCCTAATAACATTCCAGCATTCTTGGTCACTGACCAACATGTTATAATATTTTCTCACATCATTACTTAATAACTTTAATCTTTCTTTATTAAACGCAACATCCCCTCATATATGGAAAGTGGCTAGAATTACACCAGTTCTAAAATCTAGAAATAAAAATGATATGAAAAATTGTAGGCCTATATGTATTACAAACAATTTTGCAAAAATCTTTGAATTCATTATATTTACCAAGACATACGTTCATGTTCAAAATGCAATAACTACTAGACAACATGGTTCCATGAAGAAACGTTCCACCATATCCAATCTTTTGAACTTCACTGAGTATATATCAAGCCAGATGGATAATAGAAAACAAGTGGATGTCATCTATACGGATTATTAATACATAAGATGAGTAATTTTGGCCTTGGAATTAATACGATACAATTAATTAATTTCTAACAGCTAGACGTCAATATGTTGAACAAAAAGGCTATTTTTTCCGATATTATTTGTACATCTAGTGTCGTGCTACAAGGTTCGAATCTTGGACCTCTTTTGTTCATACTATTCATCAATGACATTGTAGACAATATAGAATCAAACATACTCATTTATGCTGATGATGTTAAGTTACTTAGGTCTATTCAAACAGATGGTGATTGCTGCATACTTCTGCGTGATCTCCAACGCATAAGTACTTGGTGTAAAACTAACAATATGCAAATGCATCACTTTTGGTAGACTATCTAATAATATTCTTTACAAATACAACATTGATGATATACCTCTGGAACACTGTGATGCAATTAATGATCTTGGAGACTTATTTGACACTAAGCTTACTTTTATACGCCACAACACAAATATTTGCAATTTAGCTCTCAAAATTTTGGGTTTTGTTTTTTATTTTTTTTTTGACAGTCATAATCCCATCTGTAAAATGATGGAAAATAAGGCCAAGTTAAGGCAAATATCAATATAAATATATATAAATAATAATGGTAAATAGACAGAAGAGACTCTCACTGCCTGCCAGAAAAAAGGGTTAGAGTGGAAGATCATCGCAGCTGCCTGAACTTCGCCCAGCTTCATCCATCCAAAATTTTTGTATGTTTTTTATAATATTTTTGTAGATGTATTTTTTTTGGATAAGAAGCTAAAGTATAATAAACAGTACAACAGTATAAATAACTTGTTAGACCTTTAATAATATTTACGTGATCAAGCAACTATAATTTGCGTATGTTAGATCAAAGCTTGAATATGCTGCGGTGGTTTGGTCTCCTGCATATGCTACGCATGCTAAAAATTTTGAGAAGGTGCAAAAGAGATTTGTTCAATATCTGTACTACATGACTGTATATGTACATCCGGATCACACAATTAGCTGTCACGATATTTTGTCTATTTTTTATATGCCTTGCTTATATAAAATTTTGAATTTTCAAATTGATTGTCTGAAAGTGATAACACTCATTTGGGGTTACGAAATTATCATTATTATTATTTATTATTCTGATACAAATGACCTTACTTAAAAGTTTGCATCCAAATGATTGATATAGTCTACACTATAAAATAGGATCTAAATGGTCTGCTTTATCTCATATCAAGCATGGTCATCTCGTTTGGAATACTTTTATAAACAAAATGTCGTTGTGGTCTGCAAATAATCACCACGAATTGGTAGAGAATTATTTGCATACATTATTTTAATAAAACAGTGCAGAAAAAGTAAAACACATTGTAATTTACGAGGGCAATCCAGATAGTGACAGACTTTTTTTCTTGGCGCGGCAGTTGGCGGTACTGGCACCACCATCTTGGCTACAGAATGTTTCTACACCTAGTACGCAACCAGCCGTGGTGACTAGAGCATCTTGCATATTGTACTTTTTATACAGTGGCGTTTTAAAATGAGCGCTGCAATTGAAAATCCCGCCAGTTGTAAAGTGCGTGGTGTGATAAGGTTTTTGTTGGCAAAAAATTACAAACCGATTGAAATTTATCGCCAGATTTGTGACGTATACGGTCACGGAATAATGAGTGGAAGCCGAGTGAGGCAGTGGTGCATTATCTTTAAAAATGGCCGAACCAATGTTCACGATGAGGATGCAGTGGTAGGCCTAGTCTTGTGACTGATGAATTGCTGGTGAAAACGAATGAAGAAATTCGTCAAAATCATTGTTTCACGATTACGGAACTCTCGAAACATTTTCCCCAAATTTCACAGAGCTTAGTTCACGAAATCGTACTTGGTAAACTTGGATACCACAATTTTTTTGCCAAGTGGATTCCGAAAATCCTAACCGAAGATCACAAAATAAAAGACTTGCTGCAGCACTGACATTTCTGGAAATGTACGATAAAAGTGGAAACCATGTTATCGATCGTATCGTAACTGGTGACGAGACTTGGGTACAGCACGTGACCTGTGAAACAAAACGGCCGTCGATGCAAATGTGATCACACGCATTCACCCAAGAAACTGAGGAAGTGGCTACTGTCTTTTGGGATGCGCAAGGAGTGATTTTCGTTGATTTTCTTGAACGAGGTCAAACAATCAATTCAGAGAGGTATTGCGAAACACTCTGACAATTAAGACGCGCGATACAACACAAGCGTCGGGGTAAACTTTTATACTATTTTTCGACGCAATCACTATATAAAATAAGGCATATATGATAAGTTTTTATCATATATGCCTTATTTTATATAGTGATTGCGTCGAAAAATAGTATAAAAGTTTACTTTCAAAATGTATATAATAAAGTTTTTTCACTTGGTTTATTTTTTATTTCAAAACGTCTGTGGCTTGCCCTCGTATCTAAAAATTGTTGCGAGTGTATTATTTTGAAAAATATGCAAGTGTTTTTACGTTATTATTGAAAAAGTGCAGATCAATTTTCAGCAAATAAGAGCTTCATCAATTAATATCCAGAAATATATTTTAAATATTACTTTTTCCATTGACAAACTTCGTAACTTAATGATGAGTTTTTAAACAGATATTTTCATTAATAACATAACCTTAATGCACTCACGAGTAATGAGAAACAATCTAGGTTCTTGCTCTGTATTCTGCTGATTTAATTACTTAAACTACAAAAAAATAAACTAAATTAAACCGAGTTGATTATCAGTGGAAAAGTATTAATAATACGAACAGAAGTTATTTGTTATATTGGAGCTAAAAGATTACAAAACTTTAATATTTTTAATTTAAAATAAACATGTGAATATATGTTTGAAAATGTGAATATAAATAAATAGATGATAAAACATTGGAAAATATTATGCGCCAGACCAAAGAGTAAATATTTAAGAAACAAATTAAATTATCATAAAACCAACATTTCTTAAAGATTTCTTTATTAGTATGCCACATTGACATTTTTTTAAGCTCAAATAATAAATTTATTTGATATAAATAGTGTTTAAGTAAAATTTGTATGTATTTTGAACTTGTAAAATATAAGTACATCATATATTTATAATTTTCTAATTATCGGAGAAAAAATGTTCTAAACCACATTTTATATTCGAGAAAAATTCTTTAATTTATAGGTATACAAAAATTCTATATTCTTTTAAATTATGTTTTTGCTTAAATTAGTAATTTTAAATTCAAAATTTGTTTCCATTTTATGAATAAAATATTAAAAATATATTTTGTTGATATTATAGAATTCAATAATAATCATTTTATGATTTTGATTCCCAAATTTTTTCAAAGCGTTTAAATGGCTTATTCAAAATAAATGATGGCCATGTCATTTCTGAATAATCATACGCTCAAATGTCGTTTGAAAATAATATGTCATCAGAAAATTCTATTTTTTTGTTTTTTTGTCAAAATTCTATTATTAACAAAGGTGAGTGAAGGATACGCCTACAATTTAATTAGTTGGTATTTAAATTGTTATTTTTTTTCTTTTTCGAATTATAAAATTTAATGGAAACAGCTTAAAAATATGTGTTTATAATTACAAAGAATAATAAAATGAGACAGTCTAAAAAATCCTTTTGCAACTACAATAATCACACGATCAGTATTACAGCTATTGCCTTAAAACTCACTTTGATAATGATCGTGTGATCGAAACTAGTAAGGGAAGTTAAATAAATTAAAAATTGTGAAACAAGTAAAACCAAGTGATGGATGAAGAAAAAATTCGTAGTTTAATATGATTAGGTAGTTAAACCAAGCTAAAATAAAGTTAATAAAGTTATTATAGTTTTTGCGCAAGTACATTAGTGTAGGTTTAAAAATATAATCACAATTAACACATAATATATCAATTAAAACTGCAAAGTAAATGAATTCTTGATTTTAGTAGAAAACTAACATAAAATAAATAACAGTTTGCTGTATAAAACTGCAGAGACCTTTATCTGCACTCTTATATACAGAAAAGTAATATAATTAAGTATATGAATGTTTCTTTGATGTCACCTCATTAAAAATAACCAATGAATTTCGATCTCTTCCTAATCCTCTTAAAGTCTTTTACCTTTTCTTTTCTTTGCAGTGCGCGGTTTATCCTGCTCTTCCATTAAATGTCTTTCCACAAAATACTTACTTCCCATACCTTTCATAAATCCTCTTTTGTTTGACCCATATCTAGCTCGTTTGCTAAATTGGGCTTTTCCTATCTACTTTTTATTTTGGGCACCTTCTATGCAACTGCCACCACATAAATCCACTTTCTGAAATACATCTATGCCTTTCATTAATTTACACTATGCCATCAGGCATACTTCACGTTCTAACTATGTTGTCACTTTACATTTTCTTTCACTAGTTTCTCAATTTCTATTCCCTTAAACTAACGAATTTTTGCCTGCTTTCACGTAGTCTTCCATCAATATCTTTAGCATTCCTTTTCATATTCTACATAGTGGCCCACTGTAATTTTTGATTTGCTGCAATAAAATTACATTACTGAATGTCAATTAAGTCTGTAAAACGAATGAACTATTAGTTCGATTTTTTCAGTTCTCAAAAAGTCTCTTATTTGAACCGATGCATAAGAGGTTACATTGTCTCGGTGATTGTAGTTTCTATTTTTCCGAAGATTGTATATTATTTAGAACTGACGTTCTAAAATTGCACTAAGGTTACAGTTTCAATATTCCGAAAACAGAGAACAATTTGCAATTATTAAATAAAAACACGACTGTTTAGAGTTTTGCTTTATTTGTAGATACACTGCTACAATTGTTTCAACACACTGTGGCTTCAGTCGTATTTTTGTTTAATAATTGCATAATGGAGTTTCGCCAAGTATCAGCCTCATCAATCCAATATTTGAGAGAACAATTTGTTCGTGCTCGGACAACTTATCTTGTATTCTCTAATCCAGAAAGACCCATACAGTCGACTGCTGTTTACTTTCTGGCTCATACGCATTTATTCATAATTTGTTACAATATCATATACATCGCAATCGTACTTCTTGAGCATTTATTTCGGCCAAATTAGATGTTGTATGGGTGGCACTAGCGCCTATTCCACCGCGACCTTTCCAGGTCTATTGTGGATCCCTGTATATCTCAGATGACCAGCTCTAGCTTTGCCTGTTTGATTAGTCCTATTAGCCCTGCCAGAGGGGCTTGGGTATAAGTCTCCGCGCTTGGGTTTGTAGTGCCTAGCTTTTGATATCTAATCCTTGCTAGACCCTCGCAGTGGCATAGGATGTGGAACGAGTCCTCTTCTTCCTTTAGGCAGAATCTGCATGATGCTTCTTCCACCAGGCCTATTTTGCTCATATATTTGTTGAGCTTGCAGGGTCCTGTTATTAGGCCTACTATTGTTTTGACCATTTTCCTGTCTTGGTTCAGGAGTTCGGTCGTGAATTTTGGCGATTGTTTCTTAAGGAACTATTTCGCCTGTCTCTGTCCTGGTGAGTTCGTCCACCAGGTATGGGCCTGTGTCTCCACCCATTTTTTTATGGATCGTTTGACTGCGGTTTTGGAGATTCCGCAAGAGGATTCCGGGCCAATTACTGCTTTTGACGAGCCTTGTTTGGCCAATTAGTCTGCTATGTCATTCCCCGGATGTCCTCCGTGTCCTGGGACCCATGTGATTGTTACTTTTTTGTGACAGCCAAGTTGGTTAAGAGCGCGTATACAGTTCCACACTAGCTTAGATTCGACCTGTGTGGAGCTTAGTGCTCTTAGTAGCGCCTGGATGTCGGAGAATATAGCAATTGACCTACTTTTGGTGTCTTGTCTTGCTATTTATCTTGTGCAGTGGTGAAGAGCTATCGCCTCTGCTTGGAACACCGTGGTGTCCTTGGTGAGACTGACAGAAATCTTTGTCTCGGGTTTTGTGCCGTGTATACCTGCTCCTACCCCTTTGTCGGTTTTTGAGCCGTCCGTAAACCAGCATGATTCTGCTTTGGTAGGTTGGCCTTCGACCCAGTCCTCTCTTTGTGGGATTAGAACCTTGTATTTCTTTTCGAAATTGTATTTTTTTACCATGGCATCGCTAGACATTGCTGTAATCGCGTTAGCCTTCAGCTCGTCTTCTAGCCATTGGTGCGTTTTTCCGTGTGATCGGATTATGGGCGCCTGTCCTTGCATCATTCTGTATGATACGGACCTGGCTTCTCCTTGAATGAAGATGTGTAGTGGTGGGATGTTCAAGATGGCTTCTAGGGCTGCTGTTGGGGTCGTGATTAGGGCTCCTGTTGTACTGAGACATGCTAGTCTTTGTGTACTGTTCAGGAGTCCTATCGCCCCCTTTTGCTTTGTCCTAGTCCACCACACCACTGCTCCATAGGCTATCATAGGTCTTATCACCCTGGTGTAGAGCTATAGAGTCAATTTAGGGTTTAGACCCCAATTTTTCCCGCACATTCTGCGACACGTGCCCAATGATATTGTAGCTTTTTTGGTGGCTTTTGTGATGTGTGGTCTGCACGTCATTTTGGCGTCAGAGGTTACTCCCAGGTACTTTGCCTCCCCTACGAAGGGAATTTCCGTACCCCCGAGCTTCAATGGCTTTAGGCCTTGCAATGCTCGTCTTTTTGTGAATACGACAATTTGTGTTTTTTGTGGATTGATTGTCAATCGCTCCTGTTTACACCAATTGTCTACTATGTTTAGGGCTCTTTGTGCTCGCTCCGAGACAACTCCCGCGAACCGGCCCCTGATGACAATGGCTAAGTCATCCGCGTACCCTAGGCAGTTGATGTCCTCTTTGGACAGTTTTCCTAGAAGGTCATCTACTAGTGTAGCCCGTAACAGTGGAGATAGCACTCCTCCCTGTGGGCAGCCCCCCCTGCCTTAGCCTTAATGGTATGGCCCCCCAAAGTGAATATGATTGTCCTTTTCTCTAGGCTGGCCTTGATCCATTGACAAAGGCTTGACGGGACTCCTTTCCTTTTTTGTACCTCCGCGAGAGAGTTTGTTGTGACGTTGTTAAACGCCCCTTCTATATCCAGAAATGTGGCCATGGCTATATCTTTGTCTTCCATTGACTTTGTGATGAGCCTGTTTAGGTCGTCCAGCGCCGAGTCCGTTGACTTATCCGGCTGATATGCATATTGCCTGTTGTTGAGAGGATCTTTTAACAGTATCTCGTCCCTTATGTACCTATCAATCAGTCTTTCCATTGTTTTTAGTAAGAATGAAGATAGGCTGATAGGTCTGTATGACTTTGGCGTTAGGTCAGCTATTCTGCCTACCTTCGGCAGGTAGATTACCCTTATGCTTTGCCATGATTTTGGTATATATCCCCATGCCAGGCAGGCTTTGAAGATTTTTGACAGGTGCGGCACTAATTCCTCTATGCCCATTTGTAACAGAATGGGATAAATCCCATCCGGTCCCGCGGACTTGTAAGGTTGGAACCTGCTGATGGCCCATTTAATTTTAGTGGATCTTGTGACCTCAGTGGCTAATCTCCAGTCCTTTCGGGCGGGCCTTTTAGGTCTTTGGCTGGGATTGTCTGGCTTGTTGTGTTCTGCCAGAATTGTTGAGGCTGGAAAGTGGACTTTTAATAGTTCCTTGAGACTTTCCTCTATTGTTTCTGTGTAGGTTCCTTCCGGTTTCTTGAGGAAGCCTACCTCTTTGGCAGCACTGCCGTCCTTAGCCAGGACTTTGTGAATTCTAGAGCATGCCGGAGTGTCGTTAATCTCCTCGCAGAACTTTCTCCACGAGTCCCTTTTGGCTTTTCGGATTTCTTTGTTATGTTGAGTGAGCTTTCCTCTGTAGGTGTCCCAGTCCTGGTTGTTTTTGGCCCTATTGAATAGCCTTCGAACCTCGATCCTCATCTTTTCGAGTTTTTGGTTCCACCAGACTGCTCCGCAGTCCCTCTGCTTGGCCGTTTCTTCCGGGTAGTTTTCCAAATAAGCCGTCCTGATGGCGTCATTGATTTATTCCACTGCCAGCTCCAGCCCATCAATCTCTTTTGTCGATGCTGTACCTCCCTTGAGAGCTTCTCTGAGGGACTCTTTATATCCTACCCAATTCGTCTCTCTTGGGTTTCTGTACTTGTTCGTCATGAGAGATGTGACTAGATCGAAGCGGATTTGCCTGTGGTCGGAGCACGATGGTTGACACATGCCAATTCGCTATACTATCACTCACTTTCCCGGTATAGATCGTTAGGTCTAGTACTTCTTTACCGTTTTTCGTGATGAACGTGGGCTTATTGCCGATATTGGTCACTCTAAGTCCCTCTGCGGAGATAAAGTTAAGTAAAGACTCACCTCGTTTGTTGATGTCTGAGCTACCCCAGAGCGTGTGATGCGCATTGGCGTCGCACCTTATTATGAGTTGGTATGCCTTCTCCGCGCAGTATGCAACTATGTCGCTTAGTATACGCGGAGGGCATTCTCTCTCATCTCCTGGGAAGTAGGCTGAGCAGATGACCCAGCTCCTCTCTCCTTCCTCCGTCCTGGCCGACATGATGCCTGTAACAGAATCTTCAGTGCGTAATTGCGGTATTAGTGTGCATTTGACTCTATCACTGTGAATTATGCATGCCCTTGGCCTTTCGGCGTTTGGGCTGTATATTACCTGAGAGTGTTGTGGCGCTAGGCCTGCTATTTTCCCTCGGAGTAACCACGGTTCTTGCAGGAGGGCTAAATCTATGCCTTCTTTGTTGAACCTCCTACACAGCGTTGCCGATGCGGCTTTTGCGTGTTGAAGGTTCACCTGCAGGATTTTTATTCCTCTTCCGCTATTGAAGAGGAGGGACATTTTCAGGCTCTTCCTCCGTGGTCTTGTCCTCCTCCATTGGAACCGCGTCCCCCTTGGCCGATGGCCTCAAGAGGGGACTGATCCCGCTGGCGGAGGGTTGACCTTCTTTGGGAGAGTCTTGCCCTGGTTCCACGTTCTCCCCGGCCTCGCTGGTGCCTTGGGTCTCCGCTGGTTTTTCAAGGGTAGTGGCCTCCGGACTCTGCCTTGGTTTACTTACTCCCTTCCGTTGTCCTACTATTCTCCTTGATACGCAGCCGAAGCCTACCGTATCCGAAGAATGGGTAGAGGTCCAATTTAGATAACTCCTCTTTGGACTCTTTATCAATGGAGAATGTCCATATCACACCTTTAGCCTCCGGGGTTTTCCCCCATACAGTCCACAGGTGTGTGTTTAGGCCCCGGTTCTCGATTCTCAATCGTTTCAGGATCCTGTCGGCCTCCAGTCTGTCCTTCCCCTCATCCGGGACGTATGCCATGCACACCCATGGCTTGGGAATCTCGTCCCCCTTCAACACCCTGAGAGATGCTCCCTCCCATGGTGTCAGGATTGGGACTGTCTCCCTTAGCCATTGTGCGCTGGCCTCCTTATCATTAGATATCCCGGTCTCTGTGTGCACTTCGCGAAGCGGACTTGTGCCCCTTGCTCCGTTATGTGCTCGTATGCCGTCTTCTTGCACTGTTGGCCCGTCCCTTCTGGTCTTTTTCGTCTGCCTAGGCGTGCTGCTATCCGATCTGGTCCTCTTCGTGGGTCCTTTTTCGGATTTATGAGCACCCGCGGACATTGTTTGCCCTTGGGGTGCCTTCTTTGTTTGCGCCCCGGGCCTTGTTTGTCCTTGGGGTTTTTCCTGGCCCTTGCGTGCCTGGCTGGCGGTGAAGTTAGCCTTGATCACGGCTCTTTTGGCCTGGATGTAATCTCGGCCTTCCTTCACCAGTTTCGCCACTTTCGCTTTAGTGACGCCTGAAACCCCTGCCTTCCGAATTTCATCGTCTGACATGAGGTCTACCTCCTCTAAGGCACTTATAAGTAGTGCCTTTCCGACCCTTTGGCCTTGACGAGGTTCTTGTGTAGAGGTACCCTGCCCTTTGGCTTGGGTGGCCTCTTTGCTGGCCTCGTAGGAGGTCCCTGGCCCAGTAGCCTTGGAAGCCTCCTGGCCTATGTTTTTTTTGTTTTTCTTGGGTTTTTTTAATTTTTGTTCCCACGAGAAGCTAGGGAAATATTCGGTCGGCCTGATCAGAGCCCCGCATGACCAGGTAATGCTAGATACAGGGGTGTTTCGCTTGGTGCCCCCCTGCGGCCATTCAGCTCTCAGCACTTTGCCTTTCACCTTAGCTTGGGGTTTGGGTTACTCTTCGTTTCCCTTCTCACTTACGATCATTGAGGGTACTATCCCTTGCACCACGTAAAGGTGGTAACCCTTGCTCGGGAATATTATTGTTAAATTGGTCCCTAATGTAAAGTTCAACTTTTTATCAGTAGAGTTTCATAGAATATTTTGATGTCCATTGCTTTTTAATGATTCTTAGGCATTAAAAATGTATCATTATCATTATAAGTACCATGACAATTTTTTTTGGACGACTTCCACGAAATTTATCACTAAGCGTAATATTAGTACTATTGAATTCTGTAAACAATCCATCGACATATATTATAGTTTTTATGGTGTTCAATCTTCAAAAGTTCCCCGATGCAGTATTGTTGAGATAACTGACATAGAAATATATAAAAAATAATCACGAGTAAACATGAGTTTACTATTAATTCGATGGTATGGTAAAATATTGTTAATATAATATGTAATTATAATAATAATAATAATAATAATAAACGTCTTTATTCAGAAAAATAAAAATGGGCGAAGTTTAGCCATTAAGGCTACTCTACCACTTAACCCATAAAACATAACAATTTCACAAAAACGAACAAAAAAATAACTATACTAAACTATATATTTAGGAAATAATATTAATATAAAATTAATGTGTTTCAATTATGGATACTCATATTATAACTTATCTCATTATTAAGGTCGTGCCTACTTGCATGTTTTTGTGTACTAAGTTAATAAAATATAATTAAAATTGATAATATGTTTCTGATTAGGTTGTGAATCTATTATTTTGATTGTACCTTTATGCAGTGTATCCTTAGAAAATTGACCTAAGTGGTTAATTAATGCACTTTCCGCGATATCATCACAAGCATAAATAAATACATAAAAAATCATATATACGATCGCCTGAAATACAACCAAACAACGTAATTGAAAACAGCAATCACAATTTACCCTGATGGCAGCGTAATTACGAGGACGCGTATAATTTTTAATCAAAGAATTTATTTCAATAGCGTGATCTGAAATAGAAAATGAACCGTAATTGTAACAACCTACCCTTCAGCCGTGTAATGCTTGCATATTTATAAAGACACCATTAAATTAGTGGCACCATAATAACCGACCTTGCTATTCTTATGCACCCTCTTTAACATACAAATTCCGCGCCATTATTGTCGATTTCGTCTGTAATTAAAACAGGTTTCCAATTAGATTGCAAAACGTCCTTGCCATAAATACGTTGTCCGCAAATTAATTATAAGGAAAGGGTGGGAAACGAAAAACCTGGCTTTCTGGACGCAAAGCTTGTTTTCATCGTGTGCCGTAAGCCCGGGTACTTTATATTATTAATCCCGGAGCTTTGAAGGTACTCACATACATCAACTCGGAAACAAGCTAATATAGGAAACTGGCTGAATTAAATATATAAAACCTGTTCCTATTCCCTGTGTACGGAGATAGCATCATCTCAACACATTTCATTTATTCGCCAATAGAAATCCCCATATATTTCTCGCGGTCAAAGTCAGATTGGTTACAGGTGAAAGCGATACTTTGTATATGGCCAAGGTTTATATTTTGTTTTACGAGCGAACAAATTATTTACATTCTGTGCAGTACGAGTTTAGTTTTAATTAATCCACACGTTGGAAATAACATTCAGAAGCACATGTTTTCATAAACATTTTATTTAACGGAAACAGCTGTTATCACGTTTATATAAAACAAACGTGTGTTTATTGCGAAAGATAATATAGGAAATTTACAAATTAACAACACTATATGCATACTATTAATAAACTTATTATTTTCATCGTTGTGGAAATGTTATTAGATTTCCTGATCAAATAATAAACATAGAACATACTTCTTAGAGAAACGTTTATAATTTTCTATAAGCAAACGTTTAAAGGTCCTAATATGCACATATAAAAGTAATTCAAATATCAGAAGTAAAATCGCGTCAATATGTGACTTCGGTGCGGGGATTTAAACCGATTTAAGCTTGTCAACGTTTAAAATCTCCCTTTAAAATAGTGATTTAATCAATCTACAATAACTATGAAACAATTTTTTCTAAGCGAACTTTTAATTATCTATTATCTATTAATATTAATCATCTATTAATATTCAAATTATTAAAGATAATATAATAGAGCTTTCAAAACAGATTACTATGACCCCAAAATTGCGAAGAACCTAAAAGTTTAAATATTTTTCTTCTTAATGACTTTCTAAATCAGTTAAGCTAATCTGACACCAAAAAAAACTATTCCTATTTCAGAAATATGTAGGTCTAAAATTTTCGAAAACTACAGAATAATGCTGTTTGAACCTTGTGACCCATTAAAGATAATCACAGATATTTTTGTACTTTTGGTAAGTTCTAAATTATTAAAAGTCTAATACTGCGTTACAAAAAGACTGTTATGATTCCAGTATTGGAACCTGAAGGTTTTTATACCATTTTAAACATTTTTGTGCTTTGGGATCTTCTAAATTGGTTAAACGTAATCTAACACAGTGTCCTAAAAAGACTAAAATTATGAAGGACCTAAAAGTTTGAAAACCTCAGAAATGTTAATGTTTTTGTTTGAAAACAACTAACATTATTGAGTTTTTGGGAAGTTCTGAATCACTAATGGCATATCTGACATAGCGTCCCAAAAAACTATTATGATTTAACCGTCATGAGGAATCTAAGAGTTGAAAGATCACCGCTTTTTTTGCTCTCAAGACTTTTTGTATCATTTGAATTGTTTGTCAAAATATCCCTGATTAAAATATCGTAAAAAATAAATATAAAAACAATTGCTACTGAATTGAAATTTTTGAAATTCACTTATAATTAATTAAGCTTTATGTTTAGATGAAAATTTCAAAATTATTTTTACTAAATCACCAAATATTCACACGAGAAATCAACTTGGGAGTTTTGATTGAAATTTTCCTAATTATAATATCTTAGAAAATTAATACAAAAATGTTTACTGTTGAGTTTAAAGTTTAGAAATTTATTCAAAATAGATTAGGCTTTAAGTTCTAATCGAAAACCTAAGAATTATTCCACCTAAGTCTCAAAATTTCCACAGAAGAAATAAAATTTTAATTTCGATAAAATGTTATAAATTATAATTTCGTTAAAACCAAATATAAAAACAATTGCTGTTAAACTTTACAATAAGAAAGTATAAATCGTCTTGAGCAATAAAACATTTTTTTGAATGTCAATTTTTAGAAATGCATGTACATGGAATCTTCTGAGAACAAAATCACAACAAATTTCTTGTACACAAATTAATTTTTAGGAAATGGTATACATAAACATCATAGAAAAATTATTCAATTAATTTTACAGGTAAAAAATAACTTCACTTTCCAAAACCTACTGTTTTTTTTTGCTGTTACTGATAAGAGTGGAATAATTTACGGGGATATTTTCTTACTGTATAATAGTTTATTAAAGTAGTACTGTAGGAAAATCACGCGCCCTTTAATACGTGAAAAATTTTTTAGTTATATATAATTTTTCAATTCTATCGCTACTGGAAGTTCAAATAAGGGCCGAAGAACCTTTACGCAACAAGATATGATAAGTCATTTCCTTTAATCTTCACAATAAACTTGGAAAAATTTCTGCAATTCAGCAGTAAATTTATTAAAATTAACAACTCATATTATTGGTTTTAGATCTTTAAACAGATTAAAAAAATCGTAGTTTTGATAAATGAAACTAATAGTTTTAAACCACCTTCAATTTTCTACCCATTTTGACACAAGAGAAAAAAATAATTTATTTACACCATACATGTTTTTCCCTTCATCAGTAGTAAGAAGTTAATCCATCAAGTTTGTTTTCTATTAATAGCAAAACTATCTTCTTTAGCCGAGGATACTATCAATATAAAGAAGCTTTTCATATACGTCATATCTTTTACTTATTACTCTAATAAAAATTAAAGCTTGAGAAATATCTGATCCATTCGTTTACTCATCCAAGGCCACTTAAGGTATCCATTTTTGCAGATAGTTGAGATGATATATTTTCTGATATGTCCTTCGAACAATGGTACTTGCCGACAAACTGATAGTTTTAATTATATTCTATTCTATTTTAATTTATTCTATGAATTCTAAGTAATGACAGAATATAAATGTAACGATTCGGAGTAATCATTATAGGTAAATAATACTACTCATATCTCCTTGATAATGACCAATGATTGAAACTAGTCGGAGAAATATAAAAATAGTGAAACAAAACTAAGTGTTTTAATTAATCTTCTAATTAATTCTAAAAAGGTTTGAGATTACTGTATTATTTTAATTGGTGCTTGAAGCTATTATTTTCTAAAGCTTTAATTGATGACACGGTCGCTCCCCCAAAATTTGCTCCTCGCAAACTAAGTCTCCCTTAAGAAAAAAATAATTCAGTTAATTTTTGCCATACTCAATCAAAATTAAACCATTCCGAAATCGGTTTCGGTCGCTGTTGCTAAAATTTTCAGCCTGTGAGTCATATTTTTGAAATCCTCCTCAGTCCACCTTGTCACTCTCCCGTTCACTCCTCTGTCCTATGAACAAAATTCATCCCCTACAAAGATAATTTAAACTTTGCTACAAACAACATCAGAGGGACCAGAAGCAAAATCCTTTCAATTCTCTCCCTCTTAACCGACTTTAACTTCCCCATCCTGTGCCTTTAAAAAACATTACTTGCTACTTCATCCAGCCTGCCCATCCCCAGCTTCAACATCCATAGGACCGACAACGGATATGAGAGAGGCGAATGCGCCATAATCCTGCGCCTATTAATTCCCTTCCAACCATTTAACAACCCTCGCTTATAACACAACATCTGCATAGCTTCTATCGTCATTTCTTTTCCCAAACTCCCCTCTATATCTTGATTTACTTAACCTACTCTCTCTTGCACCCTTTCCTCCAGATTACTTAATATTCTCTCTTCCCTCTCTCTAGCCTTTCTTCTCACCTCTACCCCTCCCTCCATACATAACCTACCATAGCCGCCAGAAACGGCAACTATACAGACTAATTTAAAAAACAAAAATGGCTTAACATTAAGATAGATAGATAGTATTTATTTATCCATTGTACAAAATAAAATTCAAAATACATATATAACAAAACTTTCTTACAACAAATTTGATTGAACATGGATAGGCTGGAGTTCATAAAAATATGATCTTTCTCTCTTGCCTACTGCTGATTTAATGGCACTGCTGCCACATAAGGTCTGTTTGGTGGAGGTAGTTCCACCATTTTCTTGCCAAGTTTGGCTTATATTCATCTGAAGAGAGGACTTCAATTATATTAGTTATGTCATATTTGACAATCATTATCCTCACTCCCCTCTCGATCCACCTCTATACGCCACTCCCTCTAATCACTTCTCTGACTCTTCCACCACCGACCCTATGGACATCTCTGAATATTTTGTCTCACGTATCACTAAAATACAATCCACCACCCTCGCGGGCAACAACTCAATTCACATCCAAACGAACACTTCCCCATTCCCAACTTCAACAATGACTACATCACTCCTGAATGTATCATATCCCTAATAAAATCCTCCAAAAATTCCGCACCCGGCCCTGAGGGTATCCCCTAATATATCCTACAACACCTCCCAGATAACCTTATCATATTTCTTAATCCCAATTCTTTCGTTCTTGTATCGCTGCTGGATACTTCCCCACTCTCTGGAGAGCCGCAAAGGTCATAGTGATACCATCCCATCTCCTTACCCAACACCATGAGCAAACTCTTAGAACGTATTATCCTACAAATAACATATTCCCAAACACAAAATTGATTTCCATCTTGGTTGTTCTGTACACGACGCTATATTCGCCCTTACGTCCTCCACATTAAATACCTCAAAATACCTTTGAGTCTGGCATGACTAAAACTCCACCGCATAAATACCCCAATCCCGATAACCTGAATAATTAAATCACTTCTGCAGAATCATTCCCACTCAGCCTCCTTTTCATCCGCGAATATTTCTTCATTTATTCACCTCTCTGATGTCTCCAAAGGATCCGTACTTTCACACACCATTTATTTCCTCTTTAAGTACGATGTCCCTCTCTCTACATTCTTCATCATCCAGGCTTATGCTGATGGCATTACTTTATGGACCGCCCACAGAATCCCCAAAATCCCAAATACATCAATACACCACCACATTTTCCATCACCCTAACCTTCATCGAAAACTCTCCCCTCCTTCTTCCCTGTCCCTCATAGTCAACAACTACCAACTCCTCCCTAAAAGCAAAATATCTTAGCTCGACACAAGCTCTGTTCCTCGGCCACAATCAAAGATATCCGCGAGAAAGTCTTCTTGAGGCATTCCCTCAGTGCTGTGCTGAAATCCAGTCTCTCCAATATTCACCTATAAAATATTTATTATACCTTTGCTTGAATTCCACCATATCTTCTTCACTTCCTCCGTACCCTCACAGCTTGTCCTCTATTCTTTCTCGAATGACGTCTTCTAGGAGAATACTGTCAATATGCAACTACTGTCCCCCTTGAATTGAGAATCATTCGACTAATCAGCAATAGACTATACAATCCTTATAGATTCTATCATTTGAAATCGATTGATTGTTGAGGCACTCAAGTGTTGAAAATCCGTATTCACTATTTATTATTTATTTACAATAAAACCAATTTGAAAATCTAACAGTTTTGTTATCAAAATACTGATTTAAAATCAATCCATTTTGGTGATATTTTGTTTAAATGTTTGCATAAGTTGCACGTTGTGGCATATATGGATCTAATTAGCGGTCCCATAGGAGTTTTGTCTGTCAGTTTTGGTAAACCATATAGAATAGGGGCTCTGGGATTTATTTTTATGAATTTAAAGTTATCGATTTTGGGATTAGCATTCGTTTAAGGTTGTTTTTAGTGCTTGTTGATATTTTTCCTTTGTTAGGATTTATATTGTTACAAATTATTTCGATACTAATACCTTTAGATTCTATTACTAAATTATTGTTAATGTTAGGGTTATATTTGAAACCTTTTTCTAATAATGTTGTTTCATCCGAACTTAACTGGACATTACTCAGGTTCTTGAGTCTTGGGTAGAATTTAATATTATAATGCTCCCCCATCCTTCCTTCGGTTTTTGTCAGTATTACAGTATTTCTTAGTTGTCTTAGTTTTCCAATTTTCTTTTCTGTTTTTTTTTATTGTTGATGACCAAGGGAGTTGGCTTCTTCTCTCAGATTTCCGTCGGTGGGCAATACCATTTTATCATTTCCAGATGAATCCAGAGCTTATAACTGTGGTTGATTACTTTCACTGATTTGTTGGATTGTAGAATAATATGTATATCATGAATGTTGGCGATAGCTGTTCAGGTCACTAGATGATAAACAAACCAGATCAGATTTGGTTGTCTAATTTGGTGAATTTTATCAGGTTTCTCTTATACATGATGGTGAGATCTGCTATACTGGTACTTCTTATATTATTAATTAGTTTCTCACTTAACCGGTGGTGAAACAATTTTGTATTAATTCGATAGTTGGTTGAAACTTTATTTTACTTCGACTAGTTTCGACTATTACTGTATGCCCTTATTACATGACTTTAATCTGTATAAATACCGACAACTTTGTAAAAATTTGTAAATATCTTCTTGAGAATGGCATATAGTCGAAACTAGTAGGAGTAAAATTTAAAAAAAAGACGAGTAAAACAATACGAAGTATTTTAATCAATAATCGAATTAATACAAAAATTAAATGTGTATTTAATTAATACAAAAATGTTTCACCATGGATTAAGTGAGAAATTAATTAATTTAATTATTAAAGTTTCAGTTTAATGATTTTATAATTAAAACATTTATACTTCATTTGTGTAATAATTGTATGTTTCATATTTAGGTATAAAGTAGAAACTCAGAAATAGGAATTTGAAATTTTTGGGAGAATTTATTATTAAGTTTTCAGTACCATATATATAAAACTAAAACCAGTATAACAACTAATACATTTCACGTCAGCGTGTGGTTCATTTTATTATTACTTATTTTATTATTGCCATTGCTGCATGTTCTTGACGTAACTTAAAATATATATTACAAGGTTTAGAGCAGGAAAGTAATGGTATATTGTTTTTATATATAATGATGCAACTTCCCGTTTTAATGTTCATAACACATGACATACTAATCTGAACTCTTTTTCTAAATGTAATATATGAGAATAGCCTAGAGCTAATACTCTAATACCAAATGTTAGTTGTACTTCGAATTTGTAAAATGTATAATTTTGTGAATGTATAAAGTCATTGGTAAAAATTTCACTCAGCATAAAAATATTAATTTTTCTATGAAAAAGTGAAGATCATTTTCATATTTGATAATATTTTACGACAGTGTTTTATATGTATACTTTTGTTTTTATAAGTTTTATTAAATAAGATCTAAGCTTGTTCGATACTTTTCTAATTAAAAAAGTGAAATATAATGGTGTAAAGTATCTAAAACTTTATGAGATTATATAAGTATTGGTATGTGTAAAATTTGTTTATCTTGTAAAGTGGTAAATTATTATATTTATTAATATTGTTTAATTAGTTATTCTCTGGTTAATACCTCAACAGATATTGAAGGATACAAAAATAACTTTTGTGTTACAAATAGCACAGCTATCAAAGCAACACTAGATTGAATTTATTTGTTTCTACCAAATAAACTAAAGTTTTGGTAAGACCCATTGTTGTAGATTTACAGAATGTTCTCATACTTTTAAATGATTAACTATAAAAAGTTTGTTTCATGATTGGTATACCACATTTATAGTATTATGTACAAATAATAATTATACTAATTAGAGAAACCCCACATTGCTATGTTTTGATACAATAAATAATCACCATAAACTTTAAATTTTGCTTTAAAAAATGTTATACAGAAGAAATTAATTACAATGTTGACGTATATTTCTATCTACAAATTAGGTGTTACCATACCACTCTTAGTTTATAAAAATATCAATAATTAATTAACAACTATTCATTTCATACACTTAATTATTATTTTATGAATTTTAAATCACCTCCTGCCATATTATATATAGTTATTGGTATAACGTAGTAAATATGAATAAACAATATGTAAATTATTTCCATATCTATATTTATATCTAAAATATTTTAATTTTACATTGCACAGGCTATAAATATCTACCAAGAATTTATTAACAAAATATCTAGGATAGACTATTACCTATGCACATACATATACTAACAAATATATATATATATATATATATATATATATATATATATATATAAAGAGGGATCGAACAGTGGTGTTTTGAATTTGTCAGTCTCAGTATGTCTCGCCAGTCTGCCTCTGATGATGATGGATGTTATGAAAGAATAAATTTAAATCTTCTTTACTCGCAGGTTTCGAATTTAACTTTGGGTTCTGGTTCGGATTTCAGTATAACCTATACATAGAGAATATGTTCTGATGAGATTTTTGGAAAAAAAATCACAGAAATATAATTATTTGATTCGAATAACAGAGATACGATTCTTAGGAAAGATTACTCTTTAACTTATTAAGTAAAAATGAAAAACGTTATATTCACTCATATAATTATAATGCTGTTATGATATAATCAAATAGTCCAAGGGATTTTATTAATCATTTAACAATGCAGGATTTAATTCATCTGGAATTGAAAGTTGAAATAGTGATAATTGAATTAAATTCTTAAATTGACTAAACGTATTAATTATCGAAGTAATCAGAACAAGATCGAAACAGTTTAAACAAAACATTTATTCCACTTGCAGTTGCATTCATTTCCCAGTAAACTAAGATAGTTTACATCTCTAGATAAGTTAGAACATAACTTGATGTAGTCTGATATTATAGGATGATACTTTCTAATTAAGCGAACGTACCGAAAATACAAAACAACGGCCGAGCATTTAATGAAATAAGTTTTACGTGAAGCAGATAATATGCCCTTTATACAATTACATTAAGACAATGTTCATGATTAAATCGCCAAACTCGACTTCGGGTTAAATTTTCCGAAGCGGCATTATATTAAATAGCTGCTCAACCAATTACATGTTCACCTTAGCGTTCGTAAACATGAAGTTTATGTTTGATAATATATGTGAAACCTTCATAATTTATTCTCTCTTTTTATCACTGCAACAATTTCAATTTCCATAGGATTATAGTGATTTTTAAGAACAATTTATATTTATTAAGTATATTTATATTGAAGACTATCGCATATCATATAAATTGTTAATATGTATTAAACATGTATTTACACTTGAATTAAAGTGTACACTTGAATTAAACTTTGAATTAAACTTTGCATTAGTATATATAAAAATATTTATATTAAAAAATCTGCGCATCTTGCATCTATTACAATAAGGACAGTATATACCTTCGATATATATATATTTTTAATATTTGGCTTGAAATAGACGCCAATAATTCCATGCAAATAAATTCTCGATATGCTACACCTTATCATCGAATTGTTTTTTTGCATTCTTTGGTGTGTATTGCGTATAAACAGAAAAGAGATAGACTAAGTTATACCTGCGCTAATCGTCGATTTTAAAACAGTCGAGGTGCGTGACTCGAACTGAGTGCGTGTGGTCGTAGACTTAAAATTATTTCTAATATTTCGCAGCAATAAGCTGAGTGGACACTACTAAACCAATTGTTATAATAGTGATAAAATTTGCGTATATTTATGTGTAATTTTAAGTTATATCTACTAGAAAATTGGGATATTGTCTATATAAGGTTAGTTAACTGATTTAATTAGTTGTGTTATTCCAGTGCAAAGTTTTACTAGAAAAATTTTGCACTGTAGAAATAAACTAGTTATAATAAATAAAAAATTATATAATTTTTAATGAATGGTCATATCGTGCATGCATTGGGATTTTTTATGGTACAAATTGCATTCCCTGTTTTTCTTTTAGAAATTTATTTTAAATATATAGTTTTAAAAATGTTTTCAAACGTTCCGCATTTTTATTAACTATTATTTGAGTATTTTAATGCAAATTAGTGAATCATAATGCCTTGATGTCATCTTATTATCACATAAAGAACAAAATGTTTCGTAAAGATTATTATAATAGTGATAATATAGTTTGTATATGTATATTATATCAGATATGACTTTCTGTTTTGAATGTGACACATTAATTTTATTATATATTTTTATTGTACTATTCATGCTTCAAGGTTATTATAAGATTAACAAATCTACTCCCACTTTGTATTATACTGTGGATACCTGATTATGAGTTTTTAGTGGTCAAAATATTATTAAAACATGGAGTTTTAAATTATTCATTTATGATATATATTTTGAATATTGTTGATTCCTCGGGCAAGTACACTTCCTTATACATATCGAATATAAATGAAAACACATTTTAACTCTGTTTATGTAACACTTAAAAGTATAAAAATAAAACAAAATTAAGAAAGTTAATGTCTCAACTCATTAAAAATTATATTACATGAATATTTGTAGAATCAGTCAAGTATAAATTTACTTCGTATAGTATTGCGATCGTTAAAAAAATAACAATCCGTTCTAAGGTCACTAGATACCACCATATTAAATTTTAGAAAAATTTTAGTGTGTGTGTTTTTGTTTGTTTAAAATTGATATCAACGTTTTTTTTTTTTTAATATTTTCAATAATAACTTTGTCTTTTATAATATTATTTATAACCTGTACTGTTTTTAAATATTAAACCTACTGTTTCAATATTTTTAAATCTTATTTTTTATTTTAGGTAAATGTATAACTATGTGTTTCTGAAAGTTACCTTTTGATCGAACCATGCCTTTTGATAAAGTAAGACAGTAAGAGATATAAACAATAGCATTTATAGATTGAATAGATATTTATTAGGTTTATTACATGGCTGATTAGGATTATATGTATCAAAAAAGTATTAGTGATTAGAAAATGTTGTTTCTTCTGATAACTGTGTAGGAGTAAAAGAAAAACAAGCTGGCGCTGTATCTCAAGAACCGCTAAAGAGTTAAACTTAAGCTTTTATTCTATCATCGAAATATTTACAATATCTTTTGGCAAACTTAATAAACCGGAAGTGAGCTGTTTACTCATGTTTTGTGGTATACACCAATAAAATTTACAATATATTATCAATTTTAACACGTCTATAGTTTCGACCTCTGCAGATCATTATCAAGTATTGTACAAAAAAAAGTCGGCCGATAGGTTCATAGATTAACACTTCCGCAAGAGTTTTAACAGTTAAATATAACCAAGTTTTCAAAGAATTTACGAATTTCATTTAGAAGGTCAGTCAAAAGGAACCTTGAACTATTACAGAAAATCGTCTGTCGCTATACTCAAAATTTATTTCTTTTGGCATTGGTAGCATATTTTCTAATATAGATGAATAAACTATTTTAGACAAATCTAATATTCTAATATTGTAAAATCAGTATTATCCCATGCACTTGTACTTTTCCCTAACGAAAATTGTTTGCAATTTGATAATAAATATTTCGAATAAAGTAACAGATTAGCAATGGGATCCCTTCTAAGTCTTGTTAGTATATATTTTTATGTCAAATATAAAAGAAAAATCTTGCAAAAACACATATATTTCATTTTGGTTTAGATACGTAGATAATGTTATCTCATGCTTAAGTAATTCAGCATATCAGTTAGATCCTTTCCAAACTTAATTATTGATTATTGAGGCCCTTTTTGTTTGACAATTCATTATCACTTAATGTAATAATAACTATTTATGATTTTTAACTTCTTAGTTTTACTTACTAAAATTGTTTCGCTACACTGTAGCTTCTTCAGGCAAAGAAATATAATTCAAAAATTTTTACAAACTTACATTATATTTACATTATATACAGACTTCAGAAGTTTGGGTAGAGGGGGTGTTTTTTTCAGCTTAAGTAAGGGGGGTGGAGAGTTCCAGTTGGTCGTTCAGCAAATTTACTGACTGAAGATTTTTATTTATTTCTAAATTTTCTAATAAATTTAGTTTACGTCCTTTATTTTAACTTCACGTTTTTTAAAATTGTTGTCAAAGCGGTCGTTTCCTTCAATCAGGTGGTTTGCATAGGTTGACGTGTCTTTTAGATGAATTAACGCTTTTTGGTTAGACTTTATTAGACCTTAATTTAATTCATCAAATTAACAAAATTAAATTCGAAATATCTAGAAAACTTAACGTCAACTCTATAATACTCTATAATTCAAATCATCCCCTGTCTCACAATTCTATGATATGGCCTTCATAATTCCTCTGTCAGATTTAATGGCTTTCTAGGCCGTTGAATTAAAAATTTAATTAACTAAAATCTGTATGAATCATCCTAGGTTTATCCATACTTATCCAAACCAATAATAAATTCATAACATTCACATTAATTTTTGGTAAGAAATAGATAAAATATCAAATATCAAACACGAAAAATATGATGAGAACATGGGAGGTTCCAAAACAAGTCAAAATTTTCTGCACATCTTGACATAAGGCTGCTCGCCTTTGCCTTTGATATTAAGTTTTTTCAATTATTAGAGAATAAATAGGAAACAAGTATTACTTAATTTGGTTTAAATGAGTAAAGTTATCCAACAAATCAAAACTTGAAATTCAAGTAAAATTAAATAAATAAAAATGTATCACGATGTAAGTTTCTCTACCCCAATTAGTAAAATTTAAAAAAAAGACCTTTATTGGCATCTATAAACTTAGCCATATATACAAAATAATATCAATTCCAAACTAAATATTTATTACATCCTTCTTCTCCTCTCCCTCTCCCACCCTAATGTCATCACAATCTTTACGCCAGCCCTGTCCTCTCGCATCCACTCCTCTATCCGTCTACTCCCATTCATCCATTCCTCCCGTATCTCCTTACACTCCTCCGCTAGATGACTCCATGTATCTCTCCCACTCCCACACAGCAAACACCTACCATACTCTTCGCCCATCCATATCTTTCTTCCTCTCTCCTCCGAGCCACACCTAGCCCTAGCCATTGCTACCTTCTGCCCTCTGTTCAATGTACAATTTGCTAGGTACCCAGGTATCTTCCCATGCACCTGCCACCTTTTATAAAGAGGGTTGTACCCACTACTCTCAATACACCTTTGACGCTCCTGCATTTCTACTTCTTCCCATTTTACCTTCATCCAAGTTGCTGCATTCACCCCTTTTTCCAACCACTCATTTACCAAACTTTCAGATACTCCTGCTCTTTCATACATTTTTCTCCTCTCTATTCTCCAACCACTCTCTCCTACTCCCACATACGTTCTCCACACTTCTTTTACCAATCTTTCCCCCCCCAATCCTATCACTGTCATCTCATACCTAGTCACTCTTTCCATTGCGTCTCCATGCATACACGTTCTGTTCGTTTCCTGAAGCAGAATATAGCTGGGCGTTGATCTTTCCACCGCCAACATCTGCTTCAAGAATGTCACCTGCTCTCTCTCGATACATCCATATGCTTTCATACTCCATGCCTCCACACCATACATTAAAATTGGTTTGCACGCCATCTGAAAATTCCCCTTCAGCCACTGTCCCCACTTCTCCTTCACCACATACTACGCTTTCCTCGCCTTCATTTGGACCCATCTGGCGTGCTCCCTGTACCCCCCACACCACCTAAACACAAAACCCAAATATTTAAACTCTTTCACTCTCTCGATCACTTCTCCCTTCCATGTTAATTCTTTCATTCTTCCTTCTCTTCCTCTATTCCTAAATCTCATCCACTTCGTTTTTCCTACATTCACACACAAACCTCGCTTATCCATATACCTTTCAACCCTTTGCAACATCTCATTCATTTCTCCCCAATCCTTCGCCAGCAACACCACATCATCCGCATACGCCAACATCCACACCTTCATTTTCCCTATTACAATCCCGCCCGCTTGCCCGTTTCTCAGGACCTCTTCTAGTTCACTCATATATAAATTGAAGAGCAACGGGCTAAGCGGACATCCCTGTCTCACCCCCATCCATACTTTAAACTTTTCCGATACCCTTCCATCTACCTTTGCTCTCCCCCATGTTTCTTCATACATTTCTCTCACCCATTCCACTGTTACCTTGCTCACACCTCTCCTCTCCAAGCACTCCATCAACCTTTCTCTCGGCACTGAATCATACGCTGCTTTCAAATCCAGAAATAACGCATACACACTTTTCTTTTCCTCTAACACTCTCTCAACTATTCTCGCTAGCGTAAAGATTTGATCTCTCGTTCCCCTCCCTTTTCGAAACCTTCCTCGCGATTCCGGCAACAAACCCTTTTCTTCCACTTCCTCTTCTAGCCGGTTCTTTACTATAGTCATGGAAATCTTGTACCCGATACACATAATGGTTATACCTCTATAATTACTGGCGTCCTTTTTATCTCCACTTTTGTGTATCGGTCACATTACCCCCACACGCCATGTTTCTGGAATCTTCTTTTCTCTCCTCCATATCTGATTCAGCAGCTGCCCAAATCTTCTTTTTCCTTCAGCTCCAATTCACTTCCACATTTCGGCTTTCAGTCCATCCAGCCCAGCCGCTTTTCCTCCTTTCACCTCTTGAAAACCCTTTTCCACTTCCTCCTCTGTAAACTCCTCCTCCACTGTTCTCTACTCTCGTCTCCCCACCCCCACCGGTTCCCCGCAGTTTTCCAAATATTTATTTTTCCAGTCCTACAGAGACACCTCCATCTGTCCCCGTACTTCTCCTCTCCTCAATTTACTCCACATCTCCCTTTCGCTCTGGCACGATCTCATATCCTCTGCAATTTTTTTGATAGCCTGCGCCTTCTTTTCCTCGCATACCTTCGTATATTTCATTCTTGCCTCCCTCACCCCCTTCTCCTCCCCTCTTCCACTCCTCCATTCATTTACTGCCCTCCTTATTACTCTCTTCGCCTCCCGACACTCTTCGTCGAACCATGTGCACCCCCCTCCGCTGCTCCTTTTTATTTTTCTTCCGCATCCTGCTATAACCTCCTCTATCTCTTCCATATTTTCTACCTCACTCCACTTGATCTTCTCCAATCGTTTACCCATTTTTTCCATTTCTTTTGCTCCGTCTGCCAATTTCGATCGGTCTATCCCCTGCTGCTGTTCTTTTTTCTCCCCATCCATATTTCTACCGATATTGGTAGATGATCCGACCCTAGCACATCTTCCACCTCCAATCTTCTCACTATTCCCCTATGTGTCCCTTTTATTAGCACATAGTCTATCACTGACGATACCTGTTGACCAATATAGGTTTTTTTCCCATCCCAATCGCCTTCTATACACCCATTTAACACATCCCATCCCTCCTCCAATATCCAATCTCCCATCCTCCTTCCCTCACTATTGATTACTTTGTCTTGGGATGTTCGTTCTATTAGTTCCTCGTCATCATTTACCCCTCCCCCCATCTCTCCCATTCTCGCGTTAAAGTCCCCTCCCACAACACATCTCTTCCCTTCGCTGGCTTTCCTGTCTAACTCCTTCCGCACTTCAACCCAGTTCTTGTTCACATATACTACTCATATTTCCAGTTTCCAAGGCCCGTGGTAGCAACTCACCCATACCATGCCTTCTACCTCCTCACTAAATTCTATAGCCCCCGCTTTTAACTCATCCCTTGTCCCCAAACCATCCCACCCTTCGCCCTTCCTTTTCCTGTACTCTTTTCTGCCCCTTTAATTGATCATCTAAACCCCCCTGGTAGCGCCCTTTTTACACTTTCCCACTCCTCTAACCTTACCCACGTCTCGACTAACCCCACCACATCCTTCCACCCCACCCACTTCTCAAACTCCATTTGCCACCTCTCCCCCTTGCACTTAGACTTCAATCCGGCCACATTCCATAAACCCACCCTTGCAAAACTCCCCTCTACTCCTTTTCTTCTATCTTTTAATTTAAGGTTGAGTTTTTTGCGTTTATCCCAGTAACCCGCTTACTTATTTCCTCCCACGACACCTTTCTGTTGTTTATATCGAGCTTTCTATATCCTATCTTAACCACGTGCCCTTTATCTTTCTCTTCTCTGGCAACTCTCCTCAAACAACTTTGTATATTTCTTTCATTCACCGTCAAGTCATTATCCACATAAATATCCGATCCTTTGAGTCTCCACTTGTTTGTCATTATTTTTATTTTGTCCTTCATGTCTTTTATTTTCGCCAATATTAATCCATTTTTCAGTTCGAAAAATTAAAATTAAATAATTAAACTTATTTTTGAAATCATTTGTTAAACATCTTTTTATTTTTATCTGGTTCGAATAGATAAACATTTCCAGATTAAAATGCTTGATTGACATCGTAAGCATATTTCTTCCAAAAAATAAAACTGAAAATTACAAAAGGAAAAAAATTTAACCTTTTATATCTGTAATTGTATTGATAATAAAATTCATGGTACTTTCTTTCTGAGTTTCTTCTGACGTTCAAGAGTATGCAACAGTGGCATTTCTAAGTACTATTATAGTCCCCAAACAAGGTGAGGAAGGAGCCTTCCTCTGTTTATATTATTATTGTGTCCATTTTTAATGTATAAAATTTAATGTCGTTGTTGATTGGAACTTGAAATTTAAGAATTTAACCACAACTATGGACCGGTTTCAATTTATTTGGGTCTCATCGGCGCAGCGCAGTTGAAGACGGAAAACGAAATGTTGTTTAAAATTTAAGCTTTTATTGAGGTTTAAATGACATACAGTTTATTGAGATTCTTAGGTATATACTCGAGTTACTATCAGTTTGTAAAATTATGATATTAATCATTTCGAGGGAAAAACGTATTTAGTACATGAAAAGTAGTATGTACTCAATCAATAATTAAAAGTGAATATACATGTCATAAAAATATGTGTAAGACTAAAATTTGCTTTATTTGAGCATTGACAACATTGAATATACAAATGGATACAACTAAAGATGTTTCAAAGCACTTGATGTTGAATATTTATGGATTTAAAAAAAAAGTAAAACTCACTTTGTTAATGATCAGCTGTTGATCGAAACTCGAGTCACATTTTAAATAAATAGTGTGATATTAACAAAGTGAGTTTTACTTTATTTAAATATTCAAGATGTATCACGAAGTGAACGTCTCAACCATTAATCAATTTATGGATTTGATTGGATCCTTTGAAGAAGTGAAATATATTTGTAATATAATTTTTGTGATATTTCGTTAGAAGAGCTTGTAAAGATGCAATAAATAAATAAATAAAAAATATCATCTGTATGTCTGGAATAAGAAATTGGCTCTCGTAGAAAAAATATACATACAATATTTTTCTTTCCCACTTGTAACGAAAATGTTAACAAAGGGCTTGTAAGCAGGGCACATAATTTTTATTTAAGTAGATTTAAAGTTAATCCAAAATTAATGATTTTATTACTCTATTCGATTAATTTGCTATGTTAATGATGAATTCTTGGATTTTAGCTTTTAGGAAATAAAATGTCTAACTGTTTGTAAGAGTTAATTCATTGTTTACCGATAGGAGATACAAATTCATAAACTCGTAAAGTCAATAAACATAAATTAGAAAAGATGTATTGCATACTGTTACAATATTGTAAATATTGTTAGCGTTACATAATAAATATGGGCATTTTTTATTTTAAATTTGGCTAAAGCCCCTAATTTGACAACTATTGACCAACAAAATTAAATTGATTCATATTAATTGCATATCATTGATGTAAAGCAATGAAACTTGAATTGTTAATATACACTTATTAATATGAATAGTGAGAATATTTTGTAAAAGAAATAATATATAATTTAATTTTTATAAATGGTTACTTCTTCACTCTTTTTGGCTAGGGTTTCATCAAAGCATTCTGTGCACTAAGCTGCGGTAAATAGTTTCATTGTAGAGTATTTAATTTTTCCTCGTATGACATTATTAGATTGGACTTTATGCATTTTACTTATCTTCTAGTTTATAAGAATACAAGTTTGAATTATAAATTTCTATTTTACATACAGACACCACCCTATTATTATTTTGAATGAACTGCGGAAATAACATGAAACAATCGACAAGCAAATATACAACTAAGTTAATTCGCATATTACTGCCAACCATTAACCAATGTCATCGTAAATAATGTCATTAAGTAATTTTATTTTTTTTAACTTACGTAGTTAATCTTGCAAGTAAATTTAATATTTTTTTTTTATTTCTCGTAATAATGTATTCGAAACTTTGGACGAATTATCAAAAATGTATGTACAAAGTAATAGCTTCAAGCTTCAATATGGCATAGTATTCAAAACTAATCAAATGTAAAGCTATGCTTTCTTTTAAATTAAACTTGCAGAGTGTTTTGAGTCGGATCTTCTGTATAACTCTTACTCGTACGACCAGTACCTATTTCCAATTGACATTGCTTTGACTTTTTTTAAGTTCTAAATTTGTCAAGCCCATTGTAGCGAATACTTATAATAAATTAAGGTATGGGCGAGGCTTTAATCGGGCAGTCTAACGGAGCTCTCTAAACAAAACTAATCCAACGAAAACGAGAAAGAAACCCAAACCTTGATTTCATGTTTAAGTACAAAAACATAATTCAACTAACTTGTGGGTTAAATCTAGTAGGAATCGCATACCCCAAAATCATTTTGCATGTATATTGCTTTTAATGGTTTAAATCTGTTTAAATTTGGCTATGCAACCGGTACTATTTTGATGAAGATTTTTGCGCTTCTACTATAGTAATTGAATATATTTCATTAGATTTGAATGGCGAGTTTTCAATAGTAGTTAAACAAGAAAGCAAATACATCCATAAGGAATGAATACCCGTGACTAGGATATAAATAATAGTGCAATTAAGTATATCAGCTCCTATTCTAGTAAATAATTCTGAAGCAAAGAGTTTTAATGAGAGCATTATTATTGCGGAGGTTTCTTGCAAAAAACTGTAGGCTCTTTGAGGAACGATGCTAAACTAAAATAATGTAGTCTTTAGGCCTGCAAAGAACAAATTATTATTCGATCATATATTTGATAAAAATATCCAATTAATATTTTTTTAATCATAAGGATTGTGGCGATCGTTACTACGTGGTAATTCATGATAAATACTAAACTAATACTTACAAAGTTTTTTAACACTAATAATTATTAGTTCAAAATAAAAAGGCTAAAGATGAAGTACAAGCAGGATGTGATATGGACGTATTTTATAAGTGGTAAAACAAAGTCATCCTGTCTCCTTCTTCATTATGTGCAAGATGTACCACAAAGTGAACGCCCCCACAAATAAACATTTATTGAACAATAAATTAGCAGAAAATCAAAAAGAATTTGTGCTAAATCTACTTGGAAATAAAGGGTGTTAAATTAAAAACGCTTTGGTAGTAATACAACCTATACTATAAACAATTAATATTAGTAAATTAGCAATAGACATCAAAATTTAATATGTATCATAAAGTAATGTGTTCAGAAATCACCTACATATTGTTTTAAATATATTCATGTTCAATTAGTAAATTAATCAACAGCTTAGGCACGTTTTGATTTCTATGGAGGTCATTATAGTTGTAGTGGGTGACTAATCATTAAGTTTGAATAAATACTTTTAATGACCTTTATGTCAAGTTCAAGGTGATTTTTTCCACCAATATTTTCGTTATATCTAATGCCTATTTCTGTTCATCCTATTTATGAAAATCGAGAGCAGCATAAGGTATTAGACCAGTAGTTTTAGATCTATTTGCAGTTACATATGTATTTATATATGAAAATATTATCAATTATTAATAGTAGTGCACTTAAATCAAACAGTCACGTGTCGTAATGCTTTACTAACGTTGTTAGTAGTAGCATACTATTAAATGTTTAATTAATTAATCTGTCTATCTTTTGCTTATACTAACACAGATATAACTAGAACAGCGTAAAACAAATTTCATAAGAATTCCATTAGATTTAGAAATATAAATGAATTTGTAGCGATACTATCATGAATGTAGCAAATAATATTTACATTTAATTAAATTTCATCTTAAGTTTTACATATATTTTTCTTAGAATAAACTAAATGTATTCAATATATTTTATTACCTTCTAATGATGGTAATCACCATAGAATCTTATTTAATATAATATTTCTAGGTAGAACAAGAATTTCACATAGGAATATTGCAGCAACTAAACCTGCTCGGCATTTCTACACGTTATGGAGCACAATAACTGACTGCTTGTATCATACATTATTTATTTTAATGTAGTAATGTTCTTCCCGCTGCGGAGCGCGGTATCTTTCGAATTATGCACAAGATGTTAACATTGCTCATTTAGCTGCCATAATTTACATTATTATGCATAATTTCGGGAGATGCATAGATCTCTCGAGGTATTTGCGCATATATCAAATAAATTAACATTTTTATACTTCAACGTGCGCAGAAACGTACTTTTCATAATTCAATAACTTAAACCAAAAAATACACACATGATATGTTTTTATTATCTTACTAATAAAATCATGACATTTTGATAAAAAAAAAAAAAATTGTACTTAAAAAGGCACAAAATTTAGAGAAAAAAAGCATTAAAAAAGCATAAAAACACGAAAAAAGCACTAAAAGAAACTATATTTTCTTAATATGTTACACGTTTATCAACATATTTTTCATAGAAATTCTGCTTAAAACTAAAATAAACATACTTTCTTTACGCAATATGTAATATCATGTAGGTATTTAAAAATTAAATTGTAATTTTGTATACATTTCAAAATAACTAAAATCTATTCATGAAAACAGTAGATCATTAAATGTTGTTCTGGGGGTTTAACTGTAAAAATGATTACTTCTGACGCTCAATAAATTTTTGAAAGTGGAAAAGCTTCTCTTTATTTTAAATTATAGCTGGATCCATTTGAAAAGTGTCATTCAAAATCAAGTTTAATTTATTTAATATTAAAAATCCTTCATTTTCATCGAATACTTCTTTCGATATTATTTTGATTTCTTGGCCAATCTGCTTTTGTAAAGATTTGATTGTGTTGCTCATAAAATTTAAACGCGATTTTATGTAACTAAATTGTTTTGAAGGTAGCTCTTGTTTCTTAAGAACTGTTAGACAGTCATTAACTGATTTGCTTGTCGTTTCGGGAAAGTTGTATATAACCTTATTAAATTCTTCAAAATTGTTCGCATAGTACATCGTAGCATATACCCAAGTTCCCCATTTTGTTATCACTGGTTTATGGAGCAGTGAGATATCAGGTAATGACTTCTTGAATAATTGCACTCACAGAAGAATATAAGAACTATTTACAAAATAATGTATAATTTTTACTTATTAATTCTGGATAGTCTCTAATTAATTCTTGTATTGTGGTTTTCACCTTTTGCATTATGGGTTAAATATACATGTGAATTATATAATATAATTTATCTGTGATTCCCCAGGTTAATACGATTCACGCATATAATAATTTTTGATAACTAAGCAAAGTTTTTGGAACGTCATTTCAATAGTTTATGAATGCGAGTTTGAATATGAAAATTAACGAAAACGGTAAATATGCGCCAGTCGTCCCATCCGTATTTTTGCAGAGAGTAGAAAATTGTTAAGGTTGTAGAACACCTGCTTATTAGCTATCACTTAAATTTGTTTACATTTAATACTTACTGGGGCCCCTGTTCGGGCCTAGTTTAACGACGTTTACATCCGGAATATCATAGGTGTGATTCCTATGAAGCGTTCGTCTGTATTATCTGAATAATGAGATGGTCTATTATATCTACTTATTTATAAACGAATCCATTGTAAATTGGTAATTTGTACCAATATTTATTAATAATAAAATTCATTATAATTATTGTATCATATTATGAAGATTTTAAACAATTATATTGTCAAAAGACACGAAGAAAATATGTATACAAATATAATCTATAAATGATGGGATACAGATTTTTACGAAAATTCTCTATATTAGCACATTAATTTAATATCAACGTGAAATTTTTATTAAATGTTTTTTACATGTTTAAGAAAATTCTCCAAATAAGCATCAGAATCTAAAAAAAGCATGAAAATAAGCATAAAAAGTCAAAATAAGCAAAAAAGCAAAAAAAAAACTTAGCGCTAAGTAATCACATTCTTCAAGATTCGTATAGATATTAAGAAATTTTTTCGATGCTATTAATATTATGGATAAGCATAATGCTAGAAATCCGCTCTCTAGTAATTACAATATATAAAGGTAAAGAATAAGTATCTGAAGTTCAAATCAACTTCTTTTAATAGAAACGTTTATGGATTCTAGATATCGATTTTGAATCAAGATGTAGAGTTTTTTAATGAACACAATAGTTATAATATTAGCATCTCTTTTAAATACCTTAAATTAATAACAATAACCTTTTTGTTAATAAAAACTTTTTTATAACGAACGAAGTTTTATAAGCATGCGTCACAAGAAAAAACACCCCGAAGAATAATAAGAAGTATGACAAACAACAATCGTCGCAATGACGGAACAACAGTTCTAGGCCCTATTGAATAGTATGCTAGAAATAAGAATCCTGGCACAGTCAGTCCAAAGAGGAAGCTTTTCAAAATAGAAAGTACAATTACGATATATAAGAAAGCCGAACACAACACCAAACAAGACGCTATCACAGGTTTTCGGCTACACCTCAAGCCTCCTGCCGACATCTGGTGAGAGGGCATCAAGGACGCAATCAACTCCTGGGACGACCTCGTAAACTCCATAAGGAATACATTCTTACCGATGATGCCAAATTATGAAATATTTTCCGTAATATATGAAGAGAAATAGTACCTGCCCGCAAAAAAGACCAATTTATAATGTAGCACTCCAGCTGAATTCAGAATTCAGCTGATTTGCAAACATGGACTTAGTTTAGACTGAGCAGATTGAAACTAAGAAAAATTACAGGACTAGTCACTGGGCACTGTGACCTGAACAAGCACAAGCATCGGATGGGCATTGAGAAAAGCCCCCTATACCGTGGGTGTCTAGAAGAAGAAGAAACTCGTCAACACCTACAATGCACTTGCGAAACATAGAAACAAGAACGCAAGGCGAAACTCCAGAAGCTCATGCTTCCTGCAGAACAGCTAAGGAATATCCCCTGGCAGAAACTCCTGGACTTTTTAGAAGATACAGGAGTTCAAAAGGAGTATAACAGCCAGAGGTGCACAAAAGGACCACGGAGACCGCAGTGCAAGGGCGCTAAGCGACACCAGCTCGTGAGGGAAAAAAAATGTGGACTTCTACACCTAGAGATAAGGTAAATGATAACCAGGAATTCAATGAACTCTTTCGTCTTATTATTAACCAAAGTAAGAGAGGCCGAAATTATTATTGGAGAAGAGAATCGAGCCAGGAAACCCAAAGGTAAGGAAATGAGTAAGTGCGCCTACAAAAACATCGGCCACTGATTAGAGGTATGCCGTTGGAAACAGCGAGAAATCATCAATACAGGCACCAACCATTTCCAATGTTACGGCTGCGGAAAACCAAACAAAATACGAAGCGTTGCTGTCCGAATTGCAACTCTCAAATATGTTTTCGCTAATTTTCATGATACAACCAGGGTCACGGAGAGACCGAATATATACATGACAGTAAACGGGATATCAGAGTACGCACTCTTTAACACAATGTTCCAGGTCAAGCAAAGGAAACAAACAGGAGATGTCGCGAGACACGCTACTAATAACCGAATTCTCAAAAATCAAGATATTTCTACAACTTTCTGCGTCCTACCGAACAACCGGACAGGTTATCAGACAACTCGTAGAGGATAATATTATACAGTCGTCATAATCTCTGTGGGTTGCAACGGTGGTAATGGTGCCCAAAAAGGACGGTATTTTCCGCCTCTGCGTGAATTATCGCGACATTAACGCCCCCACCATACTATACCCATACCCACTCCCCAGGATGAACGACTTATTACAAAATGGGTGCTCAAGAAAGTTCACTTCCACTTTCGATTTGCAGAGGAGATATTGGCAGATTTCCATAGCATACGAGGGGCATTTGAAAAGTCCGTGCAAAAATAAAAACTACTAACTTGTTTGGGGTAAACCTTTTTTATTTTTCGACATAGTCTCCATTTAGGCTTATACACTTCGTCCATCGATGCTCTAATTTGTTGATCCCTTTCGAATAATAGGATTTGTCCATGTCTGCAAAATATCCATTAGTGTCTGCAATCACCTACTCGTTTGCATAAAATCTTTGTCCCGCCAGCTATTTCTTCAAATTGGAGAGCAAATAGTAGTCCGAGGGAGCCAAGTCTGGAGAATTGGGGGGATGTGAAACGAGTTGGAATCCTATTTCCATTAATTTTGTGACCACAACTGCTGAGGTGTGTGCTGGTGCGTTGTCGTGATGGAAAAGGACTTCCTTGTGGGCCAATCGCGGGCGTTTTTCTTGCAGCTTGGTTTTCAAACGGTCCAATAACGATAAATAATATTTACCTGTAATAGTTTTACCCTTTTTCAGATAGTCGATGAGGATTATACCTTGCGAATCCCAAAAGCTAGTCGCCATCAACTTTCCGGTCGAAGGAACAGTTTTCGCCTTTCTTGGTGCAGATTCCCCCTTGTTAGCCCATTGTTTAGATTGTTGTTTGGTCTCAGGATTAAAGTAATGTATCCATGTTTTATTCTCAGTGACGAAACGACACTTAAAGTCCTCCGGATTCTTCTGGAACAGCTGCAAACCATCCTTACAACACTTCACACGATTCCGTTTTTGGTCAAGCGCGAGCAATCGTGGCACCCATCTTGCGGGTAGCTTTCTCATATCCAAATGTTTATGCAAAATATTATGTTCCCGAGATGCCCACAGCACTAACAATCTCACGCACCTTAACTCTTCTGTCATCCATCACCATATCATGAATTTGATCAATGATTTCTGGAGTCGTAACCTCTACAGGCCGTCCAGAACGTTCAGCGTCACTTGTGCCCATATGGCTTGTCCGAAAATTTTAAAACTACTTATAAACTGTTCTAATCGAAGGTGCAGAGTCACCATAATGTTTATCAAGATTCTCTTTAGTCTCCTGAGGCGTTTTGCCTTTCATAAAGTAATGTTTAATCATCACACGAAATTCTTTTTCGTCCATTTCTTGCAAACACGATTGCAAAACACAGAGAAATAGACCAAGATGGTTGAAACTTGGTGTGCGTTCATTCAAGAGATGCTACTAACTAAACATGACCTCGATACTCCCCGGTGGTGCCATCTCTCGGACTTTGCACGGACTTTTCAAACCACCCTCGTAGAAAAAGTAGCATTTACTTGCCCCTTCGGCCTATATGAATTCATACGGATGTCCTTCGGACAGCGCAATACCTCGGCTACGTTTCCGCGAACGATTAACCGCCTGCAAACTAGGATTCCACATGTTTGAATGCTTGCACACCTAGACAATATCATCGTGCTGTCCTACAATTTCAGGCAACACCTGCTCAACGTGAAGGATGTCTCAACCAGGAAAACCGCAAATCCAGAATAACATATGCCCAGAACGTATTAAATTTCTCGTCCACATTATGAGGATTGCTATTTATGTATTAAGAATATAAAGAATAAACAAATGAATTTTATCAAAAAATATTTTTATTGCTTTTCAAAATAAGCGCATTTAGATCTATATACTTTTGCAGGCGATTAAACCAAAGCATTTTGTCCAAGTAGAAAATGATGGCTCTAAAACATGCATTTTGAAGGCATCAACCGCTTCTTCAGGCAATGATAATCATTGTCCATGCAGTTTAACTTTAATTACTGGGAACAAGTAAAAGTCATTAGGTGTCAAGTCGGGGCTGTAAGGCGGATGACCTATCAATTCGATCTTTTGTGTGTCCAAATACTTGCATTATCCTGAAGGAAAATGATTCACCGTCGAATACCATGCTGAATTAACACACTGAAGCACCCAATCTGCCGAATGGCGTTTTCTTTGTGGGTCATATGCATAAATCCACGACTCGTTACCTGTGGCAATGCTGTATATGGTTTTGGATGCACCACAGTTGTAAATATGTTGAAATCATTTTATGGTACTAATCGACTCGAGCAGCTCTCAGCAAATGTGGAATCCAATGCGCACACAACTTCCGTACACCCAAATGTTCGTGCAAAATCTTATGTATGCTGGTCATATTAATGCTTAAACATCTCTTAATTTTGTAATATGTTACGTAGCGATCTTCAGATCAATTAGTTTTCGGACAGTATCGATCTTTTCCGCCACAACGACCGATTTTGAACGATCAAACTTCGTTTGAATTCAGTGTACCAGTGATATACTTTGGCTATGGATGGCGTTTCATAGCCAAAAGTTGAAATCAGTTGATTGATGCACTGTTCTTGAGTTTGAATTTTCTCAAGTTAATTTAATTTTTTGGCCGAGATTAAATTTTCAACTGTAAACAACACAAATAGTTCTCGCACGTCAAAACATTCTTAGTAATATAACGTCACAAATGTCAAACTTTGCGATAGCAATGTCAGATTTCACCTGGCAATACCAGTGTTGCCAGTTACATATACATAAAAAAGCAACCCTCATATAACACAGAAAGGTATCACAGATCCAGAGCGAATACAAGCAATCGCCTCCTGGAGGAGCCGCAAAGAGGACATCTCCTTTATAATGACCTACTTCTGCTACCGACGGTTTTAACCGAACCGAAATGGGTCTAGTAGCAGCAAGAGGTACACCCTCAAGCAAGCGCTAATTTCGGTGCTAAATCTAAAAACCGCTACATCCGCCGAAATATTTTTCATTAAAACTGACGTAACTGACTACGTTTTAAGGATAGTTCTCATCTAGGAGGAGAGACTTGAAAAATACCCGGTAGAGTATGCAAGCCGTTTGCTCACTCCGGTTGAAAGACACCATAACAGCGAGAGACGCCCTCGCCACCATCTGGGCCTTCAACAAGTTCTGGGATTACGTATAGGCATCATATCATCGTCGCAAACAATCACCAGCCCCTGCGTTGGCTAATGACATTAAAAGTACCCAACGGTCTGGCGCAATGGGTTTCGCATCTACAGTCGTTCGAACTAACCATGAGATACATCCCTGGAAGGTCTAATTACGTCGCTTTTGCCCTATCCGAACGAAGCCACGGAAATTTATATTATATATCTGTCATGCTGACATTAACAGTCAGAAAATTCTCTCCGAAAAAGGGGACAAAAACAATAAACAAAAGTAAATACAGAATATTCTGGATGTCGAAGAGGATACTAGCCCCCTCAACATTATGGTAAGGGAAGGGTTTGAGTGGAAGAACATATTTATTTCTGAACTCGTGCTTCTTTTGCCCAAAATTTTATGTATGTTTTTATTTTTATTAATTTGTTTATATGTATTATTCAAGAAAAATGACCAAAGATAAATAAATAAATTGAAACCATTTAGGATATTCGTCAAAAGCAAAGTGAAGACGAAGATTTGAAGAAAAGATCAAGCCCTGGAAGCACAACAGGAGACGATATATTGGATAAATAATAATGAAAAAAGGCACTTCCTCATGTGCTTAAATAAAATGAAATACATTTTTTGTCAATTTCGTGCAACATCATTTTGTCATCAATTGATTTTGCAAAATATTAAAAACCTATTTCTAATTTTAATTTTTAGGTATATTCTTCAAATGCCTAATAAGTTGAACAAGTTTTTGAAACATTTTTGAAATTTCAAGTATTTGATTTTGCTATTAAATATCAAGTGTTTGTTTAAAATGTTAAAAGTCCCTCCACGTTTTATTGTGTTTATTTTGTTTGTACTTTTGAGGCCAATTTTATTCGGATTCACTTCATAAAAATATAATTTTGCAGGATCACTGATATTTAATTTAGATTTCATGGACACTACGCGCAATATTAAGATGAGTTATCGATATAATATATATTTTCTTTCTGAAGTCTATTTTTAATGAGGATTGTTATTGGTTTATTTGCTTAAGCTTTAAGGCATCCACTTGTTTAGTTTTGCATTGCAGGGCTTTTATGTGTGGTGTGATGTTTGTCAATGTATAAAATATTACGAGGCCTTCCAATAGAATTTAATTTGGACATTATTTAAATAAAACTTAATTTATTGGTAATTGTTATAATAACTTAAAAATAATGTATGTATTTCCAGAATAAATATTTTCTTTATTTGTTACAGGTATGTAACCAACAGATTCTCCTACTTAGTGTTGATTTGGTTTTGGGAAGATTACTAAGTGGTAGATTTACGTGATCACATCTACAAACTTAAACTACAAGGTAACTCATTATCATAAACACAAAATTTAGTAATTAAATATAGAAAAATACATATTCTTACTATTTATAATCTCGGTGGTGATATTCACATAAAGTTGAACGCCGATTTGATGATGGAGAAAATAAATGGTCTTTGACTTGGGTCTATAATATAATGATTAGCCGGTACCTTTAGTAATAAAAATGTATTAAAGTCCTTTACGTTTTAGAAAATTAACTAATAATTAGAAAAAACACAAAATATTTCGTAGATTTACGAAATATTTTCGTGTTTTTTCTAATTATTAGGTACATTTTAGTTTTGTTTAGTATATTTGTAACTATTAACATTTTGGCGCATCATCAATCCATAAAATATAACGTTCACTTTTATTAAAAGCTCAATAGAATAAAATTAAGAACCGAATACAGGCTTAATTGAATATATCATAAAGATTAATGGAAATTTTTAATCAGTATAATACATCGTTAAAATTATTAAATTTAGTTTAATGTGATAAACATATTTAAATTATACACAATGTCTTTAAAATATAAGAAGAGACATCAACTTTACTGTCTATCAAAAAATAATTAGAAAATTTTAATGTATGTTGTAATTCTTCTTTTGATAGCCAATGAAGATGGTGCCTTTTATTGCATTTTCAAAACATTGTTTATAATTTACATATATTTATTTACCAGATGCATGAAAATTTGAATTCCTTTGTATAATGTCCATAATGTTTCCTTTTTAATGATCATTACGTAAATTTTAAATCTTAGTTATGTTTAAATTTTTATAAATTAAAAACAGTTACAAACAGTACTTAATTAAAATTAAGAATATTTTTGTACATTATTTACTGCAATAAATATTGAGCTTTATTATATTGTTTTGAACTTTCATAACAAAAAATGGTCTAATTAAGACATTATAAAATTTTATAATCTCCAGAACCACTTTATTTCTAGGAGATGAATAAAGCAATGAAATTAATACTGTGAAAGTAATATAAGTTCCGAGCTATAACACGGTAATTTCTTGTAGTACTATTACCCGCTCCTAGTGAAAAAACGTCATCATGAACCTTCAAGCTGAAAGCCATGCTAGGCTGCTCATGAAATTGGTTAACGATCTATTTAATATAATATCGTTTCGGATAATTAAACCTAAAGTCAAGTTGTGTGAATGAATAATGAACATTTTCTTAATGGAAATATATAAAGAGCTTATTATCTGCTTGCAGAAAACTTATTTCGCCAAATGCTCAACCGTTGTTCGTTTAATTATTCACATCCTGTAATATCAGGTTGTATAACCATTTATTTAGTTAAATCTTTTCTATTTGGAAATAAGGATAAACAATACACATACATGATTATGTAAATATTTTGTATTGATTTCTATAGATTGTTTTTGTTTTGCTTCGAATTCCTTAGATTTAATTCATTTAATTTATCTGTACATTTAATTTTCGCATTCTATACATGACATGTATATTTTAATTAAAACAGTTAAAAATAAGTAATTTACACTAAACTCACTTAAAATTTTTTCCACGTATTTTTTTAAAGTTTGTTTGACAAAATATACATTAAAAAAAAATTTAAAAAGTTGGAATTCGAGTGTATATGCTTTCTTTAGATAAATAAACATTTCATCAGCGCTAACATGCTAAATTGTCAACTGAAAAAGAACCTAAACATATAAGGTGTAATAAATTCACTGAATCTAAAGTATCAGTAAGTTGAAAAGGATTACTCATTATTATTTGCAATTCAATAATGTGAGTAAACAAAAATTCTTAAATCAAGTTATTGCAGTGAATTTTAATTTTTACATACGTTTGAATATTATAGCTTGCCCACTTGTTCTCCTAGGAATGAAGATAAAATCCTTATATTGACCTTTCTAGACCGAGTTGACTCAGCTCTCTCTCGCGGTAGCCATGATATATACAACGAATGATTTTCTCAAACTCATTTATTAGTATACTGAGAAATTAAATATATTGTCTAATATAATGCCTTCAATGATGCTAAATCACCATGAGAAGTTACCGACTGACCATTGAAAAAGTCGCAGTATGAAGGCTTGTGATTGGGCTCATTATACACCTCCAGTGAGAGAAGTACTATCTCTTCAGCCACCCTACCTCTTTGATAAAGTAAAAAGAATTTTGCTGGGTAACAGATATGTAGTGTTTTTCGAAAAGATAGGTCGAAGTAGCACGGTCTTAACACTTCTCTAGAAGAGGGTCCCTTAAAGTCGCTCTTCCATGGATTGCCCCTTGCCTAGTCCGGTCCGTCTTTGAACACCACTGGCCGTTATTTCTTAGTCTTAGCACTGTACTTAAAGCCATCTCCTGTATGTGTAAATCCAAGGGAAGAAGATACCATAACGCCTCAATTGCTGATGTTGGTTGGTGCACATTGCGCGAATTATTCCCATACATACTAGATGTTGAATTTGCTTTAGCTTACTTGATGCAGTTTTAACCCTAGGCCACCATACAACTGCTGCATGTGTTAGGGCCGGTCTTATAACGGCAGTGTATAGCCACTTGGTGATTCAGGGTGTTAGTCCTCATGATCTCCTAAATACTCTCCGACACTGCCAGAACGCCATAATCGCTTTTTTGTATCTTTTTTTGAAGAGTTTACTTAGGATCTGGGATAATCTCAAATACTTTACCTGTTAAGTCATAGTTAGTGTGGTGTTGATATGCTGGGCAGCTGTATTCTTTCTTTTTCTTTTTTTTCCTTATTTTTTTTTTCTTTTAGTGAAGAGTTCCATCTGAGTTAGTTAGATGGTTAGGTTACCGATAGTACGTTGTCTGCATTACTTCACTATATTGAAGGCTCTCTGCATTAGTTCACTGATTACAGCTTGATATCGAGCCTTAAACATAATTATTATGCAATCCACATATCCTATGGCTTGGAAGCCAGATTCATTTATTTTCCTTAGGAAGTCGTCTATCAACATGTTGTACAGGAGAGGAGATCCTCCCTGTGGACAGTCACGCGTCACCCTTGCTTTGAAGACTTCGTTTCTATTGATTTTCTATTGAGAGCCGTCATTTTTCTTAGCATTTATCCACTTACTAAGTGAGACGGTAGTTCCCCAAGCATTGAGAGCGCTTGTCCTATCCTGCTGAAAGATGCTTTGCCAAAAGCTACTTCTAAGTTGAAAAATAGATCTAACGCCTCCTCAATATGGGTAATCATAAAGTGGAGTGGTGATTCGGTTGAGTGTCCTGGTAATTACGCGTGTTGATTTCGGTAAAGAGGATTAGTTTTTAGAATATGGTCCCTGATGTACCGATTGGAAAGGAATCTCTTGCTGCTCTACATCTCTGTCTATCACGTTTTGCACTCGGGAAAATAAGAGTATATCCATTGTCTCCAAGTAGTTGTTAGTATAACAGGCATCCTCTTTTTTCATTATTTCAGACTTTGTGTATTTAGAGAGAACTATTTTCAGCCTTGCGGTTGTGGTTGTGGATTCATTTTTTTACGAAAGTTTCTCCTGTCTGTCGTTGTCTTATCTTCTTTTTGTGTAGCGTGTGAAGATTTTTATAACACACTAAATTGAAAAATTCACTACGTTTTAACCACAAATAATTGTTGTAAAAATATTATGTAACGTGTAGACACAGTTATATAAATTTAAACACGGCACGACTGGAGTTTCGACGTTTTATCGTCATTATCACTTGATAATGACGATAAACTACCACTTAGTAACAGTCGCAACCATTCTGTTTTTATAATAGTTACGCTTTGTAATACGCCTTTCTTGTTTGCCTCCTCATCTGGTTGAATTACTTATTCCACTGTAGGTGGCAAGACTTTCCATATCAGGGGATTGAGCCTTTTCCAAAAGCACGAGGTTATTAATTTTAATCTGTGTTTTTGGCATACGGTTCTCAACTCCTTGTAGTCGTTCAAATAAGGTTTTTGTTAATAGTTATCCGTTTTTCTTGACCATGCTTCCCCACTCTGAGTGGTGTACATTAGCATCAGAACCTATAATGAGACTTTATTGGTTTCATAGTATCTGATCACATACTCCAGTTAATGTGAGGAAGATAGGTCGGTTGCATCGTAGGGTAGATATGCAGATATTTGAAAAACCTTACCTTTAAAATAGAGCAGTACGAGATCCGCTGTGGAAAATTGAGAAATGTGCCTTTTTTGTTGGCGGGTAAATATATACACGCATGCGCCCTTTGATTTTGTGCACCATGGAAGACGGTGCCTTTTAAATTACTCAGTCCACATATCCTGCTTGCCACTACAAAGGTTTCTTGGATTAGGACCAGGGCATTATCATTGCTTTGGAGGTTGTGGTTTAGTGAAAAGCGAATTATTTTTTCCGGTTTTAATATCAAATAGTTTTTTTTTGCACGCTTTTCAAATTAATGCGTTCGCTAATATTAGCACGAACTAGTCGAACGTTTCAAATAGCCGAGGATGTTATCATTGCGAGAGACGGTGTTTACAGTTAGACTAAAAGTTATTCGAGTATGTAGAATACAAATGCAGCGTTGGATTAATGAGAATATCCTATATCGCTAATAGAGTTCCTACAAATGTCATCCGATATCGCTGATAAAGTCCATACAAATATCACTTACATAAAACATACAGCAAAATCATATATCATGTATTTTCTCCAAATATGACTATACGTAATATTTTATGTTGAATATATAAAATAATGCAAAAATAAGTAGATACAGCCGGAAGAATAAAATATAATATGTTAATTGTTTATTTAAGCCTAAATTATAAATGTATGAATTTTATATAGTTGAGTAGATCTTAATGATAAGTATAGTGTTGAAAATAAAAATAATTATTTCAAAATATTGCTTTAATAATTGTATATAAAGCCGAGATGGATTTTATTTTACATTTGATTCATTTATAATTGTTAATTTTTATAGAAAATTTAAGTAGAATTTTGCTTAACCTTTTGAAATGTTTCTCTCATAAAAGTCGATTAATTTTTGGACAAATTAAATACCGCAAGAAAGTATTTTTACATTTTAAACTGTTTTGTAATAAATGTTTAGTTGTACGATTAATTAAATTCTCACTTCACCCATGGAGAGACATTTATATGATAATTAGAAGGTTAATTAAATACTTGGTTTTGTTTCACTATTTATATAGTGAAATAAAAAGAAGTGTTTAGTTACCCTTCTAATGTTTAGTTGTGTTCTTTATGTAAAATACCAACTATTTTAACCAAGAAACAGGATGGTGGTGACCGTTACTATGTGGTATTTAATTTTCAAATGTAGGATGAAATAAAACACGATTTTCTATGTTTTTTACCACGGTATATTAATGATTTTATATTAATGAATGATAATGACTTGAAAGAGCGGAAACTATAGTCAAACATAATTCATTAATGTAAAATCATTAATATACCGTGGTAAAAAAACATAGAAAATCGTGTTTTATTTCATCCTATATTTTAAGCAAATTATAAAAATGTGATTTAAAAGAGTTCCACTGTAAAAATATTAACAAAGACAAATTGAACCTTTTTTTGTTTAAAATCATCCCATTTTCCTTTAATTGAAGTATTTTCTTATGCATTTAAACTATTTATTTAATTTTCAATGCTCTCTTCTCATTAATATTTACAGTATTTGTTTTTCTGTTGTAAAGTTATCAATTATCAATTGCTAATGTTTTAGCTAACATTAAACAATGATTTTTATAAGGTTTCAATTGGTTTTTTGTTACAAATTTTAATTTGATTTCTTCGATTGTATTTTATCTCATAAATTTTCCACTGCATCATTACAAAGTTTTTTTTAACTATTTGTTCTAATTTAAACTATTTTAAGGTTAACTTTTAATTTTTACCTTTTTCTATAACTTTTATCTATATATTTCCTTGATCTATTTTTAAACTTTATCAAACATGGTTAAAATATACGCGTTGTCTCCTGAAATTTTAAATATGAGTAATGTGTTTGTATTGCATCTCGATTATTATTATTGGTTGTCATGGTTGTTGCTGCAAATTAATGTCAATTTGACTTATATACCTTCAAAATGGGAATTTTATTATCGTTTGGGATATGTTTTCGAACATTTAATAAGATGAAGATTGTAGTTATTTGTTATTCGTTACGTCAGAATTGTGATTGTAAAAATAGTAATATTAAAATATCATGTAAATATGCTTCATTTTGATTCCCTATTTTATTACAAGCGTGGTAGCTAAGCAACAAGTAATGCATTCAATTGCCCTTATTCAAAATTTCAGGGGACAACGTGTGTACAAATTAATTCATGAGACATTCACAATATTGCATTACATGTGTAATTTGAAAGCAAAAATTATAAATAGATTATATATATTATATAATAGATTTTCATAACATTAATTAACATATTTGTCCTCTAAGTACAATTTTAACTTCTTTTAGACAATTTTTATGTTTTCTTCGTTAGATAAAATTTTAATCTTTTTAGGAGAATTGAAATTGTATTTAAAAATATTTATTATTTTTTCTTCAAAAAAGCTTTCAAGTCTTTGTTAGCAAATGTTTTGACATACTCGTATATTTTTACTAGAAAAAGCCCAACCACCTCTAAGTAAATTTTAAGTTACTTTTACAAACTATTTTTTATAAAATTTCAAATGTGTTTTTTTAGTTGAAACTACTTTCAAATACTCAATTTTCCATAGTTTATTCAAAGCATAACCTTCATTTAGTAAATTTGATAGTTTTTTTTTTTAGAAAGTTTCAACTGTTTACTAATATGTATATTCTTATTGTGGATCCTATTATTTCTTCTATGGAGGTTTTAATTTTATTATCCGGTTCCTCTTGGGATTTATCCTGAACAACAACCGATGTTTCGTCAGCGAATATAATCACATGTCCATCTCTCATGTATTCAAATAAATCATTAATAAATAAGGTGAATAATATTGGCCTGAGCCACCTCTTTGCGAACAGGATGAAGAGTTGATAGCTCGTTGTTTGTTAGGTCTACGTATTCTGTAAGAATATTATTTGCCGTTTATATTTTTTCGTCTACTGTATCAAACGCAAAAGAGAAATCAAAAAATAACCCTGCAACATATAGTCCCCGGTCTAACTTTTCATTTATAGTGTAATAACTCCAATGTGGTTGTTTCTGTAGAATCTTATTTGCGAAATCCTTGCAGGTTTGGATGAAGTAAGTTTTTTTATTTTATAAATGTGCACAGTCTATTTAGAAAAATACTTTCAAACATTTTCTCATGCACTGGCATAACTTTCGCGGATTTTAGCCTCTCAGGTAAAATTCTGGCAGACAAAGATACATTTATTAGATACGTGAGAGGTAATATGATTTCATCAACGAATTGTTTTAAAATTTGCAGTTATTTCATCACAATCCGAAATGTATTTGTTTATTAGTTCTTGTAGGTAATAGATCAAAGAAACAAACCGAAATCATTTAAACCCTCCATTATAATCCCTTATTGGACTAATTACACCCTGGTTTTTCCCTATAATTTCTCCACTGAATATATATCGCGCTAATAGTTTTAAGAATTTAGTTTGTTATTAAAAAAGGTTAAATAAAAATAATTTTTAAGTTTTTATACCACTATTTATTGTATAATATACACAAACAAAGTTTACAATATATTATCAATTTTGACACAACTATAGTTTCGACCTTTGCAGGTCATTATCAAGTGTTGATAATAGTATTATATAATACTATTTTAAAAGATTTCAGTTCTCTATTAAAGTTTTGAAATTAGTTTTACTAGGTGAGTTGTTTTTCTTAGTAAGTGTTCTTTGAAAGCCCACCTAAAAATTTACACAGTGTTTTTTTGAACGTTTTAAACTGTGTTATGCAATTCTTCTCTCTTTTATTTTTGGTAAGATTTATTTTTAGATAATTTTTTATACAAAACTTTATTTTTTTCTTTCAAATGTTGTATTTATAAAGAAATTTGAATTGTTTCTTTTTAACTAAAACCAACTTATAAGTTAGCTTAATAGTTCTTCTTTTCTGTTTGAAGTGCACTTTTAATTTAATTTTTTTTTTGAAAATTGAAACTACTTTCAAAAAGCTTATTTATAATTTTTATGTTAAACTTTTTGTTGGTAAAAGTTTTAACTGAAAATTAAAAAGATATTTTTAGAATAGTTTCAATTGTTTTAAACTTTTAAGTTAGCTTGACAGTATTTTAAAAAGTCACTTTTAACTCTTTATTAGCAATAGTATTTTTGGTATAATTTGTATAATCACTGTCTGTGCTAACGATCATAGGTCTTTCTGCTTTGTCTTAAATGCAAAATATTATAAAGACATTGATGCTAGTTTGAACTGTAAGCATGATGCGATTTAGTTAACTGGTGAAGAGTGTTTGTGGGATATTGGGATTACAGGGAATACAGTATTATTTTGGAGGGTTACGATGAAAGGTTTAGTAGCAAATTTTGTACGTAATGCATGTTGGGCAATAGGAATTATTTTGATTTATAGAGTAGTTCAATAGATTGGTTGTGAAGAGGATTATTTATGTGCCTAGTTTTGGTAAGGGTTCGGATGGATCTTTATACCACTTGGGTGAAATGGATTAAGCCATAGACCAACAGGGGCCGGAAAATCGATTTGTATATGTTGGCTGCATTTTTTGCTGGGATGTCTTTAATGTCGTGACTTAGTTTTAACTTTGGTTTTAATGGATAGGGCATGCGGTTTGAAGGATAGTTTTTGGTCAAATATGAATCATAGGTATTTACAGGTATGAGAGGATTTTGGTTTGATGGATTTTAATTTTGAGATGGGATAATTTTGTGAAAGTGAATACAATGTTTAGATTTTGTAGGGTTTTTTTCAATTCGCCATTTTCAGACCCAGTTCTTTCGGGAGGTTAATGTTATTTGTAGCGAATTTAGGGCAGTACAGAAGGTAGATAGCATCTGCGATTAGTACGGTGCCATCCGCAAATAGAAGAAAATATGTGGTGTGATCGAAGTGTGGCAGTAAAGATCATAAAGTATATGAGACAATGGGTATCCTTGAGGTTCACCTTACTGTAGGGGGGAATAATCTGGAGAATGATTGACGGATTCTTATTTGGAAGGATTGATAATTAACGAATTCATGCATTATTACGGTGAGCTGTTTAGAGATTTTTAGGTAAAAAACCTTTAAAGAGCAGACCTTGATTCCACACCGAGTCAAACGTCTTTTGATGTCACGAAAAAACACAGCGGACATGTAGCCTTCGAGGTGTATCTGGAGATTGACAGTTAGAATGGTAAAGGGAAATGTAGTGGACGTTTTCAACTATTTTGTACTATATTCTAAATAGTGGTTTTTGGTAAAAGTCGACAATTTTTTTAGATATATTTTATAGAAGTATTTTTTAAGTTTCAATTGTTATTATTTTAATAATTTTTAGTTTATAGGTTTGCTTAAGAGTTTTTCTACAGAATTATAATAAATTTTTAATTGTATTTTGTAAAATTAAGAAAATTACTTTTGTTTAAAAAAGAAATAATTATTAGCAAAAGTTTAATAAGAGAAGTTCGAAGTAATTTCAAATATTTTGAGGTAGATAAACAAACGTTTTTACAAAGTTTTTAACTGTTGTATAAGACATTTTATTTTGTAAAAATCAAATATTTTCAAAAAAAAACTTTCAAATCTTTATTAGCAAATGTTCTCAAATATTTTTTATTTTTGGAAAAGCCCAACCATAATAAATTTAAAGTACCTTTAAAACGTTTTTAGCTATTTTGTACCATCTTAAAAGAATGCCAGAATGTCTTGTTGTTTTCAAAGACATTTTACATACTTTAAAATTACTATTGTTATCTTTTTCTTTGAGAAATTAACCATTATTGTTTTTTTTTTAAATATACTCAATTTTAATTTTATTACAAATGTTTCTTTTGCAAAATTTTTAACTGATTTTGTAATGAATTTTAACTGTTTCTTATCATGTTTGTCAACTATTTTATTTTTTCTAAATAAATTATTTGTTATTTGAGAAATGTTATTTTTTTATGTAGGGTATCCCGTTAATGCGGGGAAATGGCTGGACCATAGATTCCTAGGGTCAAAATATGATGATTTAACGCAACTTATCTATATCCAAAAATTTACGGGTAAGCCGGAATTTGGCTTCAAAGTTTCAAAATTTTGTATTTCTTTTGTTTATAACAATTGAACGCTTTATTTGATTTAAATGAAATTTATTATTAATAAGTACCATAATATCGTACATCGTTTCAGTTATTATGGACATTAGTGATTGACAGGAAGTATAAAAAACAGTAGTACCACCACTTAAAAACTAAAATATTTTTTTATTGGTGCATCGAATAAAATCCAAAAAAATCTATTTGAATGGGCATTAGATTTAAAAACTTTTTTGACTCTTACTAATTTTTGATATCTTGTACGGTTTTTGCACAAAAAATAAAATATGAATATAGTATACCCATTATGCACTCATTAATAAGTAAATAAACTTACTCAATTCAATAATAGTTATTTAAGGTACAAGTTTAAAAAGTGATGCTTTATTGCACGAACTGGCGTTTAAAAACACGAGCGAGGAACGAGCGAGTTTTTTTAAAGCCAGGAGTGCAATAAAGAAACTTTTTACACGTGTGCCTTACAAAATTTTATCTTCGATCGTAAAGGATTTTAAAGAATATATTCCTATGAGTGATATTTTAATGTCATTTCAATAATTCAATCAATGAAAACATATTTTACCCGCAGTGCACCAATGAAAGCGTTACTTAGCAACCAGTAAACAAGTTGCACAAATGTCGGCGGCCATTATGATTTATGGAAAAAATGTTCGCTTTATTGTAATCGCTTCGACTTGCGTTAAATGAAATCTTCAGAGTTCTTAAATCTGCCATTTGGTTTGTATTATATATTTTATTTATAGTTTATTAGTTATTTGTATCAATTAATAAAAAATTAAGTTTTTCGTCGAAATATATTCATCTGTCAAATTTGACACTCCTGTGCAATAAAAACAGTTTGACATTACCGTGCAATAAAAACGTAAAAAAGCACTAGTACTTTAAAAAGCCACTTTTACAATGAAAAATGATGCAAAAAGTGTCTACTTTCTGTACGATCGTAGATAAAAATTAAATAATATCAATTAATAAAATAAATCAAAACATCATCTAACACTTTTCAAACAATTTTCTTTGCAAAATCCTAATACAAACAAGACATCTGTTTGTTCCAAATATGAATATATATGAACTATAATAAAGTTAAAAATTAATTGTTAAAAGACACTAAATAATTATTAATAATAATAAACATCTTTATTTACAGAAAAAAAAAGAAAATAATTTACATATAATTAACAAAATGACAATGGAATTATATAATAATTTATTTTTCCTGTCAAACGGCTATCGACCCGCGGTCTTTCAGCCTAATAATTATTATTATACATAATTTACATTTTTTAAACAAAGGCGGTCACGAAAAACATTTATTTTCGATTCGATGAAAAACTAGATTTTGTTTTTACTAGATATAAAATATATATTTTATTTTTTTGTGAGAAAACCGTAAAAGATATCAAATATTATTAAGAGATGGAAATTAGAAAAAATATTGAAAAATTTCATAATTGTATTATAGATTTTTTAATTTTTAATAGAATTTCAGCTAATAAAAATACTTTTTTGAATTGTTTTCTATTTTTTTAACATTTTTCTACTTACGTTTTAAATAAATATTTTAAGAAAAGGTTTACTTTTCTTTTATAATAAATTTATTTTTTCCATAAAGGCAGTTGTTTTCTAAACTTTTATTTATTTCTTAGCTAAAATATTGAAATATTAATTTAGATAAGTTAAATAGTTATATTTTATAGAAAGCCCAACTTTGTTTAATAAATGTTTAAAGTTAATTTTTTAGAAAGTTTTCAAATGATTTAAATTAGCTCGAGAGAATTGTTTATTAAGTTTATAACTGTATTATAAATACATTTTAATGATGATTTATTTTTAATTTAAACTATTTTCAAAAACTTAGTTTACTTAAAAAAAAAACGTTCTAAACTCGTCATTAGTAAAAGTGTTAAGATATGTTTTCTTATGTAAGTTATTATTATTATTTTCAAATTTTTGTTTTTATCTAAGTTCAAATAAATTTTATTGAAAACTTTATACTACATATATTAAAAAGAGATATAATTGTTTTATTACCTTACTAATTAAAGTAGACATTTTAAAACGAAGAAGTTCTGTACTTATTTAGTTGTAATACATTAACACATAGTTACGCAAAGACATTTCGAACATCCTGTAAATTTATGCCGTAAAATTAATGTGAAGTTTAAGTAATCAAACGTATGCTGAAGTTTTAACGCTGATGGCTGTAATAGAAGTTGTTTCTTTATGAACAGACTAAATATGCCATTCAAGTTTCAATATACACGAACCAGTTCATTAGTTAATTGATAATACAGATGCCCTCAATAACTCCTGAAGCTAATTGCAGTTCATTCAATACGCACCCTCGTGCTGTCTTTGAGTGAAAGTAATTTATGTACTCTCATAAAGGTCTTTTATATCTTACTCTTTTTGTCCGAAAAAGTTAATAATATTAGTAATATGCATATATAACTTCCTTTTGTGCATCTTTGATTGAATTTGTAATTAAAAATTGTTTTTTGATAACACTTGTTACTATAGTTTCGATACTTATTAAAATTAGCTAAAGCTGATGTTTTCGAAACTGTAGTAAAAAGTGTTCTTAAAAAGTGATGCCAAAAAATTATTTGTTTTTCTTTAGATTATCAAAATGTATCATAAAGTGAAAGCCTTTCACAGTATTTTTTTTGAAAACATTCGTTCTAAATTAATGTCTTCTGATTACTTGCACTTTCTCCTTTGAGTTTTACATCATATAACAACTCTTCTATGATTTTAGGATCTATACACAGAAGAATTTATTAGATTATTATATATTGATGATAATTACAATTGTAAAGTTTATAAATTTTCTTTGTAAATTCTTAACTACACTCTGTTAATAGGTGTTCGAAACTTTGATGTATCATCTATTTACAATTCTTGATATCAAACATTATCATTTAATATTCAGATAACTTTTAATAATTTCTTGAATAACTTCCTCATTTATCTCTAGGTAAAATATTATGAAATAATAGGTAAAGAATTGATCAACACTTTTATTTGTTTCACTGATTTTGTATATTTACTCGACTAGTTTCTCTTTTTACAGCACTTTTGATAATACAACAATAAACAAGCGAAACTAGTCGAAAAAATTTCTGAAACAAATCAAGTGTTGATCAATTCTTTACCTATTGATTTTAATAAATTAAGTAGTCTTACTTTAGTGTTATTAGACTGAAAAGACTCCCTCTATTAGGTCATAAGATCCAATGGTATAAATTAAACACAGCATCTATAACTTAAAACAAGCGGTTTTCTTTAATCAATAGTTTCTCTAAAACATGTCAAATTAATTAAGACTTTTTTATTATTAAAATTTCTGTAATTTTTTGAACATGTTAAGTGTATCATATACTTGATTAATATATAATATTTATTTAATTAATATAAAAAAAAAATTATTGGATTCTCTACTGAAATAATTCATAAATTAAAACTAACAACATATTGATTAAATGTCTTAACTTCTTTATTTTGAGGCGACATAAAATCGATACACATAAACAGCCATATTTACTTCTTATCAATACGTAATGGCATGTGGCATAGAATAATAATGAAATTACTTTTTTTTGTATGATGCGAAAAATCTGGCCCGCTCCAAATGAAATTCAATATGGACATCTATTATAAAGGAAAGCCGAGAGACGGGGGAGGAAATAAGCACTTCCATAATTAATTCACCGATGGTCGCCCGTGCTGGCGAAATCGAGAACGTATGCTAATTAGCGCAGGTGGTGAATAAATGGAAGGTATTAGTTTACAAGTTTAAGCTGACCGGGGGATCTATTGCTACAAACTATTATGTAATGAATAAGTAAATCTCTGCGAAGTTACTATTGATCTAGTCAATACATACAAATTTGGCTACGATGTAGACAGGTTGATTAGAATTGGAATTAGACATTCAAATGCGATGCACAAACATTGTTGGTTTGGAAACAATCTCTGCATCGTCGTATTCGCTTGACCGATGTCGAATTACAACACGAATTACTACTAATAAATTTAGATCATGGGTTTAATAAATTTAATAATCAGAAAATAAGTTTACAACCAGAAATATTCATCTTGTAATAAAATCTTATGTAAAGAATATGTTTAAAGCTCTTTGTTATTCATTAATACCAAGAATACATGAAATAAACCTCTTCCATTAACAATTGTGTACATTGGCTTAAAAACAGCGATCAATACACGTAAAATGCGTCTAATCTTTAAACCACAATTTCTGAAAATTAATGAAGCCCCCCCGTTCTGCGAAATAATTTCAAGGTCAGCGGTGCAGAGATACGTTTTCGCCGCCGAAAGCGCGTTTTGAGTCGGTGATCTGTGAAAACGCGCCACGGGGTGTTCCAAGTCCCCACCCCTAATTTCAGGACCGGTCCCAATAGCAATGAACTTTACGCATGGCCTGACAAAAATAGCTGAAAACCTCGCGGTCGGTTAAAGGAGGATGGCTTGCACGGCGCGAAATTGTAAAATAAACCATATTCACGAGGAGGTTGTTTCATCGATCGTCCTCTCTTCCCCACCACCTGCCGGAGCATCCAGAACATCCCCACCGCCGACAACATTGGCAACTTTCCTATACATTTAATACCTACCGTGCCAAATACACGAAACTGTTATATAAATACAGACTATTTCTTAATTAAAAAAAACAAAAGCATAACTTCCCAATAAAATCATTCATTTTGAAATTGGCAATATTCAGGAATTGAATTTGATTGTGATTTACCGTGATTAAAATAATTAACATCAAGTAAATATTCATAATTAACTAATACACTAAATCAACAGTATACAGAGTGAAAACCGCAGCACTCCTTAAAACTACTTAATATGAAATAAATATTTATACTTTTAAAAGATTTATGTATAAGCCATTAATAAATAAAAGGATGATTCTTGAAATATTACCTTACTAATTTTCGATTGACACCATATTTATTCAGGGGGTTATAGAAAGCCAGTGTTTATGATATATTACGAATCGTAATTATGCAGGAAAAACTAGGTATGCAGAACATTCAAAGGACATTTTATTAATATTAGGTGAAAAATTACGCTTTTTTGTTTAATGTGTATATTTTCAGTTGCCTGATGCGTATTTTGGTCTCCTATTAATCTTAGGCAATTGAAAATAAAAACATTATGAAATTATGTTCACCTAATATTAATATATGTTTCCAAGAATTAACACAACAGTCATCAACTTCATTTAGATAGAATTAAAATTCTCTTATTAGAATGTAAATTATCTGCGTCTTTTTTAATTCAATAATTAATGATTGTAAAATGTGTTAAAATGTTATTTGTATATCTTTCCCATCAAGACCAGAAAGATCCAGTAGTTTTATTAGAGTATTATGTTTGACATTGTCAAACGCCTTTTATTAATCAATAAAACATCTTTTGCTGATCTAAACATTTCTGGACTAGGACTTGCATTGCAAAAATGGGTTCTCTGATTCCATACCAACGTTTAACGCTAAATTGGTCGTTATTTAGATTTGTTTAACTTAATTCTTAATCTAGAATGAATTGTTATTTGCAGTACTTTCAGGACGTGGCTTATTAAGCTTATTAATGTATTAATTTGTCAAAAGGCTATCGACCAGAGGTCTTTCTGCCTTGTTTTGTTTAGTCATATGACGTCAGCCGTTAATGCGTAAATGGATGAAATGAAATCGAATATGGTTGAATTAAGTTTTTTTAAATTTAGGGTTTATACTAGGGTTTCTAGCAAGAATATGTTGGGATAATATATGGAAGTTGAAAGGATTTTTGGAGAATTTTAGGCGTTCTAGGATAGGGATAACTAAAGTGGTATCATAGAGGAGCTGATTAGATAGATTGTGTAAATGATTAAGAGGATGTCGGAGTTTGGTTAGGGTACGGAGGAATGCTCGTTCGCTAACTTCAATATTGCGGATTGCTGGGATTGGTCGAGGGTGCAACCATAGTCAAGTAGTGGACGGCAGATCATTTTATATATTTTAACAGCTGTTCTTGTTTTTACACCACTGTTTTTATACGTTAAACTTCTAAAGCATTTTGCTCTAGAATGCTTTTTAAAATTGATTTTTTGATCTATGGTTATGTCCAATTACTTAACAGAAGCTGTGGAAGGGATCTTAGTTTGGGAAATATGGACTTTGTAAGGTGAGTTAGTGGTGCGATGATAAGGAATTAGGAGCTGTGATTTGTGGGGATTGATTTTAATGCGCCATTTTGCCAACCATCTTTGAAGGGAGTCAATAAGCACTTGGAGGAATTAAAGGGCTTTTGGTAGTGTGGGATCATGTGTGAGTAGGGCAGTGTCGTCTGCAAATTGCGGTGGGTATTTGGATGGATTAAAGTAGAGAGGATCAGGATTGTAGACATCAGCACAAAAAAAATATATAACAGATGTGACAGGGGAGAGCCTTGAGGGAGTGAGGGAATGTCCAATTACTTAACAGAAGCTGTGGAAGGGATCTTAGTTTGGGAAATATGGACTTTGAAAGGTGAGTTAGTGGTGCGATGATAAGGAATTAGGAGCTGTGATTTGTGGGAATTGATTTTAATCCGCCATTTCGCAAACCATCTTTGAAGGGAGTCAATAAGCTCTTGGAGGAATTGAAGGGCTTTTGGTAGTGTAGTAGCATGTGTGATTAGGGCAGTCGTTTAAAAATTGCGGAGGGTATTTGGATGGATTAAAATAGAGAGGATCAGGATTGTAGACATCAGCACAAAAAAATATATAAAAGATGTGACAGGGGAGAACCTTGAGGGAGCCTTTGTTCGGGAGTAAAGGAAGAGGAGAATGGACTTTGACTTTTAAGGATCTATTAAAGAGGAATTGTTTAACAATGAAAATGATATGAGGTGGGATATTTAGATGGTGGCACTTGTATAATAGTCCTTGATGACAGAGTCAAAAGCTTTTTGGACATTTAAAAAAAGAGATGTGGTTGTAAATTAAAGAAAGGATTTTGTTTTTGAGGAGGGATTCATAGATTTTTCCAATAACAAGTAGGAGTGTGATGGAACGATAGCTGGATAATAAAGTAGAGGGTTGGTTGCGTTTAGGGATACAAATTACTACTCCTATTTTCACACTTCTGGGAGGTATTGTTTTTGTAGAGAAAGTTGATATTATTGAGGATGTGATCGTGGATGTGGAATGGAAGGGATTTTAGTACTACTATATGTCTATATATATGGTCGTGTCCAGTCGCTGTATTTTTCCCTTTCTTTAAAACCTTAAAATATTCGTCATGAGTAAAAATGTCAGTCGGTTCTGAACAGTAATTTTTTTCAAAATATTTAATTTACCAGTCATTTACTCTATTAAAATATGTGCGATTAAAATTTGGGTCTTGTGTCATTGAATAGGTCGTGTTACAATTGTCAGTCTCGTTAGTTGACAGGTCAAACATGTTCTGTAAATTGTCTGTCTTTTGTATTTGGCGAGTTTGTTTATCTCAGACCAAAATTAAGCCGTTAATTTTGCTGCAAGTATTAATCCAAACGTCCGTTTGAATTCAGTTATAAGTCTTTTAATGGCTTTGTTAAGGTTATTAAATTTTTGTCTATTTAGTTTATTTCTGTCCGTCTGTTGTATATCTCTGTATAATTTAATAAGTCGGAGGATGTATTTTAGGAGGGGATATTTATAAAATTGTTTTGATATTAGGGGTGTGTTTTGTTTAATGGAAGAAGAGAGCATTTCATTGAAGTGGGTGATAGAGTTGGGGTTAATAATAGGATTGGCGGTAATTTATTGTGATACTTTATCGATGTTGCATTTTTTTAAATTGTAAAATAGTTTAGGGATTTGTTGAGGAGGATCTAGAGGGATTTTTATTTGAAATGGCAAGGTGGTCGGTATTAAGCTTATTAATCTGTATTCGTTGCATTTTTGGCATTTGCTTATTTGGAAGGTAGATAAAAGTAGACTTGAGCCAATCCCTTATAATTTGACCGGTGTCGTAGATGTTATTAAAAAGATTTAGCATCAAGTTGAGATTTCCTTCGTGGATAGTCTTCAGAAATTCAGCTGGAAGTTCATCATCTCCATCATTAGTTTGTTCTAGGGCTTTTATTAATTCACTCTTCGGTATTGATGGCCCTTCTGAGTCTAAGTTGATTTATTATGTATTTTATGTGTGGTGTTAGTAAAAAAGCTTTTGATGTACAGTTCTCACGTATTAAATTGATCTGTTTTGTCTATAATTAGTTTGTTGTTCCTATCTACTAATATGTCAAATTGCTTCTTTTTGTATTTATGATTTAGCTCCTTGACCTTTTTGTGCATATTGTGTTTGTCATGCACTCTTTCAAGTTCTTGACACTTTTTGATAATCCATCTTCCTTTTGCCTCTTCGGTCTTCTCTCTGATGACTCTTTATATTTATTTGTATCTTATGCTGTCGCCTTTACTTATTCTTATTGGTATAAAGACTTTTTGGTTTCTAGTGATGTGTTCCGTTTGTCCAGTAGTGACATGTATATAATCTACTTCTCAGCAATTTGAATCATGTGTCTGTTATAATAAAATTATTTTCTTGGTAGACATCAAGTCACCCAGACTTGACAACTACACCTACTTTCGAGTTGACGTCTCTTGAAATGAAATGAAATCATTTCATTTCATTAATGAAATCAGTTTAAAAATCATTTTTCATAATTTTTCATGTTATGGTTACATTTAAACAAACTAAAGTACATTTTATCATTTATTAGTTTATTCAACAGAAATAATTTCATTCAAATTAGTGTTGCTTTGATAGTTGTACTATTTGTAACACGCAAATTAATTTGTATTATTTAAGGTCTGTCGAAGTATTAGCTAGAGAAGTAGTTGTTTCAAATTAATTTGTTTTGTAGTCTTAGTAAGACTCATTGTTGTAGATTCACGAAATATTTTCGTATTTTTAAATTTATTATTTAATTTTCTACAACGAACTAAAGGATTTTAATATATTTTATTAATTGTAATTAATTTTAATCCAAACCGCGAGACGATTAGTAATTGAATTTTATATGTATATAGGGTGGGTGGGTGAGTAAAACATCATCCAAAATTATTTGAAAAATTTGTATGAATAAATCCCTAAAAATTGCAATTATTTTGTGTTTATTTATATTTTACAACTTTTAATTAAAAGCCTCGCTTATGTTTTACTCATTGGAGGGTGGGATAAAGAACACCCACCCATCATACATACACGATTCATTTACTTACTAGTTTTTGAAGGATTCTACATCTTTTTTAATTTATAGAATACAGGGAAAGTATTGTTTTCTTGATTTTTTTAACGGAAATGTCTGTTTTGAGGTCCCCTGAGACTATTCCACTAATTTCTGAAAAAAAATATGTCTGTGTGTGTGTCTGTCGGTGAGCGACATTTCTAAATTTGAAAAATACCACATAATTTTTGTAACAAAAGTTGAAGATAATGGGAAACTCAGGAAGTTTTATTAAAACATGTTTTTCACAAAGTTCTTAACTCAAAAAACATGTTTTGCCTATTGCTGATAAACCATAGGAGTTAAATACAATTTATAAAATAAGTAATTGTAATGAATTCAAATTGAGCAAATTATTAGAAATATCTTTTTTGCGTAAACGTGCGATAGTTTTCGGGAAAATATAGGGAAAGTACTATAATGGCCATATCACCATTTTTTCTGTCACACAATTTATAATTTTGTTATTTAGGCAATTTTTGTATAAGTTGTAAATATTTCTATACAAAAGGAATGAAAAGTAAAATTAATTTTATTAAATATTATTTAGTTTTTAGTTATTATAATATATTTACTATTATTTTATTTAATTTTCTGAGGGAGAATTGAGATAAAGTAAGTAAAGATAAAAGGCAATAATTTGAAAGAAACACTGTTTCCAAATTACTTGTCCAGTCCCGTTGATTTAATAAACTATTATAAATAATTCAGTATTGTTCCATGTTACTCTTTACTGGAACCAATCAAATATAAATAATAATATAATAAATAACATAGATATCATAAATATAATAAAAGGTCATACCAATCGAAACAACGTAGATAACCAAACGGACAAAACACAAATGTAAAATATGATAAAAATAAGTTATTATTCAAAATCATTAAAAAAATTCAAAACATTAAAATGTTAATTAAAATGCAAAAATGTTATTTACAATCAAAAATAAGACAAAAGCTCGAGAATATTTATAGATCTTTTCATTTCTTTAAATATGTATTTGTTTATTCAATTTTATCTTTCAATACCCACAACGGTAAAAACTATGTATTGTTAATTTTTTTTTCAGTAATAGATCACCTGCAATAACTTTAATTCAATCTGATTCATTAAAATATACGTGAATGAAATATACTAGTAATTTCATTAGACGCGTAAATTATTCAACTAGTTTGCTAGTTACCATCGATAGAGAGTTCTGAAGTAGCAGACAGGGCTGACAACCGGTCATTCCAATTCAGAAAAGTTACGTTCGTTAGAAATATATTTAATTACTATATATACAGGGTCCTACAACAGTGCGTCGGGCTTTCCTAGCGCCTTTCTCGTAAGAGATAGAAAAAAATGTTTCGTATAAAAATTTATTGAATTAAAAATGTCTACGCCGTAAAATTATTTTCAAATATACAGGGTGTCCCAATTTTGCGGTATAACAAAAGCAAACATTTTTTTAATGGAACACCCTGTATATTTTTTCATTTTATAATTTTGATAATATTTTATAACTTGAACCTTCTTTTGGTTTTTAATTTCGATATGGCATTTCCGAGTTATTGACGTTTTTCTGAAAAAAAATGTAAAAAGCGGAGGTTCACAAAAAAAATTATTCTGATGTTCTACTTAAAATTTAAGAAATTTTCTTTTTCCTATGGTTGGTCATAAGTACTGTTTATGTACCAGTGTTAAAAATTTTCACTTTTGAGGAACCCTGATTTTGTATCAGACATGCCATTTTCTAAAATTTCAAATTGTCTCTTTTTTTTAAATGGAATCATATATTTTTTTAATTTTCATATTATTCTGCATCTAATTTCCTACAAAAAGTATTAAGCATACCCTATACATAAAAGTGATATTTTTCAAGATATAAAAAAATGTATATTTCAAACGGTCCTTGAATATGAATTTGTTTTTCAATAGATAGCCATGACTGAAAAAAATGCATCTGTCAATTAAACAATAAGTTTGGTATTTATTTATTTATTTATTTACGGTATTACCATTTTACAAATATTAACATTATGTATGTATGTATGTATGTATGGTTGCATTGTATGTTACGATTATAACAATGCAATTTTTAAAAAGAATTAATTGATGTGATATATGCTACTGGAGAAAGTGGAATTAATTCTTTGCAAGTCTAAAGAATTTATGCTCAGCGCTACCCAAATAGGCGAAAACAATTATTTTTCTTATTATTCGATTATATTAGAAAGAAATGCCAAACTTTGTAAATAATAATTTGTCTAAACCCCATAGTTGTTGAGATATTTAATAGTTTTCACAAGAATAACCATTTAATTATACATACTTCTATGTACGGAGTTGATCATTCTGAGGCAAAATAACTAACAAAATGTAAGTAAGTGTCAATATGAAATAAATAGAAACAGATAATACGATTCATTATTTTATTCCAAAGCCGTGAAAGATAACAAAATTATTAATACAAAAGAGAGACGATACTACAGTAAATGTTCAAAATGTCTTCCAATTTAATTCGCCGCTGCAAAGACCTTTCCACAATTCGTTCGTGCAAATTCATTGGTGCTGTTGGTGGTTCCTCATAAAAAAAATCTCTTTTGAGTATTAGATTAGAGTTTAGATCCGGAGATCTAGCAGGCCATTTGGTGGGTCCATTCCTACCAATCCACTGGGCAGGTGCTCTGTCTTGTTAGAACCACACCCTGTTTCTTGTTAGTTAGCTAACGTTCCGGGTAATTCAATTTGCGAGAAGTGCAAATACATAGGCCTATTGAGATGACCCTCAAAAAAATGTGAACCTACTACATGGTTTCCAAAAATTCCGCCCCAGACATTCAAAGACCGTCGATACTGATGATCAACTTGTCTCATAAAATGCGGATTATCAGTTGAATAATAGAGAAAATAGTGCCTATTGACAGATCCGTTGTTATGGGATGTCGCCTCATTCGTGAATAAAATATATTGGAAAATCCGTGGATAAAATATATTGGGAAAACGTAAGATCCTCCTGTATTTTTTGTCTTCCCCAGATCAGTATTACTCAGTTCTTGATGTAGCTGAATATGATATGCAAGATATCGATTTTTCTTCAAAATGCTTTGTACTGACCTCTCGCTTATGCTAGTTCCTTCACCAATGTCTTTTTGGTTCACGTTGGGATGCTCAGTTGCTGTTAATAGCACTGACATTTGTTTTTCCTCGTTGATGATAGGCTTTTTTCTTTCTTGTTTTTTTTTGTAATTCACACTTCCCATGTTAATAAATCTATTGAGTAAGTTCCTAAAACATTTCTCCTCCAGATGTCTTCTGCCGGGATAACGTGTGGTGTAATTTCTAGCCACCAATAAACAATTTCCAGCAGCCTACCTTAATACAAAAATCGTATCGACTAGTTCGTCCTTTTCGAAATCCATGATGATAATGTCTCTATTATCGCGAAACGGAGAGAATCACTTTGCAGCAAATATCAGAGAGATTTACATGTCAAACTAATTGTTTAATTGACAGATTTTGCAGTCATGGTTATCTATTCAAAAACAAATTCGTATTCAAGGACCGTTTGAAATATAAGTTTTTTTATATCTTGAAAAATATCACTTTTAGAAATAGGGTATGCTTAATATTTTTTGTAGAAAATTAGATGCAGAATAATATGAAATTTAAAAAAATATATGATTCCATTAAAAAAAAAAGAGTTACGACAATTTGAAATTTTAGAAAATGGCGTGTCTGATACAAAGGCAGGGTTCCTCCAAAGTGAAAATTTTTAACACTGATACATAAACAGTACTTATGACTAACCATTGGAAAAAGAAAATTACTTAAATTTTAAATAGAACATCAGAATTTTTTTTTTTTTGTGAACCTCCGCTTTTTACATTTTTTTCAGAAAAACGTCAATAACTCAGAAATGCCATATCAAAATTAGAAACCAAAAAAAGGTTCAAGTTATAAAATATTATCCAAATTAGAAAATGAAAAAATATACAGGGTGTTCCATTTAAAAAAATGTTTGTTTTTGTTATACCGCAAAATAGGGACACCCTGTATATTTGAAAATAATTTTACGGCATAGAGATTTTTAATTCAATAAATTTTTATACGAAACATTTTTTTCTATCTCTTACGAGAAAGGCGCTAGGAAAGCCCGACGCACTGTTGCAGGACCCTGTATATATATATATATACAGTTTGCAAATCATCTAGCTCAAATGAAAATTCTTTGTCAAGAAAGTGTTAGTGTTTTAGTTTAAGTTTTTAATTAATCTTCACTTAATTCAACAACGAATTTATATTCTATTAATATTTATCATTTCTTTAGTTTGTACATCATGTCTTAAAATTTATTCCTTACTATTATAATTTTATGTACACCGGACTACATAATTAAACTTTCTACTTATTAATTTTGCAACTATTATTAACTTTACCAATAAAATTTGTCTATTTGTTTTCTTCATTAGTAGTAGTAGTAATGTTTGACTATCTACGACGTGATCCTTGTGTGTGTAAATGACCTTGTACTTTAAAGGATCGCCAAGGGGCTATTAATTGTATCATAATGACGAATGCTACCGGTCACCCATACAATTGCAGACCTGGACTAACGAATCTATACTCCCGCTGTCGCAAGTTCGGCTGCAAACGTATGCACACATTTCTTTTTCACTGCGTTTTTTTTGTTTATTTGAAGTGGAGAAAATGCTTATATTCATTACATTTATTAGCTCTATGGGACTCACCACCATGAGTATACCCACTAAAACATGCCCACTTTTACACTAACATATCCTCCAAATATCTGCTTGTGCATACTTCAAGGTTAATACGATTCTCTTTTTAATCTTTTATTTTGGTTTTATATATGTCTTAAAAATATTTCGATAGTCTGTTCTATTTAATTTTAGTAAAGGTATGTAATCGCTACGTTTTGTGTTTGCCCAGTTGTCAATGTTATTTATTACACCTTTTTTTTCAGCCACCTCTAAGAATATAGGTTTCTTCAAACTCTCTTCATCTATAGCCTTCTTTACGTTCCTCTCCAGCGTACAGCTTAATTTCTAATTCTGTTTTCAATTCTATAAGAATTACAACTATAATTTTCATGGTATTTGTAGATACCGTTTTATAGCTTCTGGGGGGGTTTACTGCTAACGTCACTGGAAATTTCACTGCATTGTGATATACATCATATTCGTCTGATTTTACTGCATGCAATTTATGGCTTTTTCTTAACCTGAAATTAACGACGGAAACAAATCGTCATATTCGTATTTTTTTAAACCACTTTCATTGAATCTGACACATACTGTGCAGTTAATTATGCATGCACACTGATTTTATCCAGTAATTTCTGCCCTCAATCCAAAAATCATAAATGTACAATTTATATTACTACATGATAAGTAACTCAGAACCTATGTAGCCCTTCGAATTTGATATTTTCCGATTAAATAAATTTGTTATAAACTAATACATTATTAATAGAAATAACAATATATAAAATAAATTCAATTATACATTACAATTTATAGATAACTAACACATATGACAAACTAATAAACCAATTAATGCAACACAATGTGCAGTTATTCTAAAATATTATATTTTATTTACCCGCCGCAATTCCAATTAACCTTTCATTTTACACGAGCGCAATGTAAAACATAAACGTGGATTGTATTTATAGCGAGTGCATTTTAAATAAATCATGCATGCCCAAATTATGTATAAACTGCATGCTCATTTGGAGATTGTAGTGATTAATTTTTGACATACACTTTTTTTTTTGTTGTTGCGGAGGAAATAAGACGAATTGCATTTTATTACAATGGGTCATGTGCTCGCTTTTATTGATCTGTTACTGTTAACAAAGATTTATAGTCCAGATATTACGAAACAGAATTAATGCCCATATCCGTAAACCCTTTATAGTATGTAATATAACTACGACGGAATAACGTGCCATAACATATGCATGTTACTACATTCATCATGGGATTTATTGTACATTTATATCTCACACGAGGGTTGATATTTTAAAATAAATCACACGGAATCGGAAATCGCGCAAATGTTAAATTCGATGGTAGTACATTAGAAAAATAACAATCCAACTTTAATCTTAAATCAATAATTTTATTAATCGATTATTTGCTACGAGCCTTTAATTTAATTAAAGATATTAAGATTAAGGCTAATTCTAAAAGATAAATAAATTATAGTCCTACTTCCGGCCACTAACATAATAATTGTAGATATTTTCTTTTACTATAGGGCAGTAAGTTCAAACTATAATAATGGTAATTATTATAAAAGAATAATAGTAGTATATGGCAAAGCTCTAAAATCTAGAGCAGAAAAAAATTGGAGGGAGATCACACAGTATTCTTTCACTCGTAATTTCAGATGATGTTGTCCTTGCTAATTGTTAATTTTACTCATTAATTAGTTATTAAAGTTTTGTATGAGATTATTACAGCGATAGTGGGAGCGTAAGAATATTTTCTCTTAAATGATTTTAACTCTTTAAAATTAAATGCCAGAAAGTTGAAATAAGTAAAAGATTTATTCAAAATTAAGAACGCAAAATTAAAAATTAAGTTTTGTATGGATTTGCAAATGCCTATTTGAGTCAGTATATTTAAAATCTTATGAAGTAAAAATTGAATTTTATATGTACTGATATTTGCTTTGAGTCAATTGTCTAACGTTGATATTGTGAAAAAATGTATAATTCAAACGAATTATCGCTGGAAGACAGACACATTTCCACCATCTGGTCAGCAGCTCTTAATAATAATAATAATAATAATAATAATATTCTTTATTGCCCAACAGTATAAACCAATTACAGGACAATATAACTATAATAAAATATAATACTAAGTTTGCTAAATTACTAATTACACAAAAATAATAACAAAAAAGTTCATAAAAATAATAAAATTAAAATGTTATGGTATAATTGAAACAAATTACTAACTGCTGTAAAAAGAAAAAGAAAAACTCAAATAAAAATTCAAAATTGTTAAATATAAATAATTACCAAAGAATCTTATTTTCACTTAAGCTTAAGGGAATGAAAAATATCTTCCAGAAGATTATTCGCATGTTTACTCATTCTGATAATGGGGGAGTTTATAAGTGAATTGGACTTAGCAGTTGGTAAATGGAACGAATTTGTGTAGCGAGATGTTATTCTGGGGACAGCAATTTGTACCTTGCTAAGAAGATCTGGACAGTCAATAACATTGTGTATGAGTTTGTACATTATTGCAGCACTATTATAATCTCGGCGGCTGGAAAGTACCACAAAATCATGACGCGTCAATAAAAAGTTATAATCAATATTTCTTTGCGGGTATATTCCTTCTATTTTAAATGACAAATATTTTAAAAACCTCCTCTGAATCCGTTCAACTGTTAATATTAGGTATACGTAGTGTGGCGACCAAATAACAGACGCATATTTGCTTCGAACAAAAGCAGAGTAGAGAGATTTCATAACAGAAGGATCAGTAAAATGTTTGCAAATACGCATGATAAAACCAAGTGATTTAGATGCACTCAAGCACAGCCTAGTTATATGGCAGACAAATGTAAGTTGACTGTCAAACCACACCCCAAGATCTCTCATCTCACTAAGCTTATATAACAAAATACCATCCAAGTTATAACAAAAATTAAAATAAGTACGTTTACGAGTATATGTAACCACAGAGCACTTCGTTATATTTAATTTTAACATATTTATCATACACCAATTAGTAATCATATCTAAATTATCCTGAAGTAAAAGTGCGTCACTCAAATTATTAATAGTGGCAAATATCTTCAAATCATCAGCATAAGCCCGAACATTACAGGTTAAAGAATTAATTAAGTCATTAATGTATAATATGAATAACAGAGGTCCTAGGTTTGAGCCCTGAGGAACCCCGGAAGTAGAAATAAATTCAAATGACTTGTAACCATTGTACTGCACATAACTCCTACGATTACATAAATATGACGCAATTAGTAGTATAATAGAATTACATAACCCAAATGCTTCCAGTTTACTCAATAAAATTTTGTGATCAATTGTATCAAATGCACGGGAAAAATCCATGTAAATGACGTCTAATTGACCACGACTGTCTAAGACTTCACTTATACGCTGTGTAATAACTGCCAAGTTCGTAACTGTTGATCGACCAGTCATAAAACCGTGCTGATGTTCAGAGATCATGCCCTTAACTTGACAGTAAACCTCACAATAGATGATATGTTCAAATACCTTAGCAAAGTTACAAAGTATAGAAACAGGACGATAATTATGTATGTTATTCCTATCACCTTTTTTGTGCACAGGGGTTATACGTGCGCGCTTCCAGATATTCGGAAATGAGTTGGTACGTACTGCTAAATTAAAAATAATTACTAACGGTTTTATAAATAAAAACTTACAATCTTTAATTAAAAAACTTGGCACTTGATCGTCACCACAACTAACATTGTTTTTTAATTTGTTGATGCTTCTGAGCACATCGTTTTCACTAATCACAACACTATTACTATTAAATGGAACAGCATTAATTGGCTCATCGCTTCTTTCTTCAACAGCTGGTGGGAGAGAGTCAGAAGAAAACAGTTTTGCAAATGCTGAAACAATATCTTCTGGTACATTATACACAGCATCATCATCTTGAAGTTGAGACGGAATCCCAGACTTACTGCGCATGAAGTTCCAAATTTCCTTAGGTTCAGTAATGATTTTACGTTCCGTATCACTCACCCAGTTCTTATATGCATCAGAAATTTTTATCTTAATTATGGCGCGAAGTCTATTGAATTCCGAATGATAAAACGCAGAATTTGTTGCTCTCCATTTCCGGCGATACTGCTCCTTAACTTTAATACAGTGTTTAATATCACTGGTAAACCATGTCGGAAAAGTTGTATTTCTTGAAGTATATCTGGGCACAGAAGCATCAAATATATTATAAAGGACATTATAGAATTCTTGAACAGCTTTATTAACATCAGTAAAACACTCTAGAAAAGACCAATCAGCACAAGAAAGTTTATCATATAAAATGAGGTAGTTGGCTTTTCTGAAGTTATAGCGGCTGTTGTTATTACTAGGAAATGAAGTTTCCTTCCTGGGCAGCTCAACATCCATAAACACAGAGAGAGCAGGGTGATGCAAATCTTCAGTGATGAATGGCACCTTATCACGTTCCATAACAAATTTAGTGTCGATATTAGAGAGCACAAGGTCAAGAAGTTTACCATTTTCATTGTAAATCATGTTGTACTGTTGGAGACCCAAAGTGATGATAAAATTATTCAGTATGTTAACTTTAGGAATTAGAATAGATGATTGTGCGTGGTCATTGTATTGTGGTACGTTAAAATCGTCCAGTATTAAAACCTGTTTATCAACAAGAAATGCTTCTAAACATTTTAAGAAAATGGCTAGACACTCATTTGATATATCTGGCGGTATATAGAGAGCAACCGTATAAAAAGTTAAACGACCAGTTTTGCATCTACAGGCAACTATATCAATTAAGGGAACAATGTTGCCTAAGTGTGTGGTATCAATAGTCTCAGTGACCATACTTTCATCAACAGCAAGCAATATCCCACCTCCGGTGGAGCGTCCAACAGCAGAAAAGTTTCTATCACAGCGTATAATCTTATAATTAGAAGTCGTAAGTTCCTAATCTAAAATGGAATTATTTAGCCATGTCTCAGTAAGTGCTATTATTTCATAATTACTATTGTAACAAGCAGAGTGAAGAGTATGGGTCTAAGTTCGAAGTCCACGAGTATTTTGGTAATATACATTTAATGTAGATAGGGTACTGTCGGGCATCTTTAGTTTTCCGAATTCTTGATAATTGTGGGTATACCACGAATATGTTTAATTTTTAAATGTTGTTCTCCTTCTGCAGTTCTGCGTGTCAACTCGTTCTTTACAGATTTATAGTAGTCGGCTTGCATGCGTGTCTTATCAGTAGAGATGTTAATTCTGTTGAATTTGTCAAATTTCTTTAATTTATAACAATTATGAATGGCATTCATAACTGAAGAATGACTCAGAAGACGGATTTTAATTGGCCTGCTGCTCTTATCACGAGTGGGATCAAATTTCCCTAATCTAATAGGTTGCACATCAGATTTTTCCACATTCAACATAGGCAGAATTTCGTTAATAATGTGAACGTCATGTTCAACAAGCTGCTGCTTAGAATCACATTTTGGCTCATTCAGACCGTAAATTATAATATTATTTTTACGTTTTTCACGCTCTATTATCTCTTGAATAATCAACTCAGAGTCTAACAGAGGTGGTACAGATGATTGTTGCTTTTGATTTGCAGAAATCTTTATTTGTTTAATGTCTTCTTGTAATGCAACAATCACAGCTTTAAGTCCCATAATATCATCACCTTAATCTATACATTGTTTGCAATGCCAAGAGAGACCTTTTTTAGAATTAATTTTTCGAACTTCCGATTTAGTGAGATCTACACATAAACATTTAAACTTCTTCTTGCATACGCAGCAATGTACAAACATATGCTCATCAGCAGATGTGTTACAGCAGTAACAAGTATCCATTTTTTAAAGTAAAAATATTGTATAATAAAGTAAGGGAAAATAACAAAGGATACAATTCTTCACACACACCGCGCCCGTGGTAGTGGCTCACAATATTACACAAACATAGACTGGGCGACGGTAAGGTATTAACAATATAAAACAAAGGATAAATGGATAAAATCTGCGCCAATAATAAAAATAAAAATTATCGTGTGATCGGTATTCGATCCGCCGACCCTCAGATCCACAGCAGCGTACGTTAACCTGTTGACTAACTAGCCGGTATGCAAATATTTTTTATAGGCCGATGTTTCAATATTAATTCAATTCTTCAGTTGAAATTATCCGTACACACGTGTGAAATATTTGTAGGTTAGTTTAATAAATTATTGAAAATAATTTTACCTACTTGATGTTCTGAAGAAAAAACATGTGTAGTACAAGCCTACTTCACACACTTATAAATTATTGTGTCGTTTGTATTATAAGTCGTTTTACTATCGGAAATTCGCTAAACTTAATGCACTGATCATACACCCGAACAGCTGTGTGATGTACTTAATATTGCACTTATATTGAACTTCTCCTCCTGACAAAAATATCTTTCCCTAAACAAATCGACCAAAAATTCCCCACATTTTTTTTTAAATTCAACAGGGCGGGGGTGGGACTCGCACCCTAATTTATGTAGTAGGGGGCCCTACCCACTAAACTCAACTCCCTTACTCACAAAATTGAAGAGGGATCGTCTGGGCATTACTTCTCTTCAGTCCTGTGTCTACTCTGTCTCTTTTTAATTTTGTCTCTGTTTCGGACCTTTTCGGTTAGTATTTTTTCAGTGTATTTTTTAATTAATTCCCAGTTTGTTTCATTTTCCATCATTGTGTCTATTACATTCTCTTCTGTTTATGGCCTTGCCTATTTTTCCTCAATTTTTTCCTCTCATTCTTTCACAATTCACATTTGAATATCGTGTGTCTTGGGTGCACATTCGTCAAGTGTGCGTCAAAGCATCCGTGGCCTGCTAGCGCTTATGGTGGTAGCTGAGCTTTCCTTCCGTTCTCTAGTACCCTTTGTCTATGTCCTTTTTGAGGGATCTGGTACAGTCGCTTTTGTATCCTTGGTTCCATTTATTCTACCAGGCGTTCAGAGTGTTTTATCTTTCGTTCTCTTTCTCTTTCTTTTTATTTCTCATACCATCAATTCGATATGAATTATTTTTGCTATTACTCTTACAGCCTCTAGTAATGTGGTTCTATATGCCCCTGTTACTCGTATTGCTAGCTGCCATTGTACTCTGTTCATCCTGTTCCTATTTGTTTTGGCTTCCAGTGCGCTCCTCAAGATTTGCGCCCCGTATAGCATAATTGATTCTACCACTGTTGCTATCATTCTTTTTCTGGAAGTTCCTGTCTTCCCAGTTTTTGGCATTACTTTGTTTACGGCGTTTATCGCTTTCGTTGCGTTAGTGTAGATGTATTTTACGTGTGGGGAAAAGCTAAGTCCTTCGTCGAAAATAATTCCAAGATATTTAATTTCTCCTTTGGCCTTAATTTCTTCCCCATTCAACTTAATGCCGTTTTTTCCTTCCAATTAGCATTTCTATCTCAATTTTATTTGTGCACAACTCTAGGTCTTTGCTCTCCGTCCATGTCACGATTTGCTCTATACTCTCTTCCATTTTTTCTTATTACTGTTCTTCGATTTCCTCAGCATAGGCCACTATGATGACATTAGGAAGCATCTCTTGTTCAAGAAGATCATCATACAATAGATTCCATAATGTTGGTCCCAGTATCGATCCCTGCGGTGCAACTGCTGTTATTACCTCTTTTTCTCCTGGCTCCAATTCTACCATTCGGTCTTTAAGGTAGCATTGTACGATCCGTGTCATGCACAACACGATTCTCTTTTTGTTTAATGCTTTTACTATCTCAATCCACGAGATTGAATTAAATGCCTTCCTGACATTGAGCATTACCAATGCAGAGAAGCCTCTGTTTTTTGGGTCTTCGTCTTTTTTTTTGAGCGATCTCGAGCACTTGCTTCGCTGCTCCTATGGTTGATCTTCCTTTTAGGACGGCGTGCTAATTTTTGTCAAAATCCCCCCTTATCCTCTATTTCTTTCAGTAATTTGTCAGCTAGCATTCTGCCTAGAAGTTTTCCAAACGTGTTCAGCACACTTAAAAGTCTACAGGCTCTTTCCCGGGTTTGGGTATAAGTACTAGCCTTACAGTCTTCCATTCTTTGGGGTATTCTTCTGGGTTAATTATATTGTTCATTACCCTGACTTCGGCAAAGCCCCCTTATCCTCTATTTCCTTCAGTCTGTCAGATCGCATTCTCTCTACATGTTTTCCAAATCTGGTTTTTTCCCAGGTTTGGGTATAAGTACCAGCCTTATAGTTTTTTATTCTTTGGGGTTAATTATGTTGTTCAATTCTCGAGAACTAGTCCTGGCTCTTTCTCTACCACTTTCTTAACTACTTCTGGTAGGATTCCGTCTATTCCGGGTTCCTTCTTAATTTTCATTCGATTGGATGCAGTTTTTAGTTCTTCCACACTAAATTCGGGTACGTCATCTATCTGTACTCCATCCCAATGGTTCACTGTTTTTTGAGGAAATAATGTTTTATAAATTTGTTTGTACCTTGTAACCTAGTCCATATTCTCGCAGACATCCCGACACTTCCTTTCTTTGCTTTGCTTAATCATTGTATCTAACTCCTTCCTGCATTTTTTGTATTCGGTATTTGCCATTTTCTTTCTTTCTGCGGTTTTAGCCCTAGTGTATTTTCCCTGTTCCTGGATGCATCGCCTCCTTGTTTGTGGTATGTCCGGTGTTCACCAATATACCGGTTTTCTGTTTGTGTTCGCATATATCTTGGGCATCGCCTCGTTGCAGCATTGCGTGATGACATCTATGAGTTGCTTGGCATCTTGTATGTTTTTATTTTCTGCGTTCTCCCTGAATTTGATTGTGTTGAATTTGTGGTAGTTCCATCCACTTACTGTTGTCATGCCATCCTTGGGTATTTTCTTTGTGCTCATCCCATGTATCTTATAATGTAGGTATTTATGGAAGCTAAGTATTTCCTTTTCCAAGACCTCTCAGTTTTTAATTTGACCCGCTAGTCTCTCTGAACTAAAGGTTACATCTATTATTGACTTACTTTCTCTTCTTTCAAATGTTAGTTTGTCGCCGGTGACTGAAAGTTTATTTGCAACTAGCCAGAGCTGTAGCACTTCTTCTCTTTTATCTTCTTTTTCTGGAATCCCATGCAGGGGCTTTGGCATTGAAATCTTTCGCAATTAAGACATCTTCCTTAGTCTTATTTATCTCGTTTTCCAGTTTGTGAAGGTATCTGTTAAAGGCGTCCAGCCTACTATTCGGTGATATATAACAATTGAATATTTTAATATTGTTAATTGCCAGCCAGTTGAAGCCTTTCTTCTTTCGCCTTTTCTCTGGCATGTTGTTCGTTTTGGGTTCATAACTTCTCTGGCCGTATCTTTATTGGCGTCTGTGTGCCATTTTGAATTCTTCAGCATTTTTCTGTTAGGTTCGTTTATCAATTAAATAACCGCCCCTTCTTCTACTGCCATTGCCTCCGTAAGGTTCTGTGCTGGTGCGCTTCTGTCTACATATTTGTATGATTTTAATAAACTAGTTTTACTTGTTCCGTCCTTTGGCCGACGATTTTCTTGTTTGTTATTTGAGAGTTTACTCTTCGCACTCCTTTCCGGGCTCCCCTGAATTTGTCGCATTTGTTTGACCCTGTGCTATGTTCTGTCCTATTGCATAACGAGCAGTATTCCTCGTTTTTGCACTCGTTTCGCTTATGCCCTTCTTTGCCACATTTGTATCATTCTTTGGTCGTCTGAACCATTGCATTCCGCCGTCATGTGGCCGAAGTCTCTGCATATGTTTGTATGTTTTCTCGTTGTTCTGCCTTACATTGCACTATTCCTATGCGTATTCCATTTTGGATTAGTTCTGCAGTGAAGTTTTTATCAATGTTTACCGTGAATGTTTGAGTCCCAATATGGGTCATTCTTAGTTCACTTAGCTTAAAGTTCTTCGTCCCCGTTTCCTCTTCGATTGCTTTTTCCACTTTATCGTTGGTTGTTATTGTATCCAGGCCTCTTATGTAAACTGAGACAAAGATTTCTGTCAGTCTCGCCAAGGACACCACGGTGGTCCAAGCAGAGGCGATAACTTTTCACCACTGCACAAGAGAAATAGCAAGACAAGACACCAAAAGTAGGTCAATTGCTATATTCTCCGACAGCCAGGCGCTACTAAGAGCACTAAGCTCTACACAGGTCGAATCTAAGCTAGTGTGGGACTGTATACGCGCTCTTAACTAACTTGGCTGTCACAAAAAAGTAACAATCACATGGGTCCCAGGACACGGAGGACATCCGGGGAATGACATAGCAGACGAATTGGCCAAACAAGGCTCGTCAAAAGCAGTAATTGGCTCGGAACCCTCTTGCGGAATCTCTATAAATCTATCTATAAAAAAATGGGTGCAGACACAGGCCCATACCTGGTGGACGAACTCACCAGGACAGAGACAGGCGAAGCAGTTCCTCAAGAAACAATCGCCAAAATTCACGACCGAACTCCTGAACCAAGACAGGAAAATTGTCAAAACAATAGTAGGCCTGATAACAGGACACTGCAAGCTCAACAAACATATGAGCAAAATAGGCCTGGTGGAAGAAGCATCATGCAGATTCTGCCTAGAGGAAGAAGAGGACTCGTTCCACATCCAATGCCACTGCGAGGGTCTAGCAAGGATTAGATATCAAAAGCTAGGCACTACAAACCCAAGCGCGGAGACTTATACCCAAGCCCCTCTGACAGGGCTAATAGGACTAATCAAAGAGGCAAAGCTAGAGCTGGTCATCTGAGATAAACAGGGATCGACAATAGACATTGTTGCCATTTAATTCATTTTTATGTCCTGTAGTAGATCTTTGTAACACTTTCACTTGCCGTCTACTATTAGTGCATATGTCTTACTTCTACTTCTAAGAAAACCAAAAGAGACAAGGTTTCCTGATCTATCTTTTGGTTTCTTTCCAGTTGTGTATATTACTACACTTGTTTTTTTTGTTGTAGAAGATACATTATATCATCTTCCTAAAGTCTTCTAAGTTCATCATCTTTACATGGTATAGGGCTATTATTCCTTCTCTTTTGTTTCTTACTTGATGCTTTCTAGCTTTTCCCACATGTCGATCTCCGCCCCTCCCAGGGTTACCTTAATTAATTTCCTTCGTTTGACTTGGTAACGCATTCCTGTTTCTTGTTTGATTACCTCAACCTCCTCTGTCGTGTCTGTCAATTCCTGGAATCTTTCACTGTTCAATCTTTGGTTGTACAGCCTTGACGTGTTGAGGGCCAAACTTTAGCAAATACGTTCGCGGGCCGCATTTAAAAGTACTTAGTGCATTTTAAAGTAGTGATAATATTTTTTGCGATAGATATTAGACATGAAATAATACGACAATGTTATTATAGTACAATTTATTAAAATAACAAAATGAAATTTAAAAAAATGGTACATTATAATTAAATCGTTAAATTTGCAATTGTTACAAACTACGAAAGTTAAATAGACCGAAATCAATGAGACACTTGAGCATGAATTTGGGAAACTAATCCATCGATATTTGGATTAATTCCACTTGCACAAAGACGTAAAGAATTTTCCAAATTATCGTCAGTCAGTCTTGTACGATGTGTTGATTTATTAACTTTCATCAATGAAAAGAACTGTTCGCATTTATACAAACGCACAAATCAATCTTCTTGTGAATTTTCTAAGCTGCGGAAAATTGTCTTCTAGGTATTTTTTGTAGAAATCGCACAACTCTACGTCTTCAAATTTAGATTTTAGGAGTGAGTTTTCTTGAATCTCGATCAACACCATTTGTAAGTGTATTGGAGCATTTTGTACAATATATGTTGTAGGAGTAGCAAATAAACTGAAACAGTTTTCCATGTTTTTGAAGTCGCAAAATCTGTCCGAAAATTGTTCCGACAGTAACTTGAGTTCTTCAGCATATTGAGCATAAGCAATATTTTCATACGCAGAGAGCATGTTGAAATGGTAACTGTTGCCAGACAGCATCTGTGACTCCCACAAGCGTAGTTTGATCTGAAATGCTTTTAAATGGCTGTACAAATCATTTACTAACTGTCCTTGTTTTTGAAGTTTCAAACTTAAATCATTCAAATAGCCTGTAAGATCGACCAGAAATGCTAAGTCACATATATATTTTGGGTCACTTAATTCAGATAGTGGTTTATCTTTTATAAAGTCTGCTATCTCATTTCTAAGCTCGTAAAACCGTTTCAACATTTTTCCTTTGCTCAGCCATCTGACTTCACATTAATATGTTACGTCGTTATATTTAGCTGATATTTCATCCAAAAACGCCTTGAACTGACGATGGTTAAGCCCTCGGGATCGAATAAAGTTGATGGTTTTTACTACCACATTCATAACATTCTGGAGTCGAATGGACTTAGAACACAAGTTCTGTTGGTGGATAATGCAATGAAGGACTATCAAATCATCTTTTTGCACATTTAATTCTGTTGCTTTTTCATTCAAACTTCCGATGAAACCTTTACGTAAGCCGACCATAGAAGGTGCACCATCAGTGCATACTCCAATTAATTTTGACCATGGCAAGCCAAAACTTGTGAATACCTTTTGAACTTCAATAAAAATATCCTCTCCTGTAGTGGTTCCTTTTCGCGGCTGTAAAGCAAGCAATTCCTCAGTAACAGTGAACTCCTTATCAACACCTCGAATAAGTATAGCCAGTTAAGCTGTGTTAGACAAATCGGTGCTCTCGTCTAATGCTATGGAAAATGATTCAAAATCAGCCATATGGTCAGTCAATGTTGTTTTTATATCATTAGCCATCATTTCTATTCGTCGAACAACAGTTCGTCTTGACAAACTAATTTTTTCAAATTCTTTTTTCTTTTCAGGACACATAATACCGCAAACTTCTAACATACACTCCTTGATAAATTCTCCTTCGGCAAATGGTTTTAATGCCTTTGCCAATTTTGAGCTAACTATAAAACTAGCTTTCACAACATTATCAAGTTGTGTTCTTTGTTTATGAAACATTTGTTGATGTTTTTCCAAATTTGCGGTAAGCTTCTGGATTTTGTCTGTTCTTAATTGTCCTGTCAGTGAGTGCAGCGTAGCATGCTTAGTTGAGTAATGCCTCTTTATATTGAATTCTTTCATTACTGAAATGGATTCATTACACAGCAAACAAATAGGCTTACCATTGTGCGAGATAAAAAAGAATTCTTCAGTTCATTGTTCTTGAAAATGGCGACCCTCTGTATCTACTTTTCGTTTCTTTCCACCAGACATCATTTTTGTTTACTTTTCGTTCAATAAACTTAATAACAAACTATAGTTAATAACCACTCAAGATGCACACAAAGTCACAAAGCAAGTTGACGGCTCGATCAATGAGTGAGGCGGCAAACATCAAAGAATTTGATGTTTGCCGCCTCCTCACTACTCCCGTGAGTATAAGTACCTAATGTAATATTTTTTTAATTGGGTTTTTTCAAAATGTCTAATCCTAAAATACTTTCCACTCAAATTATTTTATACCTTGCCCTAATCTTTCGCTCTTGAATTGCTGCTGAACACTTCTCTACCTGGAGGACTGCTAAGATCATAATGATCCCCAAAAAGAATAAAGTCTCCTTCAAGCCCTTTTCATTTTCCTACTCAACACGATAAGAAAGCTCTTGGAACGAGTAATTCTTTCTCAATTACTCGATTCTTCAACCACGAAAATGGCTTAAATCCTGATTGCTCTGTCCAAGACGTCATATTTGCCCTAACCTTCTCTTCGGTAAACTGTGATATTAATGGACAAGCCACTGTTGCTGTCTTATTTGACTCCCAGTAAGATGTCGGCACTATCTAACTATCTATAACAATTTGAATAATTAAATAATTTGTCTAGAATCGCTCCCACTAAGTCTCCTCCTCCTCCTATGCGATATCTTTTCCTTTTACTTCCTTTGTTTTGTCTCTCTTAACGCAAGATATAATAATATGAACATAAGCAGACGGTACTGAAATGTGGGCCTCACATAAAAATCCGCATATCGCGGTCTTAAAACTCTAAAGGACGTTAACTCCGACACAGAATGGGCCCGCACCTGGTACCTGATCATCAACCTCTCTAAATCCAAATCATCAACTTTTATCAATCTTACTCTCACGAAATATCCTTCCTGTCCTCTTAATCTCTCAAAGTTAACAATCACTTTCTTCTCCCTTCATAGCCAAATATGTTACCTTCCAACACCATCTCTATCCTTCGCTCATCATCAACTTTATCTGCAGGAAAGTCCTTATAGGTTATAGGTTAAGTAGGGTCTTAGTGAGGTGTGTTAGCCTCTCGTGAACTGCGACCTAACAGATCTATTGTTCTACCCTTAACCAATCACTTCCCAAGCAGTCCCACGTCCACCATGAACCTGGTAACTATCTTGGGGGTGATAATGCTCACTTCTTCGGGGGATAATCGGTCCCTGCCGAAGTGTGAAAGACGCTTGTGAGCAATCGCGACACAAGTGCATAGTATGTGCTCGGTAGTTTCATCTGCCGAATCACACAATCTGCAGTTTCCACTTTCCTCTTTTCCCATTTTCCGCAAATGGTATCGGAGGGCACAATGCCCTGTCATGAGTCCGGTGAAAGTTCTTAGCTCGTTCCTTGTGAGTTCAAGCACCTTGTGGCTGTGATCGAGTTTCAGGAGTCGTTTTGATTGACGTAGACCTGGTACATTGTTCCAATACTTACGTCTTCTGTCCTCTTCCCATTTTTGCACCACCTCTCTTCTATGCGCCATGGGGAGTCCACAAAACGGCTCTGGTCCTATAGGAGTGGCATTTGCACCTCTTTTTGCGAGTTCATCGGCCACTTCGTTGCCTTTAATATCCCCGTGCCCTGGGACCCACATGAGGGTCAACAAGTTGTTCTTCGCCAGTTGCGAGAGGGATCTTCGACATTCCCAGACAGTCCGTGAGCCGTGACTATAGGCTCGAATGGCCTTTAATGCGGCTTGGCTGTCTGAGCAGATGTATATATGCGCGCCATTTAGGTGCCTATCCAAGCATTCTCTGGCGCACATATCAATTGCAATCGTTTCTGCTTGCAAAATCGTGGGCGTCGTGCCCAGAGCCATGAAGCTCCTGTGGTTTTGGTTAGGCCCATAAATGCCTATTCCAGTACCTCTCGTATTCTTGGCACCATCCGTGTCTAAGTGTCCTGTCCAGTCCCCCGGCAGTGTTTTCTTCCTCTGGTGTAGTCGGAGGGCTGCCACAAGTCCCTCTTTTTGTACCACTAGATGGAGCGGTGTGAGACCAATGATTGCCTCCATTCCCGCGGTTGGGGTCGTTTGCATGGCCCCTGTGATGCTTAGACATGCTAAACGTTGAAGCCTACTCAGCTTCTTTTGCGTGTCTAGTTTTTGTGTCTTCGGCCACCACACGAGGGCAGCATAGGTGACAATGGGTATCACTGCCGTTCTATAAAGCCAATACGTGATTTTGGGCTTTAATCCCCAGGTTTTTCCCATAAGCCGCCGACAGGCCCAAAGCGACATCGTTGCCTTTGCCATGATTTTGTCGACATGCTGATTCCAAGTCAGTTTGGTATCCAGAATTATACCCAGGTACTTTACTTCGTTGGAGAGATTTATCTCTATTCCATTCAGCGAGGGAGCCTTTCGTTGATGCGCTAATCTATACGACCATACTTCCAACATTTAACTCTGTACTTACAAACAATTCATTAGACCTATCTTCAAATTCCAACATGTCTTCTTTACTTCCTCTTCCTTCTTCCAACTTGCCCATCTCTCTTTCCTCGAACGATGCATACTGAGAAAATACTACGGGCTCCGTCAAAATGGTTTACAGTTATAGTTACAATTCCCTATTAGCTAAGAATTATTCGTCCATTCAGCAACTTAGAAACTCGTACATGCGCTTTTAATGCCTCTAACAAATCCCAAATAGACTCAATCACATACCTCACCACATACCCCTGAAGAAACTCTCTTATTCCACCATCACTACACACGCCAAAAGGATTTTTGTTTTTGGAGATAACCTTCCACCTGAATCACGGAAATGCTATATTGCCCCTAGGTAACCCCATAGCATTAATATGAAAAATAACGTTATCTCAACCAACCACTCTCTTAATGAAAAAAATAATAATAACACACTGCACTCACAATCTCTATTAATATTCCGGAAGAAATTGATTTCTTTAAAAAGGTTAAAATCTAGGAAGTATATATATTTCTCAGAAAGAAGCGTATATGGTATTTTAAACGAATGATGTATAGGCCTAGTATACTAGAATACTATTCCTATATTACTATAGAACCTCAGCTTGTAATTATCAAACAGCTAATGGTAATCAATCTTAATAAGTGATACAAAAAGTTATTTGTTTTAGTTTGAATTATTAAAATATATCACGAAGTTAAGGCCTCCGCAGTTACTTACTTATTGTATTGAATGCTGTGGAATTAGAGCAGGTATGAGTTATTTAAACATTTCTAAATGTAAACTCTGTTCCCTGATTATATACAATCCAACAAAATATATTTCAATTATAAATGTATAATTTTGCATGTACTTACTATGTTTAATTGTAAGAAAAATATTTTTATTAATTAATATATTAACAGTAAATAATTAGATGAACCTAAACTAATACATTTCGTTAAATATCTATATAATAGTAGTTGTATTTATTTAGCCAATATGCTTACATAATTCTTCCTAAATAAAACATAATTCAAAAATTTTGAACACTTGAGTTCTCACCTAGCTGATCTTCCACTCTTTCCGAATTTAACTGCCACTAAACTTCTATTTGATGATATTCTATCAATATGGCTTATATGTCTCCAAAAAAAGAACTTTATGACTGATTGAGTAATGTCAACTTGATAATAAATATATAGCTAAAGGAAATATTAACGTTATAATAAACTCATCCTATTTTCAGCGCCAAAAATAAATTGTATTATTTCACCCTCCACATAGATCAAACCACTCTCTATATCTATCTAATTGATTAGCATTAGCGATGATGCAGTTACGGATGCGAATGCGTCACTCCATCTTATAAATATTAAATATGGGAAAATTGAGGCAGACACACATAATTATCCGGAGTGCACATAAAATCGATAACATTTAAATGTTCCGGGATCATCCCTTACAACTTTATATCTATGAAGACATCAGGAGCTGGCGTGCACGCAAAGTACGAATAAAAGTTACAATCTATTTAGTGACCGAGTGACACTATTTCAAGGGCTATAAACTTCTAACCGGTAGACATGATATATGTATCGCCTTGTCACGTAACTGTTGAAAATAAATAGAAACCAAGTTCAAATATACATTACACATGTGAATTGCACATTACAATAATGCGATACAGTCGCGTGTGGCAAATGTAAAATTGCGTCCTCGGACGGCCGGTGATGGGGAGAAGGGCTCAGGCATAAATTCACGCCAATTAGCTGAAAATCTAGGTTACAATTGGTATATTTGCGAACGAATCATCCTTGACTGTAAGCTTGTTGTGTTCAAAATATACGTACATTATGAAAGATCAGCGTGGCTTACCAATTATCTATGTAGACGTCACACATCACGCCAATAAAGCCAATTATCATCCCACACATCCGATGTCACCTCAGTACATGTTACCAATTATCTATTCATCGTATAAAGATCATTGGTGACGTTTGTGTTCATTAATAAATAAAGCGTTTTCTTTGTAAAAAAAGGCTCCTTTCGTTTTTAATAATTACCATATTTTCAAATAAATAATAACTTTGAAAGAATGCTTAAATTACTTAAATAAATAATACTAAACTATAACGTGTATTTATCTCAATTATCAGTATTTTATAGTTACTTATTTTAATGATTATTTAAGTTTAAATTTTGAAATATATTTAAATAATATAATGAAACCTATAATTTTATAATGTCTCACCAAGAGAGAAGTGAGAAAATTATTCAAGAAAAATATAATAATAATCATTTATTTATGTTCCCCTAGAATATGTTTATAAATTCAATAAATAATTATTTTGCTATCTATTTTGACTAATAATAATTTTATTCTAATTAAATACAAAGTATAACTATAAATTAATTTTTAAACCAACAATTTAAAATCTATGAAATTTAAGCAAACTTTTGCTTATTTATTAAAAATTGAAAACTGTTTTGGAGTTTTATCGACGAGTCTCTACATAAAGCTCGACAGAGGCTTTATGTAGAGACTCGTCGATAAAACTTTCAAAATAAAAAATTTTCAATTTTTAATAAATAAGCAAAAGTTTGCTTAAATTCCATAGAATTTAAATTGTTGGTTTAACAATTAAGTCCTATCAGAAGGTACCAATTTTGCCATTGCTGCCTTACGATCCTTGTAGAAGCCATCATATTTAACATTGAATCCAGTCTCCATAAAACCGTCAGTGAAACATTCGCCGAAAAGTTGCTCATGTACTTAGATATTAACGCCCACGTAAGCCCCCAGAAAACGAATTTGTGGCTCTAAAAACTTAAAACCAAGTAATAACATTATCACCCTACTGTAGGACAAAGGAACTAGATTAGATTAGATTATACGGGGTTGTTTGGCTATAAACAGCCTAATAGCATAACTACCTGGTTAGAATTTTGAACTAATAGGAAGTAAATTTCCATAGTAAGGTCAATTAACTTCCTAGATTGCCAATGCCTCATCCGTTCTGGCTTTTGGGCTAGTCTTGTGGTAGCTACAGTCTACAAATGGAGTTATCCAATTTACCTACCTTTTGAATATGGTACTTTACTGGGTAATTACCTGTAAGGAGATCCGTGACCAGTCTTATCTCGCTTGTATCTTGTGCCTAACAAGCTGATTATCTCTGCTTGGTGAGAGATTAATAAATATTTTGGATTGTCTTTGGCCTGATGTGTTTATCCAGTTTTGCACTTACATGTAGGCTTTGGTCCGATCATGGTAGTTGCAGCTCCTCATTGGTAAGTATGTCGGCATTTTCTTTATCTATTATATTTGCCTGAACCGGTACCCACATTAGAGTGACCTTGGTGCTCTTGATCAATTGGTTCAGAGCTTGTTTACAGTTACAAGAAATTTTGATACTGAAGCTGTATCCTTTGAGGTTCTTAATGCCATCCTGACAGTCTGAGATGTAGCCCTTTTTCATATAAACTTGAGTGCATCACTCCAAGGCTATTTTTTAGCCCTATCCGATATTAACTGATTACCTGTGATTCTCCATTTGTGATGCATCTTCAAACCAGATTACAGAATTATGTTTTAGTTTTCGATTCATTGTGTCTTGGCGACTCTCAATATAATCACTTCAAAGCACGATACGAAGTTTAAATTGGTCGGAAAACCATCCGACGGTATTTGTAGGAACTCTGATTTAATCAGGTTCAGAATTTGTGAATATCTGAATCAATATCCTTGACCATTAGACCTTCTTTTCTGATTTGTTTGTGCAGGGGAAGTAGGTCTGAAAAAAACATTTGCTTTCCCAAATGATGTTATGACTTATTGTAACTATAAGTAGATAATATATTTAATTAATTTAATGTTGCTTTATATATTTTCGTAACAAATATATTTGTATACTGGTGTATATTGCTATGAAGAAATTCTGTGATGAAATGACACTGGGGCAGTGTATAACAATTGATGGGTACTGCAATGTTTTATCGGCTCAGAAATATGATTTCGGGAAAATCATAACCCCTATAAATTACATATGGCGGCGCATGCGTCTTTCCTTCATTCCGTTATCGGCACTGAGGTCTTGGAAATGACAAAATGAATAAAAGTTTCTACATATTTAAAAAATGCAACCAGCATACCTGTGGAAAGTTCAGATGTAAAAACTGATTGACAACCATATTTTGGAATACGATCAAATTTGTACAGAGTTAGAAGCCTGTCGAGTTTTGGGGGAAAATTTGACAAATACGTAAGCAAAATTGAAGGCGCTACTTGTAATATTGTACGCACGTGGGGCGTACGAAGGAAATGTTTTGAGGCTTCAATATTTGTGGAAAAATAAGTGGGGACCATCATTTTTCTGCAGCACTGTGAGTAGACGTGATTTTACTGAGATTCTGCGATAAATTCATTTGGACAAAAGAAATCAGAGGGGCAACCGACAAATTCGCTTTAGTCTCAGTAGTTTGGGACCAATTTATTTAAAACAGTCGAAATTGCTTCAAACTGGAAGCTTATGTTACCGTGGATAAGCAACTCTTTCCTACGAAGGCCAGATGTAGAATTATACAGTAGATTCCAAATAAACCCTATAAATTTGTACGGACAAAATATGCGGTAAGTTGTTTTCCGTATTTAGGAGAAGACGAGGCTCGAAAATGCATCAACCCCCTAAGCGAATTTGTAATGAAACTTCTTGAACCGTATACTATGAAGGATAAAACTGCAACAACCGATATTTTTTACAAGTATTCCTTTGGCGTTTAAATTAAGATCTAAAAATACTTATTTGCTTGGAACTATACGCGCCAACAAGAGGGAACTGCCTAAAACTTCCTAACTGAAAAAAGACAGCATGGATCGTTTCTTAAAGTTGCTTTACCAATCCAATGGATGCACATTGACCGTTTACAAGAGCAAACCAAATAAAAAAGTACTTATACTAGGAACGAAACATAAGCACATCAAAATTAATAAAACTGCAAAGAAATTATTTGTATAGGTTTATAATAGAACTAAATTTTGCGTCGATGTAGTATAAATATATCGTGAAATTAGATTCCAGGAGGTGGCAACTTTTTCAATATTTATGATTTAGCCAGAATAAATTGCTGAATATTGTATAAAAAATATAACATGAGAAAATATCCCGCGTAGAGACTTTCTGTCTCGATTGGCAGAAGAACTTGCTTCAAAATATCAGTTTTCAAAGTAAAAACCATACGAAGCTGATATACCAACTACAAATTGCACGGTTCCTGTATGCAAAAGGTGTCAAATAGGATATTGCAATAACAAAAAGACTACAAATATTTGCAATACATGCAAAAAAGTGCATGCGGAAAGTGTACAAACACAAAAATCTACATATGTAGAAATTGTGACCGACAAACTGTAAACAATAAATTAATTTATGTATTACAATTAATATTGTTCAACTCTTATTGACATTTTTTAAGGAGTAAATAAGGACTGGGAGCTTCAATAAGCATTTTTCTGGTAAATCTAGTGTTATAGGCGTCTTGAGTCGGGGACGATATGATATTGTTATATGTATCCCTTATTACAATAGTTATATCGTTGGTTAACCTTGCATACAATAATCGTCATCGACTAATCTCGCCAGGAGGTGATCCATCACGATACAATATAGTAGGAGAGATAGAACCCCACCTTGCGGTCACTATTTTGTTGTGGTTACCATCTCTGATTCATTAGCTATACTTGCGGTAATCTACGGTTTTAGATTACTACCTATAATCACTTATTCTTTGTCGATACCCTTCTTTATAGCTCCTTTTTTACATAATTTTGAAGGTTATGTTATCAAACGCACCTTCAATATCCTCGAAAATACGTGAAGCAAGCTCCTTGTATTGTAGCGAAGCTTCTATACCTGTTGTGAGGCTATGATGTGCACCACGGTAGAGTTGCCAGGTTAATATGCAATGTGTTATCTATTGTGCGTATTTGCCTTTAGGGCACTGCTCCTTATATCGTAGTCTATATTATCTCAATGCCTTCTAGATAAATGAGGCAAGGCTTATTGGAGTGTTGGATTTGGTCTCATCGGGTGGCCTTAGATTTGCTTTGGCGATAAATATCACTCTGGCTTCTTTTATTATGATGGAATATAGCCTAGTATAAAACTAACTTTATAAACGACCTGCAGGTAGGGGGCTATTATATTTAGCTCCTCCTGTAGCAGTGTAGGGAAAATGCCATCTGGGCCTCGTGATTGCACAGCGCAATTTCTTGCCCTTTTACTTTGGGAGCTTTGATATTCAGCTTCCTGTCATTAGTGAAATGTACCATAAAAGTTTTGTCAAGCTTGAAGCCTTCCCTTAGATACCATGTATTTGCTATGTCATTGGTATAACCTTCCATACAAAAACTCTCGTCAATTAAGGTTGTCAGAAAGTCATCTACTAAGATACATTATAGTAGGAGCAATAGAACCTCGCCTTTTGGTCACCCTTTTGCGGTGGTTACCGTCTCAGATTTATTACCTATACCTTCGTTAATCCCACGGTTTTAGATTATCGGCCTTTAAGCATCTTAGTGTGTCGATCTCTTTATTATATCTCCTTTTCCATGGTTTTGAAAGTTGTGTTGTACCTAATTCAATCTGCTTGTTTTGTAGCGAATAATAACATGTGTCATTTTTGACAATAATAATTTCATCTATAAAGAGATAGAAAATAAGGCCAATTAAGGCAAATATTAATATATTTTGACAATTATGGTAAATAGTATGAAAGAGGGATGGTAGTGAGAGTCCCAGAAATAAGGGTTAGTGTGGAAGATCATCGCAGCTACATGAACTCCGTCTAGCCTTATCTACGCAAAATGTTTGTACATTTTCTATATTCATCAGTATTTTCTTTAAAGAAGCTAAAGTCTATTCAACTTAAAATCAAACATTATGCCTGCCGTGAGGCTATGATGTGCAACCTGCTGTTTTTGGAGCGGATTTGCTTTTAGAGCATTGCTCCTGATATCAATTGAAGTCCTCTTCTCAGAGGAAAATAAGCCAAACTCGGCAAGATAATGGTGGAACAACCTCTACCAAAGGTACCCTATGTGGCAACAGTGTTATTGAAGCAACAGTAGGCTAGGCAAGAGTGGAAGATCATATTGTTATGATCTCAAGCCATTCCAAGTGCGATCAAATTTTTGTAAGAAATGTTTGAAATATATATTTGAATTTTATTATCTAAGTATAATGGATAAAATAAATACTATCTACTATCGTAGTCTATAATTATCTCTAGTTTTCTGAATAGCCTGCAGGTAGAGGGCTATTATATCTAGCCCCTTGTAGCAGTATGGGCCTGGTGCTCTGAAGTGTTTAAAACTATTTACTGCCCTTTCAATTTCTCATCGAAACTATAGTCACGGTTTAAAACTATATTTTTAAACCGTGACTATAGTTTCGATAAAAAATTGAAAGGGCAGTAAAACAAAGTTTTATTTGAATTTCTTTGGTAATGAGTCTTGCTTTTTTTTCTTTAGTAGGAAGAAATATACGGCTACAGATGTTGATTTCCTTGACTTCCTTGAGCCTTTCTGCATAATTCCCATCACGTTTTTTTACTAGCCCGATGCTGCTGAAGTAGTCTCTAGACAGTAGTTTGTGGAGTCTTGTTTTTGGGGTTGTATCAGTAACTCTTTCACAACACTCTCCATGTTTTCCTTTTCAAGTTTCTCAACTCCTTATTATATTTTCACAGTGCCCCTCTATAGGCATTCCAACTGCCTGTTTCCTTGCACTGTTGAAAGTTTTCCTGACTTGCATCTTAAGTCGACCTAAATCCTCGTTCCACCAGAGCTAGTCTCTAGAGGAAGATCTCTTTATCGGACAAATGGATTCATTCACCTTTTGGATGCTACTTATGAGCACAGCCGCTGCTGTTTCTAGCTCTTCTGTGGTTGGACGTTGAGGTAGAGATTCTCAATTCTCACTCTTAAGTACTCACAACAGAAGGTCCAGTCTGGGTTACTCGAGTTTCTACACTTTAGTGAGTCTTCCTTTATGACCTCTATGTTGAATTCAATCTGCCGCTGGTCCGTAAAGAGGGTTGATCCACAACATGCCAATTTTGATTATTGTACTTCCTGCAAAGGCATCGGCTAAAGTGATGTTCAACTCCTTCTGACTGATTGCAATCACAAAAGTAGGCTCGCTATATTAATAAAAATGGTCAAGTTGAAGGTTAGAAGCAATATGGTGGCACTTAAAATTACAGCAGCTTCGTTTGTCTCGATAAAACAAAAAGGAAGAAGTGATAATAAGTGATAAAATCCCAATATGGTGATAAAATCCTAGTAGGGTGATTGTAGGTGTTGTTGGTTCGTATTTGTCAAAAGTGACAGTACAATCGAATCTCCGACGTGCATTCATTTCATTTCGAAAAATGAATCGTTCAGGCAGTTTAAAATCAAACGAAACTGATGCAATTATTCAAAACAATATACCAACTAATACTCGGAATAATTCGGTATGTTATATTTTTGTATTAGTAATATTAACGATTCAATATTCACTTGTATTTTTCTAGTAACATTAAATAAATCTCATATAACAATCGTTTATCATGGAATTTGTCTTACCAAAAATAACTCGACCTCACGTTTTTAATCGGAAAATGGCATGCACTCAAAATGTGTTTCTTTTAAGCAAAATCCTTCATCCTGTCAACAGAATTCGGGATAAACGAGAGTTATTTTACTTGTGAAATATATATTTAGTTGAAAGTTTATTTATATTGATTTATATTTTATTAAAGATAATAAATTAATATGAATAAGAAGACAATTCAAGTTGTTAAGAAAGCAGATTAATATTGCTTAAAATATAAAAATACAATAACGTATTTCTGTCCTGCCTCAAGAAATAATATATTGACCAAGCGAACCCTTGACCTACCTCAATAAACTATGTATTAATCTAGAGCCTACTTCCTTGCCTGAACTAGCGTACTCTTGACCTACCCCAATGCATAATTTATTTAGACGGGCCAGGAGTACGACAGGTCATTGCATTGTTTATTGTGGTAGGTCAAGAGTACGCTGGAACATATAATGCTTTTTTAAACAGGTTAAGTTATCAAAAAATGATATAATATAAAATTGTTAAAGATAATAAATTTAAAAAGTTCCTTACCTCTATTATTGGTGTTCGTGTTGGCCCATGCCATGTTGTGAGCGTTGACATTACAGTTCAGATAGATGTATTCATTGCCTCTTCTGCACCATTCCACGAGTCTACCCCTCTGGTGGTGGTTTCTATTGATCTCTAGTAAAGTAGGCAGAGGTAATGCCTTTCTTTGCGGAAACTTGTACTAGGGCTAACTAAATAAATAAATAAATAAATAGGGCTGCTGCTACTAGATCTCCTGTGGTGAATTCTGGAATGAATGTTTAATTCATGCCTTTCCTGAGCATTAGAAATGCCCTTGGAGTAATGCAGTCTGCTTTAAACACCAGACTACAATTGTCTTAGGTTAAGGCCCTCACCTGTCCTTTATTCAGTATTTTTTCAATCTCTAATAAAGGGCAATTGATAGGCGGACAAAGGGAACGTCCCAGTAATTCTCACCAAATATGAATACTACCAAAAAATGAATAACTTTTTAGCCGAACTATAAATTGATCGATTCGGATCCAACAACATACCTGAAAAAAAACATGAAAATCAGTTGATTGGTTTTTACGACAGCGAAACAAAAAAATCCTCCAAATGCACGAAGACTATACAGTCTATCTAAAATACATTAACCTGATAGACCACTCCGACCAATCGTTAGTTCTTTCTAATTACGCACACACAAATTAGCTAAACTCTTAATCAAGCATATTGAATCTATACTGCAGAAAAAGCCTTATTCTATATGAAAAATTCATGACTCTTCCTGGACCTCATCAAACCGATTAAACTATCTAAGATAAATATTCTGGTTAGTTTTGACATTAAATAAAACAATCGAACTTTTAAAAACTAAATATAAACAGCCTAGTCCAGCTATTAAACACTGCTTGATAAACATTAACACCTATGTATAATGAAAAGCGTTATAAACTAATTGAATTAGCACCAATATAATCCCTTCTCTCACCTGTGATCGTCAATTTGTTTATGGAGGATTTCGAGAATATCGTATTAGAATCAAGCTCTTATAAAGGGTTTTCCAATAAGATTTGAATATCCTTCTATCTAGGCAGCTGTCACTTTTGCAGCTGTCATCTTTTGATATTTGACAAGTAAAAACTAAGCCATTAGTAAAAATGCAACGATACACGCTTCAACAATGCATTAAAATTGTTAAAAATCACTACAGAAATGGTGAAAATTTTGCAGTCGCAGTTCGCTAAACTAAAACACTTTTGGGTCGTCGTGAAGTACCTTTTCGGCCAGTAATAGTAAAACTGGTTAAAAAAGTTGGAACAACTTAGTGATGTGAAGAATCGAAACCGTGTGCGTCGCTCAAGAACAATTGAGAATATAACAAAATAGTGTTAACGAAAACCCAGGTTTGTCGTTTCCTCGTCGATCTTTGGAATCAGACATTACAAAAACGACATTACACCTTATTTTGCACAAAGTCTTAGGTTTGAAGGCATTTAAATTTCAGTTAACACCAGAACTCAAGCCGGTCGGTCACCAGCAACGTCGTATCTTTGCTGATTGTGTCCTTGAAATGCATCAAAATGATCCGGATTTTCATCGAAAAATCACCTCGGAGTCTACATGAATAAGCAGAATTTCCGTTATCAACATGTCACTGTTTGGTGCGGTTTTTGGACTGGCGGGGTGTTGGGACGTTATGAGGCTGGTGCAACTATTACCGTCAATGGATTGCGCTATCGAACTATGATTAATAATGTTTATGGCCGGGATTGCAATATCTTCCAATTCCGGCCATAATAATATAATAATAACATATGTGGATGACTTTTATGACTTAACAAGATGGCGCTACGTGCCAAATAAGCAACGAAACAATCGCAATTTTGCAATAAAATTTTCCTGGTCGTGTTATAATAAAGAGGCGATCACAATTAGCCCCCGAAATCTTGTGACTGAACACCTTCAGACTTTTTTCTTTTGAGTCACGTGAAATATAAGGTCTATGCCAATGCTGCACAATCGATAGAGAACATACAACCGTTAATGTGCGAATTGTCCATGAAAATTTTCATGAAAAGGATATGGTGCAACCGTAGTTGTGGCGGCTATTTGGCTAATATTGTTTTCCATCGTTAATGGCATACCTTTCTCTTTACAATGAATTAATTATCTATTGATTTTTCTTAAAATATACTCGTTTTTTAAATATCAAAATGAAACCTCTTATTGGAAAACCCATTACTTCGTCCCTGTGGCTACGTTATGTCGTCATTTGATCACATGACTAAGATAAGCTCAACAATTTTCTCAGCCACTTAACTCTTTCATCTACAATCACGAGTACGACTCGTATCTTAAAATTTAGGCCATCTGCATCTAGAACGAGTCCGACTTGTGCCGCATCTGTGCTTCAAGATGGGCGCACGCAATCGGATGAGATAAGGGAAGTCAAAGGGTTAAACAATATCTATTCTAATATTAAATTTACAATGTAATTATAACAGAACTGATTGCCATTCGTCGACATATTAATAAATAAAAATTCTGACGGAACACTCGGACACACGTATGTATACGTCTACTGTAGTAGTAGTAGTAGTACTGTAGTAGAGCAACTCAAACAAATTCCGCTTCTGATCAACTTCCTGCTCAATTTCTATCTGTCGCAAAACTCTTTTAACTTTTATCCAAAACCGATTCTTCTCAGGTATTTTTACCTGAGAAGAATCCTTATTACATATTACGTATTTACTCAAACAAAAAGCTAACAGTAAGAGCACTGATGCGTCCCATAAATTTTTAAATATAACATTTCTTCATGTACGTATGAGGTTCAATTGATATAATCTCTAAAATCCTAAAAAGACATTTATCAAAACAACAATCTAGTGCAGCGCTTAGACAATGGACGCCACCTTTGTGATAATATCTTGATCGAGTTTACCTGCAGAGTATAATACTCGAAAGTAAAACTAGTTTCCTTATTGCCAACTGATCTACGCTGATGATCCAAAATAGATCGAATCCGGTCCGTGGTTGTTGTCAACAGAGAACAATAATTAATGTTTACATTACAATTGTTGCTGTTGACAGTTCTCTTGATTTGTCGGTGGTTATCCACTCAAACAGGATCTAGTGCAAAGCTTATACAATAGATTGTACCTTTATGGTAATATTTAGAAAGTTCTAATTGCTGTTCTTTGAGTTCGTATTTAAATTTAAAAGTTAAGGAAAAAATATCTTTGTGTAACAATAAATCTTCATAGAGAGTATTAAGTAGCCCTATACTAGCTCTCTCGAGAAATAAAGGATGAATCTAATACGGCCTCTTTCTCTTTTTGTCGTCTTTTCTTGATGTTTTCTGCGGATTACGATCATTGCCAGAAGCATATCTTTTTCAACATCCATGTATACGTGTAAGGTAATACAAACTAACACAATTTTAAATACGAGCCTGAGAGAGAGAATGGGCCAATAAATATGCTGCTACTGAGGTCAGTCTGCAGCGCTTCTACGCGCGTTTATGGAGCGTCTGTCGCGCGTTAGTGGCACCACGAAGTAGCCGTGTCTGAATGGACCCTAATAGTTCCAAATGTTTCACCAAGTGCTAAATGAAAAAATCATTCAAGAAATATTATTACTGTTTTCAGATGGAATAATGCGAATTTATACTTGATTCATCTCTAATAGTTTCTCAAAAATGTCACAAAACAAAATATAGGGTTTCGAGAATTTAAACTAAAACTATGCTATCAATGTATGTCATTTAATAGGTTTATTGTTTAGTACGTAATAATCGAACAATTTACATAAATATAGTAAAATCTAAATCCAATTAATGAAATAATTAATAGTGATAATATCATTTTATAATTCATACATCTATGAGCACCTTAAATCAAATAACTTATTAGCGTATATAATAACTATAACGACAAATCAACTTTTACTAATCATCTCTGTGAAAATAATCACAATTTTGAAAACGATGAGCTGGAGATTATCCACTTCATGGAAAAAAAAGATAGATTTACTAGTTTTGCGCGTTATAATGTTGTATGTTTCTATGATAAAATTAAAAAATTAGTAGTTTGACAATGATAAGCCAAAGTTACCTAAACTGCAGTCGCTAAAATAAATATAATTGCGGTACCCACAAATACATTCATTTTAATGCAATTAACCATTTAAGTGATTTCATCACTGACAATTAGAGAAATGTCAGAAGCAAAGATCCAAACAATAATAATTTGTAAATGTAGTAGTATTTTTTAGATGCTAAACATCTAAGAACTTATCAGCACAGCAGACTTGAAAGGGATGGGAAATTAGAGTTTATAGTATTTATACTATTATTTATGCATACGTGATAATGTGCTGTATAAGAATAATATCATCAGTAATTAATAACAAGTTTTTTATACTCTTTGTAAGTTAACCCATTTACCTGTATACATCTAAAATAGATATAAATATATATAAAAAGGCGCCATCAATACTCTACTCGAGTGATATCTATTTCCTTTCAATAAATGCAGTTATCTAGTAGTTTCGCGCATATAACTCTTGGAGTTGTCAATAAAATCTTCCCCTAAAAGATTCCTACTGCGTTTGAATATCAAGTACGTGCATGTTATTTATGGAGATTCTACTATACAATTTGATATATAAGTCGTCGCGTAGAAAAGCGGTAAAGTGCATAAGTTTTCCTACGTGTTTGGAAGCGTTTCTGTGATTGCCAGCAAGTACTACAACTGAAATTTTGTAAATAAATTACTAATAATATGTTTTCTTCGTTTCAGCTCTGTTTGCTTTTCGAGAAGTACTTGATTATTACATAGTGCTGGTAAGTTTTAATTTGTCGTGGCCGTAAACCATATACACGCTTCTAATGTGGGCTCTGAGTTTGTAGTGCTTTTTTTCTGTGTGTAGTAAACAGTTATTAGTGAATTTTACAAGTTACATATATCATAGTGCTAGCAGTGTCTTGTGTAAATTTGAATGAAATCTATCCAGAGGTTCAAACGTAGGAACGGTTAAACAGTAAGTGCCGCACTACCTCTAGCCCGTCCGCTCGATTGTTTCCTCGTTTTTTTTTTTTTTTTTTTTTTGTTCTCCTGCCGAGTCACGGAATTAATCTCCCTAGTAAAAACATAAAAGAACTCTTAATTGTATTTGCGAATATCTTATACCTTTGTTTTCGTTTGTATTCCTTCCGTGGTCTATTTACACCTTGTATGTCTAATTTGAAGTCGCCACGAAAGACCGCGTGGGCGTGAAAAGTGTGTCCCTGTCTTACATTCCCATTTTACTTTTTGATTGAAGAAATAAATTCATATTTTACTTATTAATTAAGGAAATTAAATTATAATGGTTAATAAATGTGGTATATGTGAACAAGGAGTTACTCCCAATACACCGTATATAAAATGTAACGGTAAATGCAGTAAATCTATACATATTCGTTGTTCAGGTTTGAAAGAAGTTGAAATTTCATACATAATTACCTCAAAAATTAAATGGGTTTGTTGTAAATGCACTGATCCCGTTGATAAAGCAGTCCCAAGTGATATGATTACTATATCACTAGAAACATTACATAAAATGATTTCAGAACAATTTAACGCATTCAAAATAGAAATTATTAACTCTATTTCTTCACGAATGAATGATCTTGAAAACAGAATATCGAAATTAGAACAAAATGATCAATTTTCAATTCAGAATTCTAATATGACGGGGATAATTGAGGAAATAGAAGATAGACGGTCACGAAAGTGTAATGTTTTACTTTATAACTTAAAGGAATCTAAATCAGTAGAAGTGAAAGACAGAATCAAAGACGATTTTCAAGCAATTGATAATATTCTTAAATCAGTGGAAGTCAACGTGAAGCCTGCCAAAGTGTTTCGGATTGGGAAGAAATCAGCCGAAAAACCCTGTAGACCTGTAAAAATTATTTTCCATGACGAACAATCTGCTAAAGTAGTTCTAAAATCTAACTCTAAAAACAACAATACTCGCTTACACTTTAAAAATGATCGGACTCTCAAACAAAGAGAATATTTTAATATGATTAAATCTCAACTTTCATCCAGAATTCAAAATGGGGAGAAAGATCTTACGATTAAATATCGTAATGACGTTCCCTACATATCTTCCATAACTCATGTGAGCAATTCAGAGGTTCCAAAAAACTTGTAATATATTATCATAATGTAGGAGGTATGAGAACTAAATTAAAAGAATTTATGTTAAACGTTAATAACAGTATTTATGATGTTATTATTTTAACGGAGACATGGCTGTATGGTGAATTTCTTAATAGTCAATTACAGATGCCGAATTACAACATTTTTTGGGTCGACAGATCTATTAGTAGTAATGTAAGAGGGGGAGGCATCCTAATTGCGATAAAATGTTGCTTTAAATCTACCCTGATATCAGCCGATCCGAATATTGAACATCTATTTATTTCCATCACTATTGATAACACAAAATACATGATCGGCGGTGTTTATATTACTCCAGGATCTTCCGTTTTAAGATATGAAAATCATTGTAATGTTGTCGAATCCTTACGTAGTCAATATAATAATCATAAATTTTTAATTTGTGGTGACTTTAATTTAAATTCGGTCTCTTGGAATGCTAATGGTTATGCACTACAATCACCCAGTCCACAAGCTCAGATAATTATTGATTCATATAATTTCTTAAATTTAGATCAAATTAATTTTATACCGAATTCACGAGGAGTTTTTCTTGACTTATTTTTTACGGATTGTGCTCATATATCTGCCTCCTTAGCCGAAGATGTTTTACTCAACTCTTGTCGTCACCATTTTGCATACGCTTTATCATTTCCTATTAATTCATTTAATGAAACACTAGATACGTACGAGACTGTATATCTATTTAAATATGGAAATTATTCCGGTCTTAACGATTATTTATTACAAGTTGACTGGAATAATATTCTGTCCAATTCTGATATAAATATCGCGACAAAAAACTTTTACGACGTGCTATACGCAGGCATGGATTTGTTTATTCCAACAACAGTTTTAAAAAGGAAACAATCTACTTATCCAGTTTGGTTTAATCGAAATCTAATTAATTTACTCCGCAGGAAGAAATTAGCACACAGAAGATATAAATCTACAGGCCGTCAAGAACATTATTTATTTTTTAGTAATGTACGTTATGAATGTAAAGTACTATCCAACGAGCTGTACATGGAATATTTAAAACGGGTTGAATCAAATCTTTTCACTAATCCACGTTCTTTTTGGAAATTTGCCAATGAATCTCGAAAGGAATATGGCTTTCCTAAAAATATCGAATATGACGATAAAGTTGGAGAAGAGGGACAGGATATCGTAAATTTATTCGCAGATTTCTTTTCGACAGTATATAAAAATGACACAAAAATTGATGTTTCTCAAATCTCTATTGCAAATACTCAACAAGTCTTGGATTTAAAATTGTCTATTTCCGTCGCCGATGTTTTTAATAATATTATATCTTTAAAAAATTCATACTCTGTTGGCCCTGATGGGGTACCAACATATCTGTTACTCAACTGCGTATATTCTTTATGTTTGCCCATTCATTTGTTATTTACCAAGTCTCTTGGTTTAGGAATTTTTCCTGATATGTGGAAAATATGTTTCTTGCATCCTATTTTTAAAAGTGGGAACAGAGGAATGGCTACGAATTACCGTGGCGTTTCTTTACAATCGGCGATTCCCAAATTATTTGATAAATTGGTGAGTGATTATTTGGCATGGATATCCCGCCCAGTTATTTCGAGTACCCAACATGGATTTCAGTGTGGCAAGTCTACTGCTACTAATCTTTTGGAGTTTAAACAGTTCTTGTCGGATGCCTTGGACAAGCGCAAACAAGTCGATGCTATTTATACTGACTTTTCCAAGGCATTCGACAGGGTGGGCCATACGATATTGCTTCGCAAACTAAAATTGCTAGGCATAGATACCACAATTCTGACGTGGTTAAATTCATTTCTAAATAACCGGACTCAACAAGTTAAAATCAAAAACTATGTATCATATCAAATCCCAGTTACGTCAGGGGTTCCTCAAGGCACTCATATTGGACCGATTTTATTTTTATTATTTATTAATGATCTCGTGGACAATGTAGTTTTTGGGAAATGCCTGTTGTACGCAGATGACCTAAAATTGTATCAGGTGATTAACACTGTTGAGGACTGTAGAAGATTACAAAATGACCTAGATAATATTAATGCATGGTGTATGGTTAACCACCTAAATTTAAATGTTTCGAAATGTAATGTTATATCATTTTTTAGAACTAAAACCAAGATAAATTTTGAGTATTTATTGGACTCGGTTCCTTTGGCAAGAATAGATACTATTAAAGATTTGGGTGTTTTATTTGATTGTCGTCTTACATTCAGAAATCATATAATTTCAATTTGCGATAAAGCTAGAAAAATGTGGGGTTTTATATGGCATCTGTCTAGGGAGTTAAATCCTGAATGTCTTAAGGTGTTATACTGCTCACTTGTAAGATGTCACCTTGAGTATGCGTCTCCTGTCTGGTCACCTTATCTACTAGTGGATATTGAAAGAATTGAGAATGTACAGAAAAAGTTTTTGCGATCTATTGAATTTAAATACAAAATTAAACATGTTCAAGGTTCCTATGATTTGGTAATGACTCTTTTGAAGATGCATACCCTGGGAGTTCGTAGATCAATTTTTGACCTAAGCACATTACATAAAATACTAAATTCTTCTATAAATTCTTCACTTTTGTTGTCACACATTAAATTAATTGCTTCAAGTTACTCGAATGTTTTAAGAAGCAATAATATATTTTTTATAAATCAATTTAATTCAAATTTCGCCTACAATAACTCTATTAGTCATATGCTTAGATTAGCCAATGATTTAAGTGCATATTATTGGTTCAATATTTTTGATTCAAATTTTAATAATTTTAAACGGATGCTTAGGAATAAACTCTGATCATTTAGGATTAAGTGTATGTATGTATGTATATTAATGTATATGCGTAAAGATATGTGTATATATGTATTAGATACGTTACTTTTATTGTAATTTGTTTATTTGATTTAACGTACATCTGTTAGTTAGATTTGGTTTAATTAGGATTAAAATACGTTACCTTAGGTTAAGTTTATTTAAGTTTTGTTTTATGTTATTATTATTGTAAATTGGGGATACCCGTTATTTAGTTAAATAATAAATAAATAAATAAAAGTTCATTTTTTGTTTATCTTAATATTTGGCACAGCACAAAAAAAAACGTTATATAGTACTGAGTGTGGTTTTAGCCATATAACAACAGCTATTAGTTAAATATATCAATTCTTGAAAAATGGATAATTGTTTTAACTGATAGCTGTTAGTTCTAACATAGTTGTAAGATAACGATGCAGTTATTGTTTTCGAAATAATAATTTAATGTATTGTGACAAGATAAGATTTAAATATTTACTACTTATATTTAGATCACATAATTTAATTAGTCTTAATTTATATTATATTATACTTGAACATAAATTAAAGCATAATTAAAAAGCTGTTAGAATTGTTGTGATTTATGATCACGGCTTGAATAAATAAAGTCATAATTTCGCAATTGTATTTGCATTTAATTGGCCTGTTCAAAATTAGTTTTCCGAATCTACTGACGGTATTGCGTAATCGATTAATGGGTAGTAATTAATTTATATCGTATATTAATTACATGTGAATATATACGTATTGTAATTAATTGTTATGCATCTAGATCTATATCTTTGTATCCGTTAATAATATCGAATAATTAAGCGTATTATTCATGTGAAATGAAAAAAAAAAACTGTACTCCCCACTCGCACCGCAGCTACCTAATTATGATTAACAAGTTAATCAATGGTTAACGGAAAAAATTGGCTTGCACCGCAACTTAATCACAATTAAAGTCCCACAAAAACGTTAAATATTTAACCAGCAGATTTTGGCCGATTAACGTGCCAACGAACTTCAGGACGATTACAATCGTGAAGATATTTATGTACATTTGCCAGACAATTTTTATATATAAAGTATACAGACGCGTCACTATTCTCAATTGTATGGCATAAAAATACAAAAAAAAATTAACCCCTATACAAACATGTGCTCTCTGTAGTATTACTCGGTTGTTACTTAATCAGCCGACGGTGCAAGAAAAATACTCTGTTTAAAGTTAATCAGGGTTAGTTACACAAAAATTCAATCAGAGCTGGTACAAGTGGCCATAATTCAACAATTAAAAATAAGTTTTCTATATTCGATTAGCATAGATACGATATTTACAATAACGAGTGGTGATTTACAGTTATGCTTCTTTGTACTTTTAAATATAACCCTTTCGTAAAAGTTTTTAAAATTATTTACAATGTGAGCGTAACATTTTATAGCGGATGATAGCTATCGATTCAAGTTTTGGAATTACTTACTTTCTTAAAGACGTACGACATAATGTATAAAGTGTTCACCATTGGTGCTATTGAAAAGTTTAGCCATCTATTCCCATGACACTTGTAAACTCATATCGGTTCATAAACTTCATGCAACAAAAACAATTCCCAGGCCGTGCTATATACGCTAACCGCACATTAATTTATGTATTGATGCTAGGTATTATATTGTTTGGATATTAAATGAAGGAACTATTGAGCTCTCAGGGAAATTAGTTGGTATTATGTTTGGGTATTACAAGAGGTGTATCGAACGGGTAATTACGATATTGTGGTTATTAAATGACCATTTGATTATTTATTGGAAACTAGATGTTAGATAGCGTTATTGATGTTGATGGTCGTTTATTTTGATTTCCGCCTATATTATGTTTAAATTATCGTAGATTAATGCGACACCTACCTTTTTTTATTAGGTATAATTTAAATCTCCTAATTAAGGGTAGTCGTGAATTCTTATCTTCACAATATATATTTATTAAGTGCCTAAAGTAAAACTACCTCTTAAGCAAGATAAATCTTTTCATTAAACATTGAAAATCATCAATTAAAAACTTATGATACCTCCGATATTTACGATAAAAAATATTTAGTTTTCAGCATTTCATTTTTGCAGCACTTTATATTACTACTTTGACATAAAAGTACCTTTACTTGTTATTGATATTAATATTAGACATTAAATTTGTTACATTAATTGATCGATGCTTAAATTCATCACTAATTTCAATCTTTTAAACTATTTTTTTTTTAATTGTTAGTTTCAAAATGACCTTACCTGTTTAAAAACGATCTGGAATAAAACATTGTGTGTGATAAATCAAAGCAATTTAAAATATTTCATATAATGTCAAGGTAACATTCGGGTATGTTAAATGTTTATCCTTTTAGTAGTTGTAAATTATTATGTTTATTACAAATTGAAATAATTTGACTTGTACTATTTTAGAATTTTATAAAAAGCAAGGATTTCGCTACAAACGCATCGAAGGATCGCTTTAGATGTACCTAATGCCCTTTGACAATACACTGATACGCACGACTTTGGATCCTATGTGCAAGTTAATTGAATGAAATGCGAAATGACGCAACGAAAGACGTCCGAAAGCCTCTTTTTGCGTCAAATCTTATTTCCGAAAAGCATATTTTTCAGAGTAAATCTAATAAAGGTATGTAAATTTCAGGACAAACACTTTTCGCAGAAAACAGGCGGCCAAACAAAAGCTGAACAAAGGGCGATTGAGTATTTACTCGAACAAAAGAATCTACGCCCGAGGCGTCTCCGCCGGCCTGCAGTGGCCCCGTCTGCAGGAAACCGCCGGCGAAATGCGCCCCCGCCACCGGAATATCCGGCCGCGGTAAATTTGCGCGAAAAACGGCGCACAAATATTCGCTGATTGTTGATCTGCTGATGCGGCCAAACGTTTCCTTAATTATATATGCATAAACATGAGGCCCGTATTGTCGTTTACATTTTGATATGTACAATATTGACGGTATTCGCACTGGAACCCTAATTAACAGAGATACGTGTACGTGTTCTGATGTGTATGTACTCGCATTACGTTTCCAGTTTGCCTTATTCCGGTGTATACATTCAGTTCCGCGCTATATTCACCATTACGTCTATAAATTAGTGCATATGGCTTCTGGATTTAATCAACGCAAACAAACAAAATACTACTAAATACAATATTTATTATTTCGTTTAGATTTTGCCAAAAAAAAATTGAAAAAGTTGATTAATGAAAAAGACAACTAATAACATAACATTTATAGTAATGGCTATAATATTTATAAACAAAATTAAGTACTCCCCATTTGAAAGTAAAAATAATTGTGTATATGTTGAATTTTTTAGTTATTTATTATTTATTAATATTAAACGAAATGTCAAGAAACTTGTAGAATAAAAAACGTTGTATTGTCATATTTAGACATCTGAAATAGTATATATTTTACTTTATATTAGTCTCCTATAGATTTTTTATTTTTTTGGCAATTTATGTCTGCATGGCAGAAATATAATCTATGCATACAGGGTCCATTATAAAAGTAATTCGCATTTTCTGTAAAAAATATTTTAATTGATCTGTACCAGTACGATCAATAATGCTTAAAATTTTCAGAATATTCTGCTCCAGCATCAATACACTTGCTAAAACGTGCTGTTATGCCTAGAAGTCACCTGGAAACTTCTCGACGGGAATATCTTTTAGATGTTTTCTTCGGACTCCCAATGCTCTACTTTCAGCTCTCTCTTCATCTAGGGAAGTACGGAGCCAAATTGAGACTCTAAGGAGGCGGGCGGACCACCTGAGGCTTGCTCCGGGTCAAACACTATAAAGGCTGTGTGGCTGGGGCATTATCATGGTGGAGCCAAATCGTGTAATACCTGCGGTACAAACTCAAAATGGACGATTTCTCGGATGTTACGAGGGATGATCTTGTGTGTCATTCTGGGACATACTCGAACTTCCTAACAATTCTGGACAGCGCAAAACTCGAAATTCTTTCTGGTCTTTCGTCAACACTTTCGGCACAAGCTTCGCGCAGACCTTGCGCATTTGCAGATCCTCGGTCAGTATCCCATGTTCCGCATATATACACATGTTTAAGGAGTCAGCGATTTTCTGGATACTCATTCGACGCACAGAGGGCCAAAGTAAAAAAAAACCTGGTCAAAATATGAAGATGTTTACGAATGTTCTTCAAATTGTTCCACATATAATTTTTGGGGTCACTGAATACCAATTTAAATTAAAAATTCAATATGGCGGCTCCAATAAAGAGGATCAAATATTGATAAATATGTAGATAGATAGTAAATGTCAATATTAATCTTCCAAAATGGATATATTAAGGTTTTTGGTAAATTATATACCCGAAATTACGAAAATAGTATTTTACATAACGATGTAAATGTGTCTGTTAATTTCTGGTCACCACCCTGGCATGTTTTTGAAAAAATAGGATTGTAAGAAATCCTGCCTGTTTTTGTATTATCTGCATTCAATTCTTCTTGAAAATAGTGTGTCTTGCAGTTAACTGCTTCGCCGCCTCGCCATGCTAGCTCTAATGAAGCAATGAAGTATATTTTTTTGCAAATTTATTAGTTTATCGTAATCAGAAATATTTAAAATCGCTGTACTGTGTTTACGTTTTTCTGGCAATATTTGCAAACATTTTCTTTTTGAATTTCGAGCATCTCGTGCTATTTTAAAATCTAATGAATTAAAAGGATCTATCTTTCTTTCAAACTCACTATTATTATTATATTATACTTTTCCATCAAGTGTGTAGCAGAGAAAGTGTGAACTTTATAAAATACATTTCCTGAAGCATTTTGGCTGTAGAGTTCCAAACAGTTTTTATTGAATATTCTTTGTATTCTTCCCCGTTAATTTTTCTCATATTTATGAGAAAACCGGTGAATCTTTTTCCAAGCGATATTTTCTTGAACCCAGAATTCCATAAATTGTTTCCATATGGAGGCTCTCGTATTCCGTGTATTAGTTGGAATATTGTTTTTAATAATTCCATTAATTTCATTTGATGTTGAAGTGCCGAAACGATTCATTATTCTAAATAAAATGAATTCACGTCGGAGATTCGATTGTACTGTCACTTTTGACAAATACGAACCAACTTGATTGTAGGCGTTAATCACCCTACTGGGATTTTATCACTTTTTTTATCACTTCTTCGTTTTTGTTTTATTAAGACAAACACAGCTGCTGTAATTTGAAGTGCCACCATATTGCTTCTAACCTTGAATTTGACACATTAGGGAATTTGTCACAAGTAAAATAACAAGAACTCCCGTTTATCTATGTAGATAGATAGTAAATGTCAATATTAATCTTTCAAAATGAATATATTAAGGTTTTAGTTAAATTGTATACCCGAAATTAAGAAAATAGTATTTTACATAACGAGAGTTGTAAGTCTTATATTACGTACGAGTGAAAGTTGCGCACGAGCAACTAGAGTTGTGTACTATACTTTTTCTACGACCATCCATTTTATAACTGTAACTTGGAGGTGCAAAAAAGAAGTCCATTTCTATCGTAATCAGAAAAGATCTCTTTTAGTCTATAAAAAAATTGAAATCGGGAGCGTCTTCTATAAACTTATTAACTTGAGCAGTCGTTAATATCTTGATTTTTTTACTTCTGAATCCATCGAATTATTTTTCCAATAACGATTTTAATTTATTATAACACTTTGCAGCATCGAATACATGGCCCGAAGAGATGAAGGTTTAAATGTCTTACCCATTTCGCTAAAATAAAATTTTAACAATGAATAAATGAATTATTAATAATAATTAAATCAAAATAATGTCAATATAACGCCTTGTGTATTCAACAATGATAGTTATCAAATTAATTTGTCTAGGCTAATAGATTAGTTTTGTCATAATAATGAATACGCAATATATTTCGTCCTAGTTTTTTCTTCATTACGATTTCGTTCTTGCCTACCTACTACAATGAGAGTACAAAAAGTATATTTTAGAAACTGCAAAAACTGCAAAAATCGCAATCGCATTTGGCGTCACCTTCTTCCACTTCGTCACCGCTCTCATTACATCCCTCAATATTTTTGTTTGAAGGTGATACAAGTAATAATTCCGCAACTTACGGTGGTAATGGTTTACCATCATTTGGTTTTGGAGATTGCAGGAAAGAATGACTGGGTCGGACGATATGAGTAGAAATTTTCGCAAAAACGAAGAATATCTTTATTGTATTGCTTTCTGCGTTTTCTCAGATAACTAAACAATTGGAAGCGGTGAAGTTTCGATGCTGGCGTAACCGAGAATTTACACAATATGTACGGAAGTGGGCATACCACGAGTACAATTCAACATAACGCTTCGCAACCACGAGACTATAAATTTAGAATTTCTCAATATTGATAACATATCCACTCGACAACGCCTTTAAGAAAATCTTGCTTATCGCTATAATGTTTTCATCGGTACCCAATATTTCCGCAGTTACTGACACGTTTTCAAAAAAAAGTCTAGCCGTTTTCTCGTCATTGGAAGTGCCAAATTCAGGTTTAAGCACATCAATAATAAAACCAAAACGTTAAGAAAATTGTTCCTAGATGGCTGTTTTATGACTTGCGACGTGTTATTTCTGCACTGCACAGCGGAATTGTCATTTTTTATCTTTCTTGACACCGCTGGATTTATACGTTACATGCAGAAACCACTCAACCAATTTAATCCATGTATGCAATGACGAAATCTCGATTCCGAAACAAAGGTATTTTTAATTGATTTGTGTATTCGCAAATGCGAATCCAAAAAATCAATTCGTGTTTAACTCTTATATTTGGTCATCAAGAACAGTTTAAAAAATAACGAGTGCTATTTGATTTGATTTTAAATGTGAAAATGCTTGGAAAGATTATTTTCATAGGTCTTCTTCAAAAATTTCAACCGAATAGGGCTACAAAATCGGGTAGAGGACGGTTTTGGATTTTTCTGTTGACAGATAACATCCTCCCATCATCTATACCCGTGGTATAATCTGGCTGGTAGTTCACACGCTATAGCACGCTGTTTAGTAACGTCGAGTTTATAAGTTTATTAGCATGTATTAGTAGCTACTTTATGGTTACCTATATTATGTTTACAAATATGAACTCGACAAGTTATTTTCCAAGCTAAGAAATGCGGAGAAATTTTCTTAGTACCTAAATAATTGTATTGTAAATATTTTACAATACGGAAATTATCTAAAAAGGACCGCGAAAATTGTGAAACTATATTCAATACTTATATTCGTATCTATATGTGCGAAACTTACCTATCGGAGTGCAATCCATTGTTGGAAGCCGCAGATCAAGGCCAGAATTCTGATATATGATTGTAGTACACTCCCAATTCCAGCTTTAAAACCGCCACTTTTCACAGTTTACGGTAAGCTTAACTACGCCGGGTCATTCAAAGTGGAATTGACAACCAGAATGTCATTCCAGCACTAGATCCGTGTACATCAATGCCCCCTTTATCTAATGTTATAAACTAGTACTCGGTTGGTCAACTTTCTACTCAAATTGGCATCCGGCTGCAGTGGATTTACCCCGCTGCGGTGGATAGTTGCGTAATTATAGTTTTAGTCATTCCTTTTGGTGGCTGCGGTGGATAGTTGCGTTACCATAAAATCATGCTCATTACTTTTATTATAGACCATGTATACCGGCACAATTTATAATTACAAGTCCGTAAAGCGCCCCCTACGTTATCAATATTTACATTAATATATTGCACAATATTTTGTACAATATAATTACTTGGCCAACCTACACAATGCAAAATTATTGCTCAATAAATTAGTTCGCAAGTGAAATGAACTTTCTTTCGTCATCTTTTCCCTTAGTAGCCAATGTGAATGTTTATCCCAACACTTTTAACATAGAACTGAACTAGTATTGCGCAATATTGCCAACAGATGAGGCAACTTTAGATTGCACAATAAAAATAAAACTGTTTTTGATTGACTCAATATATTTCCCAATCTGTCAATGTGCTCTACAGACGTTCTAGATTATTGTAGAATATCAATTATTATTATTTATTTTGAGAAACGATGGCCCTAAATTTCATTGGGCTTAATTAAAACAAATTATATATTTATTTTACGTACAAAAATTACTATGTAGCTGAGAGCAGTCTATTGTCATTATTTTATAACAATAAACTGTACATTCAGAATGCCTAACTTCATTGAATTCTGTTTTTTTGTATCTTCAAGTCGCTGATTTTAGTGAGTGTTTTATTTAGCAGGAACTTTCTCACTTTTACAAAAAAAAGTTACCAACTTCCAACAAGAATCACTGATAATTCTACTAAAACTTTTATTTTTAATAATTCAGAATAAATGTGATAAATGATCCTAGCAATCACAATTGTTAATATCTTATTTCTTTTGGTATTTTTATTCCGTTCACGATTAATTCAAATTTTGCAGCCTTTTATAATTAGTATCCTTTTGAAATATTTCATATTTTCAGCAATTCTTGGTTTTACAAATCATTGTAAATAGTAACTATTTAATTTTGTTTTTTTTGTAAGTATTAGCGGAAAGCTTAAAATATGTAGAAAGCGCACTTAAAAAGGCACCAAATTTAGAGAAAAAAAGTATTAAAACAGGAAAAAAATCACTGAAGAAACTTATATGTTCTTAATATGTAACACGTTTATCAACATATACATATTTTACATAGAAATTGTGTTTAAAACTAAAATAAACATATTTTCAATACGCAATATACAGGGTGTTCAATTTAAGTGAAGACATTGAAATATCTCGAAAACTACACATCGAATTAAAAAAAAATTATATTGTCAACACGAAGAAAATATGTCATCAAAATATAATCTATAAATGATGGGATATAAATTTTTATGAAAATTCTCTATATTTTAAGAAAATTCTCGAAATAAGCATCATAATCTAAAAAAACATGAAAATAAACACAAAAAGTCAAAATAAGCAAAAAAAAAACATATAGCCAAGTAATCACATTTTTCAAGATTTGTATACATATTTAGATTTTTTTCGATGCTATAAATATTAAGGATAAGCATAATGGCTAGAAATCGGGTCTCTAATTATAAGCATGCTTAATAAAAAAATATCAAGATATATCTTTATTTTACAGTAAATAATATTAAAATATCCTAAGTAAATACCCATGTGTACTAATATTTTGCATTTGAAAAGAAATAAGTATAAATTTACCTTTAATATAGGTCAAAAAATATTTTTTCCATCACAAACAAACAATTGAACTTTAGTAACTAAAAAATATCACTTTATATATTGATGAAAGCATTTAAGATAAGTATAAAATTAATTTTTTTACAATACCAAGCTTTCTCTCTTTCACATACACTATTAAAATTATCATAATTAAAAACATTTATAACACGAATGGATTTTTCGTTAACATTGTAACTTTACTGCAAGCTGCAACAATTTATTTATAAAATCAATTTAAAATTAATGAGAGCAATACATATTTAATTACACAAGATATCCTTGGTAATTTTTTCTACTTTATATAATGCACTTCAGTAGTGATTGTAATGTGTTTCCATTTGAGGAAAAAACAAAACACGTATTCTTAAAAACCTTAGGAATAATATATATCTTTGCTCTCCTCTTCTGTTATATTTTTGCGCATTTGTTACCTATGAAAAAAGTTTGTAGTTGTTGTAGTAATTCTTAATGTTTTATTTTGCAATATCCCTTAATACGTTTTATCAAACAACAGTTGCTTTTTTGCTGAGAAATGCCAGAAGTTCTTTAAACGTGTCATCATAACTTACATGAAAGATTGCAATTGGTCATCGAAAAAAATGGGTCGTACGTAACTTAGTAATAAAAAATCACCTTTGTATGATAATAAAACACACCTTCGATTATTATGAATATATTTTCGCCAAAAATCTTTACATACATGTCATCCGTATGTGTTACACGATTTTAAACTTTAAAAAGTATTAATTATGTAATAAAAGTACCAACATCCACAGAAAAAGTAATCTTTTGCTCACTTTATAAATTATAGTTGTATCTAATTAATTCAACTAAGTGCTTCGTCACTCAGTTAATTATAGTTTAAGTCATTCCTTTTGGTGAGATAACCGCCAAGACATTTTCCCTATATAGATGAGCTTTCTCAATATAAGCACATTTTGGGAAATCTTCTTTTTATAATACACCCATTTTGATCAATTTTAGTCTCCAACTGTGTTACGCTAGGGAGATCTAAAATAAATCGAAACCGGTCTGTGAGTGTTGTTAACAATAATTAATGTTTACATTAATTGATTGATTGTTGAGACACTTAGGGGTTGAAAATCCATTTTCAATATTAAGTCACCGTCAAATTTTCAAATTTAGTTTATTGAAATAGTTAGTGTCGTTATCTTAATATAGTTTACATTAATATGTTTAATTCAAGTTGTTGACAGTTCCCTTGATCTGTGGTTATCCACTCAAGCAGGGATCTAGATTCATCAGTAATTGGAAGCCTATTGTAATTATAACTTACAATGCAGTGCTCATTAACATTTAGAGATAATTTATTGACGACACATTAGTGTGCAAGTAAATTTAAATAATTTTGAATAACAACAGCGTCACTCTAACTATCAATGAAATTATATATGTTTACATCATCTGCATATGCTAACTCTAGAGAGGCAATTGAAGAGATAAGATCATCTATAAACATAAGAAACAGGAGTGATTAGATCTGAAATAGATCCTTGGGGTTCTCCTGAACTAGAGACGAACATTAAACCCATCGTGGAAAACGTAGTAGGTTTTTAGATCAAGGTATGCAGATTCAATTTACTGACTTAGGTTATGTGTAACTGATTATATATTTATGAACGTGATTGTATATATTGTTGTATAAGATCTGTTCATATACTTTAGCGAAATTTCACAAGATTACCACGGGACGATAATTGGTTATTAATGCAGGGTCGTATTGTTTAAAAATAGAACATATTACTGCATACTTCCAACGCTGTGGAAATATACCCATGTGACAGCTAAGGCATCGCCCACACAAATTGACAGTCCTTAAGTAAAATCTTGGGAAGGTGATTAAAACCAACAAGCAGTAACATCTAATTTAGTGTTAGTAGGTATAAACAGGGTTTCGCGATTTAAACTGATTTACACATACAGGTCAAATTTAATGATAAATGATAAATTTTTTAAAATGTTTCACCAAGAGCTAAATGAGAAAATAGTTCAAGAAATATTTTTTTAAAGAGGTATTGAGGTATTGACAAATGCATTAACAATTTTATCAGGCTCGAAATATTTGCTACTACCACTGCATTTTATCAGGAATTCCATTTTTTTTAAATTAATATACTTCCAGAGATTCTTACGCGCCCAAGAAATTTTAATTATTGTTAATGCGTGCAATCTTTGAAACCTTCTGCGATAGTACCTATATGAAGTCGATTTCCATTTACGGTGATAAGTTCTTTCATTAATGAGCAACCAATCAGATTCGTCCATTTTTGACAAATGCCGTATGCTACGCACACTTAAGGCGGCAATGTCACCGCGAACTGAAAAGCTCCCTAGGGAAATTACCGATAATCTCCCGGCTGTCAAGTTGACATTTATACCATATTCACAGTTGCCCTTGAGTTAAAAAATACAATCGATCTGTCAATGTATAATCAGGTCCGTCCGAATCACGCTTCGGTATAGAATGTGATGAAGCAATTAGTTAATAGAAAAAACGACACTAGAAAACACGGTTAAAAGTGAATACTTACGGAGGCCGTTCGAGCACTTTTGTGAGGTTAGGAAATACAAATCAAATCATAACCGCCAAATTATGACAAAAGACGGAGCGATACGCCAGAGGTACCAACTTACACTTTAATATTTTAATATTTTGTAAGTTATTCAAGAACTTATCTTACCAAATGCCCCTCGGGCAATGATAAATACACGATAATTTTGACTAGTTCCCTCAAGTGTGTTGCTTTAAGTAATTGCCCTCCGCCTGACGGCGTCGGGCAATTACTAAGCAACACACTTTCGGGTAGTCAAAATTATCGCGGATTATCATTGCCCTTGGGACATTATATCTGATAATACAACTTTAACTTAATATTTCTCTTAAACTCACTGTCAAACCAGGAAGGAAATCGATTTGTTTGTTGGCAGCTGAATTTAGATACCAACTTATCTAGGTGATTATAAATCTTATTTTTAAATTTTTCAACTGTTTTTTCCGCATATACACTTGATTCGATGAATGATTAGTATTAAGTAAATCATTGTATAAGTTGGAATGGTCAGCGATCTTAAAATTAAATCTTTTGCTATACGTATTTAAGAAAAAGTTTTCAGGTTATAATTAATTTGAAACAAAACGGATAAAGCAAGATGATGCACATTCAGCAAGAAGGGGAAGCATAAGTCTATCATGTTATAAATTAAATTTAAAATTAAAATTGCTTAATATTAAGTCAAGTAAAGGATCATTACTGTTTTTAATATCATTCAATTGAAAGATCAGCGAAGGAAGTATTATTATAATCACCAACAATAAGGACAGATTTGTCTAGAATAACCATTTCAAGTGCTTCCAGGAACTTTCGAGAATATTACCGGCTAGAGCAGAAGGAATATAAATGACGAGTGTATAAAACAAAAATTAGTTTAAATTACGATTAAAATGATTAAATCAATAAGTGGTACTATTTTTTAAATGAGTCACTATACGAACTCTATTTCCAGTCACTCTGCCATTAGCCAAAAGTCACGATCATAGCACACCACTTTATATTTAGAGTCAAATAGTTTGGTGTTAAATATATAATCACTTCACAAAATAAAGATTTACAGATTTTTATTAAATGTGTGTTTTGGACCAAAGATCACGTTTGTTTTAATAGTACATATAGCAGTTCATGGGAGATTTAGTTTTCCGACATATTACTAAGAACAGTTGGAATACATCTTGCATGTTTGATTTTAATGTTGTATTCTCCAGCGTTTTTTCGTCGGCTGAGTTCGTTTATAACTTCGCGATAAAACTTCAGAGTTTAATTATCTAATATTTCTTTAGACTGTTACTCTTATGTAGAAGGTATGCCACTTGAGATAAATCATTTAGCCTTAACTTGATGGGCCTTAGTTTGACTTAGTTCGGTCAAATTTACCTAACCTAATAGGTTAATTTGTAATACTAGAAGAATTTTGCGCAAACATGGCGAATCTTTTTCTATGTGCACATATCTCGATTTGCACATTGAGTCCGGTATTCCATAAAATATAACATTATATTTACGACAATTCGTTCGGAAGTTTCTAAAAAAATATTTTCCCCATCTAGCAATGATTTTATAGATCTTATTTGTTTGTTCAAAGCAGCATTCGCCGCTTTCGAGTATGTAAACACCTAAGGATGTACATTGCTAGTCCATTACACTTTTAAAGCGTTTTAGAATGAATTTTTTTAGCTGCAGATTTTCTAATGTCGACCTAAACAATATTTTTAGTTAATTTTTTGGCTAAATTGTTCAATCTACTTAATATCATTATCACTGACTTTTTTGGCTAAATTTTTCAATCTACTTAAGATCATTATCAATGAATAGGCCCAATTATTTTGCTTGAGATGTCACAGGAGTAAGCACATCATGCGAACCAAATTGGAAACCAGCCAGATGTCGCTTTCAGAGAGGTATTCTGAAATTCGTCAGGATTTGTTGGTATTATTGTTAAATTGGTGATTTCTGTATCATCTCAAAAGAGAACAAGTTTAGAATTATCTATACACATGGGTAGATCATTTATGTTTAGTAGAAAAGAATAGGCCTTAGCACCAGACCCCTGTGGAACACCAACATTAATATTTCCTTTTTCGGACTTCTCCGAGTAATAGGTTACTGTTTGGCCGTCAATTTGAGAAATTTGATGTTAATTAATTGTAGTTTTTTCAGGGTGTATGTTATAGGTATGATCATGTAAGACGCAGTCAAATGCCTTTGAGTGCTCAATAAATAAGGACATGGCATACTCTCTATTTTCAAAGCAATTGCAGAGATAATCTATATGATCTGAAATTGCGTTTCCCCTCGTCTAAATCCAAACTGTTCAGAATGTTATATTGTTATTTTATCAACAATTGAATTTTTAATATTTTCTCAAATATTTTTGAAATGATGGGCAGTAATCTTATAGATCTGTAGTTAAATTTGATGTTTGGATCGTTTTTTCAAATATTATTTTTGCTTTTGAAATTAGTTATTGTGGAAAATAATCTGAAAATCAAGTTTTGTCAAAATTAAACAAACTAGGAAATTGTTCATTTAATTAACCATACGTTACATCTAAATTCATTAGTATTATAGAGCTAAAGGTATATTAATGGAAAACGGTTTTATATGCTAACTGACAATAATATAAATTGTCGCAAAACCATTTCGATTGTTTATTTCTCACTTTCATTTAAAATTTTAATTCTTAGTTCTTCCAAATTATTGGATTTGTTTCGATAAATATTATTTTTTATGTAAATCTAAGGCCATTCAATAGGCCCTCTTCTTCCTATCCATCTATTTGGGAACGTGACAATCTTTCCCCAAGAAAAATGCAGAGGAGCTCCATCTTGCTGATACCAGGTTAATTTAATAACGGGGGTTAAATTGTTTATAGTTGGAACTATTTCCTGCTGAGGTAGTTGAAGATATCGTTCACTAGTCAGTTTGATAAAAGAAAGGTCCAATTACATGTTCCACAAACAATCAGCCCAGACATGAACTCTTTCTGGGAACTGTGTATGCAGTTTTTCATTTCAATTAGGGTGCTTTCGTCCGCAGTGACAGTAATTTTGTTTATTGACCATTCCATGTAGTGTGAAGGTCACTTCATTCAAAAAAACAATATGGTTTGGAAAATGCGGTTCTCTGCAACCTTAATTATTTTACAAAATTGCAGTTTTCGATCATAGTCAACGTCACAAAGTTGCTTTGCAACATTAAATTTGTATGGATTTATTTTCTTGGAATGAAGAATCGTTCTTAAAGATTTTGCAAGCAAGGTGATTGATGGATTGTCTGGGATTCTCCTTTATTGAAAGCAAAATATCCAATTTTTAATCATCGGCGGTAGCAATCTTAGGTCTTCTAGATCTTGGTCGGTTTTTATCACTTCCAGTAATTCTATAACGCTCTTCAGTTCGAAAAACAGCATGCCTTTCTGGGTGAAAATTGTTATAAATATCACATACCTCCTGTTTATCGCCATACCCCCTCAAATTTAAAATATCAATTCTCTTTGTTTCAGTACTTGTTTGTTTAATTTTGACAGAACTTAACTTTCAGATTATTTTCCAAGGGCGTATCTAAATTTTATTGGTCAGGTAACTACGATTACGTTCAAATATCGCATTGTTATTCATTATTATTTGAAAAGTCGATATCTAGAAAACTAGTGAATTAAGATATAACGTATGGTTAATAAAAAAATGTCCAAAATTGACAGGACTATCAAAATAAATGGTAATATATGGGGTGTTCCATTAAAAAAAATAATCTTAACTCACGACAATTTTGTGGACCACCCTGTATATTCCAATTTATTACAGATAAGTAGATTTTTAAAAGCCTTACAACTTTTATATAAGATATTTTTTGCTAACTGCTGTATCTCTTGAAATAATCGACCGTTCTGGTGATTCAAAACAAATCAAAACTTTTACTAGATTTCATGTGTTCAATTGCTTCTCTCGTATCATTTATGTCACACTATGAATGTTAAAATAGACATTTATAGACATAGAATAGACATGATGTATTTTGAATTATAATATGACGTTATTGGCTTCCGGATTTTAAACGAGAAAAACTTGTTAATAATTATAATAAGCTTCAAAGCATAAAATGTATTTATAAGGCATAAAATATAATGTGTTATACAATAAAACATTTTGCGTGTCCTATACTTTTTTAACACAGATGGAAACTATTACTATTTTACTACATGAGTAAGGGGATCATAAACAGTTTAATGTCTTTTATAGACTTCTTATCCAAAATTTATCCAAACGTTTGTATAATGGTATATATTTTAAAAGTTGTAAAACACATTTTTTTCAGTAATAAACTTCTTAGTTCTTCTTTGTCGATATGTGAAGCTATGATTGTTAATTTTCTCATCAATCTTTATGCGTTATTTTTTTGCAGTGATGAGTTTTTCAGTGGGTACAGTATCTGGACTAATTCATCATCATTTATTTACGTTCAAACATGTTGTTACTCCGAAATAAAATAGTACCTGGCTTTATCAGGAAATTAGTGTCTCGGTAGTAAAAAATGAAATGTTGCTCTGGTGCTTTTTTCCTGCGAAGGATTTAAAAGGAGGAAATTAAAACTCGGTGCAGGCGAGCCATATAATGCCGTTTGTCCCAGTTAGATATTTTATTGTTATATTTAAAGGCATAAAACGCGCCCTTTTGTGTTACTCGTCTGCTTTACTGCGTTTTTCATTTTAATAGTAATTTATAATGGAATTAAAAGAGATTTTTCTAGCGTACCGTAATATGTTGGCCAGATTGTTGCTTTATAATTCTTCTTTGGCGGAGGCATCGCGATTATTTGCCGCGTCCTCTCCTCATTAGCAATTGAACGCAAGTAGAATTATTGTTTTATTCAATCCCAATTTGATATTCATATTTACAGGCCTATTGTTGGTAAATTGAATTAATTTACATTGTCGAGTCGTTGAATATTTATGAATGCGATGTGTATTGCAATACTAATGCAAGCTATGAAATAAAATATCCTAAATAAACCATACATACATTTTAAGTTTAACAACTGATGGACAATGGTGAACTGACGTTATTATATATATATATTGTAAAATTAGATAAAATTAAAATATAAGTAATTTAAAGTGCAGATTGATATTGATATAATAAACATAAATGTTTTCTAAATATAAAACATTCTAACGTTCCTAAAATTAAACTTAAAATAACATCAAAACTTGAATAAAAGTACTAACACTTTCTTCACAAATAATTTTTATTTAAGCTAGATGTAAATTTCGATCACAATGTGACCATTATGTATAGCAAATATAGTTCGTTAGACAAATTTAAACATTAATTCAATTTTTCTACAGAAAATAAAAGATATCAGCGAAATGTGTTTGGAAGAGCGGTAAATATATAGTAACATTTTGTGTAATCGTAGTAAGTGTTTTATTTGTTTTTATTTGGATATACAAAAATTATAGATAATAAAAACTTGTACAGCTCAAATTTAAAGTATAATATTATTTGAGAATAAACTCTAATTTAATTATTTAGTACTGAGGACAAATAAGAAAGTTGTTATGGTTTTGAATTATGTTTGTTTCGATAGTTCTCACGTAATATAAATCACCGGTATATCTGTTTTTTCAAACAGTCGCGTTTGGTTTTATGTTGATCACCATGTCTTAAATATGTACGCGATAAATTTATTTACATGCAACTAAAGTAAAATGCAAATTTCCTCACCACTTATCATTCATAAATTACTGTATTACGTATACTTTCATGTGCTGTTTATTGATAAATTACATATTAATGCGTACATTTGCATAAACCTAATCAGTTCACACAATCGGTAATCAACGAGTCCAATTATTATAATACCCATTCACTAATTGCGTCTGCATAATTTTTCATGGTAAACGCTTCGGTTTTCCGCGGGCCGTATCCTATAAATTAACTTCAATTTATCTAACAACCACCGGGGTTGTTTTCCCATGATGCAACTCTGGTTTAAAACCACAACACGGCAGAGTAAACAGATCTGTTTGGAATTATAGTAGTCGCATCCGCAAAATTCCGCAATTCTACACTGCACTGCTATTAAATGTGCTGTATTAATTAATAATTGATATTGATTTTATTTCGTTTCCACTCTATTATTATTTTAGTATTCTTGGTTTGTTTAATAAAATTGTATATATGTCCAGTATTTTGAAAGTTGTATCAATGTTATAAAACACATTTATTGTAGTGGTAACTGTTATATAAATATTTAACTTTAATTAAAAATTTATAGTATTTATTCATTTAATATTTCATAAACCTACCAAGTGAAATTTTTAAATATACTATAAATAGACGTAATTGTACTCTAATACAGTAATATTCAGTTTATTCTCATATGATTATTTTATCTTTATTAATAAAATTGGTCTGTATAATATAAGGTATATAATGATAAATTTAAATTTCGTAATAATGTAATGTAATTCTATAAAAAATAACTTGGTGTTATTGCTTTGAACAAGTTTCGAATCGATTTAAAGTGATTTTAAATTAAAACAGTTATATGTAACATGAAAACCTTTCATGTACTTGAGAACAACCGAACATCAAACAGACATACTTTTAACATTCCTTTACAATTGAGTAGAACTAGTCGTTTGTGCAAGATGCAGTATGAACATTGTTTAAAGTAATGAGAGCACAAGTCTAGTCTTTTAATACCCCTTTATTTACACAAAATTTAATAATATTAAAATATAATATATATTGTTTTTGGTTTCTCAGTAAATTTGAAAATTGAATATTGAATTGATGAGACAGATATATGAAACTTCATAATATATTGAAATAAAACAACATAGCTCACAATCCGATGAAGCCACCTTGTGGTGAAACATGTAATAATTAACAATAAGTCCATCTTTGTTGTTTTATTTCAATTTGGAGATTAGTAATTAAATAATAATATGAAGTAACAATGACGAAGTTTTATATTAGAAAAATGTGAAAGCATAATATTAGATTTAAATGTAAGAATTATTAAAAAAATGAGGAAAAAAATAAATTCTAAAATATTTATATGAGATTCCTAATTATAAATAATACGTGTAATATAAGATCCTGGTGAGAGCCCTTACGCCAGAGTAGAGTAGAAGATTTTAATTTTAAGTAAACTTAAAGTTCTATCATACATATTTTAATGGTGAGTAGTAACAATTCCTTTACCAAAGCAATAAAATCGTAGTGAGTCCTTTAAATTTCTTTGATGAATCGGCCCTTGCAAAATTTATGCACAATATCAAATAAACTCAGTTTTGTTTGCAGACATTATTAGGGTTAAAGTATTTACGTTTAACCTGTAGAATATTTGGGACATTTTATATTTCTGCATCTAACCTAAGGAACCCTACTACGGGACCAGAGCAAATGACAAAGTATACAAAGAGTTAAAAGAGCTTTTGTAAGTGACAAAGTTGACATGCGATGTCTGGAAATTAGCTTGCATCTCTAATAAACTTATTTGGCGAGAAGATGGAAATATTTTTACATACGCTGCATTTGGTTAACGATAAGTATACCCTCAACAGCGTGAGAACTTTTTTCAAGGTGGTCGCGCTACAAGTTAAATATTACTGTTACCGGCAATCGAATCGGGATTGCCGGAACACCATTAAATTAAGGCTAATAAAGTTTGTTTATTTATTTCATTATATTCAACGAAGTAATATAATTTACCAAAACAAATCTCAAATTAGCGCTAACATCCAGTTCGAAGGACCACATGGCAACGAGGATGGGATATCTGTAATTCAAGATTTACATTCTGACCCATGTGCAATCGAACTCCACCCAAGAACTGTTGGCAATATTATTGAAGAGGATTTTATTTCAATAATATTGGACTCACCAACAGACAGAATGCTTTATTGCTTTAATGATCATCTTGGATATATGTCAGAAATATATATGCGACAAAGCAACAAACTTTCCTAATGCCTGAAACCAATTACATGATTTGGGTAAATTCCTGAACAATTATAATAATCGTGGATATTTTATGATTGAAGAAACGTCGCTTGTAGACCCCAAGTAGGAAGATATTCAGGAAACTAGGCTTTGTAGGAAATCCACCATCAATAAAGATCATTTGGTCATCATCAAAGAGAATGACTTTCCCGCATTACAATAGGGTCTCAGTAGAGTCATCGACGTCCATCCAGGGAAGGATAGCATCGCTACAAGTGCTACTGTGCAAACTACTAGTGCCGGTCAAAAGTTTGTAAAATTGTGCCTACTTCTAAGTGAAAGTAATCAACATGCAAACATTTATTGAATGCAAATATGCTGAATAGTTTGCTGGGTTATCAAAAAATTTCAGACGGTATCAGATGGCTATTAACTCCATGTGCAATTCTAACAAACTCCTATATATTTGTATCTTCATTTACTCTTACAATATCAGAAAGATCTTGTGTTACCATGATCTCTGTAGTAATAGTAGTAGAGTCTACTTAGATTGAGTACCATAAAATCAGAAAAACTATTAGGCGCAATTCCAGATATGGTTTTGCGCAGAACATACATTTAATGCTTGTTTTTCTGAGAATTAACGACACTCATCTTAGATTGGTTGCATCCATTATGGAAATAATAATTGTACCATCTTTCTACTTTTAGTATCAAGGAGGATATTGTCCACACCTTCGTAAAATAACAAATGCAAACAGTAAGGAATACAAAAAAATATACGGTTGAGGCTTGGAGGGTAGACAAAGACATAGAAACAATGAGCAGTCATCAATTAATCAATCTTTTTAATTTGTTATCACTGTACAAAATTAATCCAGTTCACTATATTCCACTCTAGCACTGGGCCTTCATAAAGGGTGTTCAGGATGTAGGGACGAATATTAATGTTCTATAGAATATTCAAAATTTGTTGAAAAGGTAATTTTTTTAAACATATTAAGTAACATCTCCTATTTATGTATGAAAAATTATATCCTCCATATGACCACCTAAGGTCGCATGGCAAAGAGCAATGCGTTCATTGAAGCTCTCGATGGCGCGTTTACAAACATCTGGTGGGATGTCGTTAATAACACTTTAAATTTCATCCTTCAATTGGTGTATTGTTTGTTTCGATTTCACAAATCTCCACAAAAAAAGTAAAAATCCGTAAGATCGCATAATCTGGCAGGTTATTTCTGGTTGCCACGCAAAGAGATATTTTTTTGGGGAAAACATGTCGCACCATCCTGTTGAAATCAAAAATCGTTATTTTCATCGACATGTGCGAAAACCCAATCAGGAAGCATGTTTCTGTAACGGTCGCCGTTCACGGTAACTGCAGATCCCTCGTGATTTTCAAAAAAGTATTTGCCGATCACTCTTTCACAGTCACCCGCAGATATTCGGCAGCCGAAATCCTTGAGTTCTGTTTATTGTCGTACCCACTGAAGTGGACGTGCACCTTATCTGAGAAAATTATTATTTTTGTGGCGTTAAATCAATGTCTCTTTCCATCATCTACAGGCTTCAACTTGTGTAAATTGAATCTTGTGCACATACATTTTCAGATCTTTTGAAAGGATTGCACACATTATACTTGTTGGTAAATTCAATTGCTATAGGCACACAGCAATGTTTTCTTGTGTTCGAACAGAACGGTCATCCTGTATTCTTAACATTTGCAACAGAATCCGTGATCTCAAACTTCCAGATCAACTTCCGAATTGAGGATTTGGTTGGAACAGCGTTACGTCCAAATGTCACATTGAACGGTTGCCATGGGACTTTTTGTAATAACTTTTTATCACTTGGATACGTTGCTTAGTTATCATTTGCTTCATGACGAAAATAAACATCGAACTACAATGCTCGACTGCCAAACGTCATATGACAAAATGGCGTCGAGTTCAAATTTGTTGAGGCGAATAAGTGACGAACGCTTCGAGTAGAAATCACTTTTTCCAAATTCCGCAAAGCCGGACGGTTTTGCGCTAATCTTCTGCGCAGCCTTTTCATAACCCCTAACTAGATTTGTTGGTTGACTTTCTGATTTTAAGGGAATATTCTGAATGTACGAACTCGTTGATATCAAAAAAAAAAGGTTAACGTAATTTTTACTTGCCATTATTTTTTTGGAGGTTAATTAGTTGACACCCATTAAAATGACTGTTGTTTATTTTCTTGATCATACCAATAGCACCGTAACTTATTGCATGTGATGATTGAAAAATAATGGATCGTTTTTGACAGCGCCCATTTCACAGAAAGCGATGATCCCTATAATCTCCGGTGTGAAATTTTGGCACAAAATTTGCTGCCATTCTTTGCATTTCTAAATCAAGGGTCAAAATGCTCTGTATCGATCACCAGAATAACTCATATAAGTCAATTATCCTAAGTTGACCGTCTTTGATCAGATTGTGGATATTGCCGATATTGTCCTCGCTTCGAACAGTTTAAAGGTGATCAGAACGACGTTGATCTCTAAATGCCTTCTCTTTGCTGCCTTTTTAAACGAAGAGCTGTAAGCTGTTTCCGTTGCGTTCTTAGCCAGTAAAAGACAACATTTCACAACTGCACTTTTTTCTTAAAACACACACTCACAGAGCTGCCAAAGAAAAGGCACTAGTTACTGTCGTGTGAAGCCTAGCAGTATGACTCAGAAGGGGTCTCAAAGCAGCCCTCTGGCGGCGCAAATACGATTGCAGTTATTTCTGGGAAGTGAATCTAGTACTTTGATTTCGTATGTATTTATTTCTATATAACTTCTTTATTACCTTCAAAATTGAGAAGTACACTGACCACGATAAAAAGGGAGAAAAATGTCGTTTCAAAAATAAATTGTCGTATTTTTAAAACCTACTATTTTTATATAATAGTAAATAAATCAGTAAGCAAGAAAAACATTTTATTGAGGTGTTGGCATTAATATCTTAAATACATCAAATATTTTATAAAGTAATCTAGAGTATAAATTAAAATAAGTGAATAAAAATTAAAACATAAACAAATCGAAATAGTTTAATACTATTCGTTTTAGGGTGCTGCAATTTGGTACAGCCTAAACTAACATCAAATAAATTCCTTAGGCAATTTGTTACTTCGATCGGACCGAGAGAACCATACTATAGAGGGTGTTCATAAAATGTGTTCGCTCAGATCTTTTTGTTTCCTTGTAAATCTACATTTATTTTCCCACATTTTAATAGAAACTTTATTTTAGAAACTTTTATCACTCTTTGAATTCAAATAAATAGGAAACGAAAAATCCTTAAAAAAATCTGAGTGGGCTTTGACAATATTGTTCTGAAAATTACTTAAATTTTATTAAGTCAACTAAAATAAACTGCATTCAACTAAATCTGCACTTTGAAATTTTTGCAAATATTTTTTAATAACTTCAGTTTTCGTTTTTCAATTCCCAACGCCGACTCATATTTCTCGGAGGATTTTTGTTTTTTTTTCTTTTTTGAAATCAGAGAGTGACACTTTTACTTTTAACTCAAAAACAGTTATCAAACTGTTCTCAATATTTCTCACAGAGTGATAAAATAAATTTTCTATTAAAATGTAAATGAATGAGACGCCGGTGGTGGCGCATCGGTTACGGCGCCGAACTGACATGCAGTAACGTTGGTTCGGGTCAGTAGTTGGATGGGTGACCCGTACCATTTACCATTGGGTGTTACTTTAAAGTAACAAGCTTATTTACACACACACAAGTACACAAATCACACGGCGGAAGGACCACGTGGTCGATAGCGAAATACTACTACTACTACTGTAAATAAATGTAGATTTACGAGCAAACAAAAAGGTTCAAGAACAAAGTTTTGGAACACCCTTTATAGCATAGTTCGCGCGGTCCGATCGAATTGACAAATTGCCTAAGATATTTACTTGATGTTATAATAGTTTAGGCTGCACCAAATTGCAGTACCCTACGAAGAATAGTATTCAAAATATTTTTAAAAAATGTGTTAAAATTTCTTAACTTGGCCTCTATTTTGATTATTTGAAGACTTTTGTAATATTTTTTTACATGATCGTCATCCTTTTCCCTCTAGTATATGTAGTTAATTGTATTTCCTGAGCCCCAGAAACATCCTTTCTATAATTCTAATACAAACATTTTAATATTTATCTTGATATAAACAAGTAAACTATTAAAATCTATAAAAACCATTAAGCCACCATGTTATTAACATTATTTAGGAAACTGTTTATAGTATAGTATGATACTCTACCCAAAAAAGCGTCATCTGAGTTCTTAATTTTTTTATATGGAAGAGTTTGAATATTTCTCGAGAGCTTATTAGAAAACTGTTGTTCAAAATATGTTGCGTCTGTTTTGATTAATCTATGTTAGTTTGCTAAAACATTTTTCTTCTGATGCTATATTTTTCTTCTGGATATTATATGTTAGTATATTATTTTGTATTTACAGCAAGAATATTACTAATTTGCAGAGTGATAATCTCAAATTTTTTGAACACTTTTTTTATAGTGTTTTTGAATTTGACAATAATACGCATATCTAGTGTAAAGAAAATATAGGATTTTAGGCAAGGCTGTGACCACATACTAGAATAGCAATTTCTGATGGAATGGAAAGTGCGTAATAGTAGTTAATAACGTTTCCAGAGGTAAATCCAGAGTCAATTTTCGTAACAAGAATATAATTGATTACAGTAATAACATCATATGGGGCTTTGCATAATTTATGGCTAGACGATTTAACATAAATCATTGTTAGATCTGTATTTCACATGAGGTCATTATTGAATTATATAAATTATTAACTGTCACCGAAAACGTGGTATCATCAGCAAAGTGATGACAGCAAATTCTATATTCTCCTCTTAAAATAGTAAGAGTCTGGTATGAATCCTTGTAGAATTTCAGGTGTTGCACTACTTGTATTTAATATAATCGATACTTTACTTCTACCTATCAGATTGAATTTGACTTGGAGTTGTTAACGTTCACTAATTGCTATCTATCAGACGGGTGGGTAGATAAGAATTTTACACTGCTTTTCTTAAAGTTATTGTTGTGTAATTTTGTGAGTAAGATATGTGAAATTTAGTCAAATGCTTTGATGAAGTATTAAAAGATTAGTATTTGTGATCCTCATACAAGTCAATAATTGAGTTTATCTAATGTATTATTGAAGATACTCTTGATTTTTCTTTGTCTGAAACCTTATTATGGATCCGTGGAAAGGTTATACTTTTCAGAGGATGAAAATATTTTATTTTAAAGTGCAGAATTAAATATGCCCGTTAATCATATCATAAGGTACTATTTATTTTGTGTAATATTTTTCAGAATTGTTTTAATTTTAAGTAACAGATAATATGTTCAATCAATTTTTCTTAAAGTTCGATTAATGTAATTTCACATTATATCTTAATTTAGCGTTATTCAGTCATTGTTTTGTATAACTTTTAATTTTAGTGTTAATAAATTTATAGATCACATTAACTTAAAAGATTCTAAATTTTAGAATATAATTATTTAATAATATCATATCTATCTAAGAAATTGATTGGCAGTTGTTATTGGAGAGTGTAAAGATTGTAGTGAAGTGTAATATACCACATTGTCTAATATTAACATTTAATGTTAAATGCAAACATATATCTAACATTATTTGTTATTGAAACTGATTTACGTTGACGATGACCTTTCTTTTCTGCTGGAAAATAATGGATTAATGTATGTTTGCCTGCGAGCATGGACGGTATTTCAATCCAATGTCGGAGATTGTGTCTTTCATTAACTTTAGTGGATGTCAGTTTGATATCGGACAATATTTGAAGGTGACTTGAAACGGAATATTTAAATAGAAGATTAATTTCGCTTAAAAGCTTTATTAAAACTATTAATAATATAAAATAATCAATTATTATGATATACTTTATTATTACTTAAAATAATTGAATAAATAAAATCATGCAATGATCTTAATTAATCATGCATTTTTTTTTCGAAAAATAATTCATGGATGAATTAAACCAAATTTTAAAATAAATATAAATTATTATGAATAATTGCAGAAGTATTTATTACGAACACAATTTTATAATATATATTATTTTGTAAATATATTTGATTGCAGTAGTATTTTTAACTTTAAGTTTTTTTAGAATTCTATAAAGGTTATTATATTTTATTGGATGGAAATTGTAACTAATTAAATAAACTGTTCAACAAAAATTAGTTTTTGTACATTATTGAAATTGATTTTTAAATGTTGTCGGCATTTACTTGGTGATAGACTTTTAAGTAAGGATTAGAGAAGAAGTTTGTTTTATCATTAGATTAGATTAGATTAGCTTAGATTAAACGAGGTCATCTGGTTTCACAGGCCGACATGATTTTTGGTGTTTTGAATTTGATAAGTGTCCTTAGCTTATACGGGTACGTTGATTCTGAATGTGAATTTGGTTTGAGCCCATCACGTCAAGATTTTTCACAAAATTAAAAAAAATCTTGTGATATTTTGTACTAGAGCAAAGAAATACCTTTATGATATTTCCTAAATTGCATTAAAATTATTTCTTTGTAATACTTGATACATCGATAGCAAATATTTTAGTATAATATTATGTTTATTTCATTTCAATGACTCTGTGGAGACTTCAAAATAATATCCATGCTTTTGGGTCAGCAGTCTGGATTCACAAAGTATCCATGATTTTTTGTGTGATTGGGACAGTCGAGCACAAAATTTACAATACGTTAAGAAATCATGGCCACTTAGAGAAAGACTTATACGGGACAAAAAAGGTGCTGCGTGATGCATTAGTTGACCCAAAATTAGTTCTTTTGCCTCCTCTTTAAATAAAGTTAGGATTGATGAAGCAGTTTGTCAAAGCTTTAAATAAAAAAGGTGACTGTTTTAAATACCTGTGCGACAAATTTCCTGCACTTTCTGAAGCTAAACTTAAAGATGGAATTTTTGTAGGCCCTGAAATTCGAACCTTAAAATCGGACAGATTGTTCCAGAATATAATAATCCAGGATGAAATTGAAGCACGGAGTTCTTTTGTAGAAGTCATGGTCGAAAATTATAAAAAACTGGGATGCAATATGAACGTCAAACTTCATTTTCTGAATTTCCACGTTGACTCTTTTCCCGAAAATCTTGGAGCTGTCACAAGAAACAGGAAGAGGGATTCCATCAAGACATAAAGGAGATGGAGAATCTATCTACTACGCAGATTTGAGGGTAAAGGGGAACGATTTTATTCAAAAACCAACGATTGTCTAACGTATATTATACTGCATTGTTTTTTTTAATGTACAACTCAATTTTGCCGTTTAATTTTCTATTAAATATAGTTTCAATAAATATTTTCTAAATATTTATGGCAGTTTCTATGAAAAATTTTAAACATACTTTTCCTGAAAACCTGACATGCTGGAATAAAACTAAGCACAGATTCGTGATACGCACACCCCAATTACTATAGGATTCCTATTAATCTTGAGACACTTTTTCATGAAAAAAAAATATAGGCCTATGTTTTTAATAAAAGGATTAATATACATAAAAATGTTTTACCACGGGTTAAGTGAGAAGTTAATTAATCGTATTGATTTTTGTTGGCCTTTTATTTTTGCAACAATTGTCTCGCCACTTTGCGGTTTAGGCGAAGAATGTTACATACAATTATTATATCTAGAGGTAGGAGAATTAAAAAGGTTTAGCATTTGGGAATTTGAAATTTTGTTTTAGTTACTTAGCAGTTATTTTGTTGTTTTTCTCCTATTGATTTCCATGCATTCTAAAGCGTCGTAGATTCTTTATTTTCTTTCAAAATGCAGTATTTGTTCTCTCCAAACTGGCAGTCTTCTTCTGTGAGGTGGGGTGAAAAGATGATTTTTTTCTTTCCTATATTGAAAACCTTTCCTCTGTTTTCTCTCTTATTAGATAACTATATATTTTTGGACTGTAAATACTCTTTTCCTTGAGGTCTATTTTGTCTTTATTATTTTTGATTATTTTCCATAAACTGATATTTGTTTCAAATGACAGTGTTCATTCATTTATCGTAAGCATTACATATATTTTTTGGCTTTTCTGTATGGTATAAGTTAATATACATAATTTTTATTTGATTTTGACTATATGTTTGGATATCCAACAATTTTTTATTTTGTTTTTTTAAGTTTGTTTGAGAAGTTTTTTGTATTGTACAAAGATATCTAACTTTTGACATAAGTGTATTTAATAATCTGTGCATCTTGTTGTGGTAGGCTGCAAGTTTGTGTTTCGCTGGATGACGTGATTAGAAATGTATAGTTGAATAGTTACAATAATATCATCAACATAAGAACAATTCTTAAGTTGTGATAATTTTTGTAATTCCTTTTGAAAGTCAGATATATAGGATGTTGATTTAGGAAGCGTGGAAGGGAAGGAAGAGTGGGTAAATTGGAATGGAAGGGGCAGGTGTTGAAAGAGTGAAGGCATTTAAATACTTGGGCTTCGTAGTTAAATGCACAGGTAGATACGATGATACAGGGGAAAGCCAGAAAAGCTGGGAAATAGTGAGGAAAAAGTGGGGGAAATGGTTCTCAAGCAACTTTCAATTGACGTGCCAGCTGTGTGAAGCCTATTTTACTGTACGGGGTAAAAACTTGGGGAATAAGGAAGTATGAATTCATTGCGGGAGAGCAGTCGTTATTCCTGAAGCAGATTCTGGAGGTGGAGAGATCAACACCTGGGTACATTCTGCTTCAAGAAACAAATAGAATGAGTGTGCATGGAGAGGCAATAGAGAGAGTAGTAAAGTATGAGATGAATTTGGTAGGATTGGATAATGAGAGATTGATGAAAGAGGTTTCGAGAACGTGCATGGGAATAAAGGGGATTGAGTGGAGGATAGACCGTATAAAGATGTATGAAAGGGCAGGAGTACCTGAAAATATTGTAAATGAATGGTTGGAGATTGTGGTAAATGTGCGGGCATGAACGAAAGAGAAGTGGTAGGAGGTTGAGAAGCAGGAGAAGCAAGGTTGTATCGGAAGGAGCTCATATAATCCAGGGTATGAAAGATGGCAGGTATATGGGAGGGTGCCAGGATACCTGACCAATAGTGTTTTCTCAAATGAAGAGAAGATTACCCTGGCGCAAGTAGGATGCGTCACGAAAGAGAGGGGAAGGTAGGTTTGGATGGGAGAAAGTTATGGTAGGTGCGCACTGTGTGAGAATGGAGTCATTTGGGAGAAGAGTGTGTAGGGGTGTGTAAGTAGTTCCTTTTTCCTGGAAGGTAACGGAATGGATGAGAGAAGATGGAGCTGGTATAATATTTTTGGCCAGGTTGGGTGGGAGAGGGAGGTAAAGAGGAAAATATGATAGTATATTTTTATGTAGAAGTTTGTATATATGTATATAGAAGGTTGGTTTTGTAGGTTAAAGTTATTATGCCAATAAAGTTTTTTTTAGATATAATGTAAGATCACTACAAAAAAATTTCAAAAAACATGTAGAGATTAACTAGAAAAAGTAAGTTTCTATTAAAGCAAAAGATTGAAGAGAACATTAGAACAGCTCAATTTGATATTTCCAAAGAAATTGGTGAAAATCTCTAAAATATATACCACAAGAAATAAAGAAATGTTGATCTAAGAATTCAGCAGAGGTAAATTAAACATAAGAGAATTTATTAACGGAGTGGAAAATCTTGAAAGAGTTTATAATATGGAAGAATGAGGAGAGTGCATACTTGAACATATATGGCTCTTATTAACTCCCACGTTTTCGATTAACCTTTACCAAGTGGCTGGCAGGTTGTGCAGAGCAATCGGTATCCTGGTAAACTAGAATAATCCCCGTCCTGTTATGGTGAAATGGTATACTGTTTGGATTCCTTAGCTACAAGAGTCTGCCAATATCCTGACTTAATGTCTTCGATAAGTACCTAGCGTCTCTTAACTTGTCCAATGTGTTCTTCACGAACGGCAGTGGGTAGGCATCTCTCTCTGATACTTTTTTTTAGTTTCCTAAAGTCTACGCAGACCGATAAGTTCCATCCGTTTTCCTCACCAAGAGAATAGTTGACATCCAAGCACTGGTGTTAAGCTCGACAACACCCAGCATCAATCTTTCGTCTAGCTCATCATTAATATGTTTTTGCACATAAGGAGACACGGGAAAATTACCCTGTTTAACGGGCTCTGGCGAGGTACGGATGACATGTTCTACTCTCTGGGTACAACCCAACGCTGTGGTGACTGATGAAAAATATTTGACCAATAGTTGTGCAATGACCTTAGCCTGTTCCTTTGTTAATCCTGGTGCCATAGCTGCTTGATCTTCACTTCCAGCCCTTACTGAATCTATTACTTTACTAGAACAAGAGAGGAATTTCCAGCTATCCGACCTCAAATTAGGTACTATTCCAGTGGCGTTAGGTAGAATTTTTAAAGTAAGGAAGCAATCAACGAAAGAGAGTTAAATGTACCAATGTTCTTGCACCCGATATTTTCTTTAAAATGTCTAGTAATGTTTTTTACTTTCGTAGTTATATTTAAAATTTGAACCGGCCGAACTTCCTTTATTATATTGTATTTTTCTTGAAACACAAATTGAAAAAATCGTTTTCTTTTCAATAAAACAAAAACTACACATTCACATTCACCCATCGCAATTTCACACGTGTTTTTAAACTCTACGAGCCGCAGTAATGTTAACGATTCAGCCGTCATTTAAGCAGTCGCGATCGCCGCCTCCAGAAGAGTCTGAACTTCCGGTTTAAAAATATCTCATAATCGATCTATTCTCCCCTGCGTCCAACAATCTCAAAAACTCTTAATCAAAAAATTAAATATTAGAATACAGGCGTTCGTCGCCCTGTACACGTGAGAAAATAAAATGTAATACAATATGGGTTGACTCGGACAAACCAGACTCTATGCAACCTCCTAGCGGTGACCTTTTTCGTTTCCCTGCCTACACGTAGGAAAGTTAGCTGGTATAAAACCTTCTTTACCACATCTTAGCACCTTTCTCTTTACATTGCGCTCGGCGATGCCTTTTTTATTACAATTAAAACACGTCACCTCTCTGGGGGTAATTGTCTGAACGTCTCTGGTTTCCTTCATACCTAGGAAAGCAATTCCGAATATTCCCGAAATATCAATATCAAACAACGGTTCAAATGTGAAATCTTTACACGTAATTTTAACAATTACTGAATTTGCGCCTTATATCGTAAAACTAAGTTAGATTCCCTGATGGGGTAATCCAATGCGGGATGATTGTATGTATGTACCGTAAATTACTCAACCTAAGTGGCAATCTGACAAATCCAATTTAACTATTGGCCGGTACGCCTCTGTTTTGCCACAAATGATAAACCAAATCATTCAGGTTCCACTCACTAAAGTAATTCATTTTCCAGGCCTACAAACAATATTATACATAGCTTAAAATTTCTTCAGCGATGAAATCTGGCTCTCCGCCGAATATAACAATGACTGTCCCTCTCGGCTTCCCTCCTTATTTCTTTACTATCTGCCTCCTGCTCTCTACTCCTCCGATTATCTCTCCTCAACTGAATACTACATACGCCTATGCAGCTTCTTTTCAATTCTTTCCTCTCTATGATTACTTCTCTCTTTTTTTGCCCTCCCAACCGGGTGAAATCCCTTCTTATAAATTCAATTCCCGTTCATAATAATTAGTAATCAGATCCAAAACCCTCGATAGCTCACAAAAAAATTCGTAGCATCGTGGCCTCGTGTACGATATGCTTTGATCCGTCTTTCAACGCTCAGTTGTCCGTTAAATCAGGTCTGCATGGGGACCAATTTATATCACCTATCCTTCAAGATATTTCGTTCTACAGCATCCTAGGACTTTAGTCTTGTATCAATTGAATTATATATTGGTGCAACTTTAGTTTTTTATGTATAATACGCTCTAATTACTATCTAGGCATATTGAAAGCGCTTGCGTGCCTCCAAATTGAAACGTTCGGATCGTCACGAATACTACCCACATTGTTTGGTGAACATGGTCGATCCGTTTTTGGTTTTTTTTTTTGGTTGTACCTGTCTCTTCAAATTTTCGAATAAGAGGTATGCTTGGCTCTCCATTTTAGTGGCGAAAAATCCGAATATTGCTGAATCTTCTGCGGGCTGCAAATTTTTGTAAAACTTTCGCAAGCACAACAGGCGGACTGCCCTAGAGAAACGTTGCATAATGACTATTAATCCAAGATCCAGATTACCGATTCATATACCTACTGCACCCATCGAATTCGTTGCCAAATAAATAAAAACTTTCTTTTGGAACACCTTAAAATTAACATTTTTATATTTGTTTTTTCTCGATAAAAATATGTAGTAATAATAAATCTCAATTAAATTTCAAGTCTTTAAATTTATTAAAACTTTCGCAATAAGACTACGAATGCTTATCTTATCTTATACATTTTAGACTATAAAAACATCCGGTAGATACTTTATTAACTGCACTTTTGATGAAACAAAATTAGAACATATAACAGGTTTATTATTTTTCATATTGTTGTATTTAGTTTCCTTACATATGTTTTGATTAGGGACGATCAATTTTAACCAGTTAAAATTTGTAATTCCTCTGAATTCGATCTAAACATATATCAGGAAAATAAATACAATATGAAACTTAGCAAGTGTTCTAATTTAAAATGACCTAATGTTATAAAATATTTTTATTAATATAGTATAAAATATTTGCCCATCATTTATATCATGTGGGATAAAATCCCGCACATTTAAGCCTGTAATACTTAAAATAATTAAGGCGGATGTCCACATTTCACCCTTCTCGCCGAAATATAAAAGGGTATTGAAAAGTGGACGGCCATTCGCCGTAATTGTGCGAATCGTCGCCGTTCCGAAGCGAGAAAGAGGCTAACAAATAGGTAAATGAGGTCAGTTTCGATCCCCTCATTGAAAAGGACTTTATTATGCGGGCCGAATTCTGAATTCCGGCTGACCCCGGGTATCATAAATTCTGTGTAAACTCGGACGGAAACGTTAATTATCTCTCTCTGCGAAACGGCGGCGGCTGGAGTGCAAATTTTCGGCCGGCCGGCAGCGACTTGTTCTGTATCATAAACATTAATTACAGCCACTTATTAAGCATAACATCTTGATAGAATTAATTGGTAATGTAATCAATTTGGGGCGGGCTGCCGATTGCGTCGACTACCACTGTCAGGTCATTAATTTGCGCCATCTTTTTGCTTGCAGGATATTATCTGGATGGACTGCGATAACTAATCATAGGTGAGTCCTCTACTTTATTTAATATTTGTAAATAATAAGTACTATTTTCAAATTCAATAAACATAATATAATGTTGTAAATATAGTTACAAATGATTAACACTAAACAAAATATTAAAGATAATTCTTATTATTTATCGAGTTATGCATATTGTGAGTAATATAAGAGATTCTTCTACCATTTTACATTACATATTAAATTGATAATACTTACATCCGTACAATAACAAACTAAATAAAATGTTACTTGATGTATAGCAGATCTGGCACATTTAACACCCCCTCAAGCGGACAGAGGATTATGTCGGCTTTCGAGTAAGCGGATTAAATTATATCCATCCTTTAATCATATAAGTTTCTAAATTCATCTTCTGTAAATCTCCTTAAACGTCTTAAAGCTACGTAAGTGTAATTGTGTTAGTCACTCTTGAAAACGTTTTCGGACATTAATAATATTTGACATTTAGACTATTAATACCCGATATTTCAAATATTGATCAATTGAATACATTAAAAATTAACTATATAAATTTGACATAAAATAAAACGAACTTTCAGCTTGAAGTTCACGATTAATAATAATAAATTTTAATTGCGAGGGACAGACTAATTTTATAAGTTTTAAATAACTTATAAATCGCAATTATAGTAAAATATCATTAAGAGTTATGGATTAATTCAGTTTTTTTATTATTGCAATTAACTTGGATGCCAATTATGCGGAGTTATTGTAAGGAAGAATTAAAATGTAATTAATATAGAGAAATGACACATATTATATACAATGCATTTATTATTATTATCAATATTCAATTAACATAAATATGATCATAAATATTAAGTTGTTTAAGAATATGTCTATATGTGTTAGGACTATTTAATATTTAAAGACTTCCCCATAAAAATATATTTTTTAAATCATAGCTTTATACTAGCGAGAAGTTGATGTATAGATAATTTCATTCATTTGATTTTAGCTACGATTTCGTAATATAGAAACCTTGGCGTTTCAAAATTATAACAAATTTTAGAAATGGATTAGATAAACAAAAAATAGTTTGCACCAACAACATAGAAAAAAAAAGAATTAGTCGCTTTTGTTTCTTTTAATAATAATGAATTGTTGAATTAATAATCACTAGATTCTTGAAAATCAATCAAATTTGTTAAGTGATGAAGAGGTGGGGGTGCTCGTATATTTAGTCGGTGGTTTGTACAAAGCAAAACTACGAGCAATACATTTTTCCAAAGAGGACAATTATTGAGATAGTGCTATTCATTAGTTTTTGTCCATGTAGGTTGCCATAATACTATATCTCATCCCGGATGTGAATTTCTTAGTTTCGTAGTTTTCGTAATAATTTTATAAATTTTAAATTTTTATATTTGTGAGTACATAAGACTGTCATATTTTAATGAGGCTAAATAAGTTATAACTTTACGAAAAAAGAATATTCTGTCTTGATATCTAACTTTTAGAAAAATCAAATGAAAAAGACGGACCAAAAATGGTGTTTTTAACAATGTATTAATAAAAAGTATCACGTTTTGCTAAGACAATATTTTCAGCAGTGCTGATATGAATTATTTCCTTTCCTTCATTTTTTGACTTAACGCAAATTTTGCATACAAGTTTTGTAGATTTTAAAATCTATATTACGAACAATATTATATTTCTAAATATTAATTGCAATATAAATTTTTAAAAGATTTCAACTTTATCCCAAAAGACTTGAGGTTGAGTTCACTGAACCCATTATTTCATATAGCTAACGATGAATATCAGCATTTGGTTTTTGATATTGACGCAATATTTTTGCCATTGATAGGTAATTTATATTGAACTAATTTATGATATGTATGTCAATATGACATTTTTACTTATTGAAGGAAATTGATACCTAATGGGTATATTTAGCTCAAATTTTGAAATTTCAGTAGAAGTATATCATGAAAGGTATAAATGGCATATATGTTATAACAGATAAGGTTAATGCATTATTGCTTGATTTGCAACTTAAGTTCATAAAATGTTGCTATTTCTTGTGGATGTGGTTCAACAGCCTTAATGTGTTATGAATTTAGAATCTAAGCATAAATAACATATCCTATACTGAAAGAAATGCATGACGAATCTCTTTAGTAAATTCTTCATTGTACATTAATTTTGAAGCTAAGACAAATGTTATCAAAGTTAAACAGAAACTTTCTTTCCAAAGTCAGTAATGCAAAACGAAGATTAATTTTTAAAGTACCACAAATACGGTCATTTATGAGTGATAAATATTTTGATGAAGTCCTAAATTCCTTAAAGAAAGAAACGTAGTGGTCCTTTAAAAATATTCCAATTCTTCTAAAAAACATAAAGAAAAAATTATTATTACATTATATATTTTTTTTAATCTATAAAATAAATTATGTTTTTAATAATTTATTTCTTGAGAACTTTCTTAAGTTTATAGTATTTACAAATCTAGACTAAAGTCAGACATTTCATAGATGTAGACAGGAGTTTTTTTATCGAGTACATTTCTTCGAAACAGTAACTTTTGGATATCATGGTGGGCGATTGTGATACTCCCGAAGATACCATGTTTAAATGCTGTGTAAACAGTGAATGTAAAGTGCAAATCTGTGTACAATGTGGAAACTCCTTTCACCGTAGTTGCCGTAAGAAGAAGGTTCCTTTGAAGATCCTCGACAGTACTAGGGTGATATGCTGCACTGTACCAGAAGAAAGTGAGGTTACAAACATAATTCTTCGTATGGAAAACCAAGGCCTCAAAATGCAAGTAGACCTTTTGAATAAAATTATCCAAGAAATAAATGATAAAAATAATGTGCTAAAAGATAACGCAAATCTTCTCAATTATAAAATAAATGCAATGGACAAACAAAATATAAACAAAAACAATGGCGACATCTACAAAAATGAAGTTGAACCAGCAAATTCAAATAAAACAGAAATACGGCCGAAATCTGTAAAAACGCGGGCTCAATCGTCAAGCGTTTTTGAAAATAAAAAATCGGAAACGGCTCTCACGAACGATGTGAACAAGAACTCAAACAAGAATGAAATACATAACCAACAAATTCCAATGAAAATCCAAGATGAAAATAAAAATGAAGAATGGAAAACGATAAATAGAACTCGAAAAAATAATCGAACTGCAGTCATCGGCACCGCTGGACCGGATTCCTTGAAAATCAAAGCCGAACCGAAGAGAACGTGGCTATTTATTAAACGCGTCAGTGATAACGTATCAGTCGAGGACATGAGAGAACATATAAAAAATATAACTAATTGCTCAGATTTTCTATGCGAAAAAGTAACAATTAATAATAATAAAAGTGCATATAAAATTGCTACCAATTTTAAATATCACGAAACGCTCACTCACTCAATAAGGTAAATGAATTGGAATAATTTATAATTAGTAATAATATAAATTTTGATGTTTTATGCCTCTCTGAATATTGGTTAAATCCAGACGAGTCAATATTTTTTTAAATCGGGTCATATAGCCTTGTATCATGTTTTTCCCGCAATCAATACCAACATGGGGGTGTAATGCAGCTAGCTCAAAATGTCCCAGTAATTAATAAATTTACAAATTTAAATAATCTTTCAGTAGAAAAACATTGTGAGATATCTGCATTTTTCTTACCAGAACACAATATTTTATCCATTTGTTTGTACAGATCACCAGAGGGTGATTTTAATATATTTATGTCCACAGTTGCTAAGCTGTTAGAAAACATTGATAGCAGTAAACATCTTATAATTTTAGGTGGTGATTTCAATATATTATTTAACACCCTAGACAAAAAAGTGTCAGAATTGTGTGACCTTTTAGCAACGTATGGGTTATTTAGTCAGGTAAATTTTAAAACTCGCAAGAATAACTGCCTAGATAATGTTTTTACGAACATATGTTCCAGTGATTTTTCAGTTCGTGCATGCGACACTGGACTCTCAGATCATATAGGAATACATGTAAATGTCAAACTTAATACAATTCCCTTAAATTCTCTTAAACTTATAACGCGACCAATTACAAGGCATGGTATTAATCAGTTCTACGTACTGCTTGAGTCTACAGACTGGAATTTTGTTAATAATAACTCTTACACAGCCGAGGAAAGATTTGACATATTCTCTGATATTCTCCACTATTATTTCATAAATAGTTTCCCAGAAAAAGAATTTATTGGGAAAGCAAAACAACAGGTTAAATGGTTTAATAATAACCTATACCAAATGCGAGGAACACTAAATCTGTTAAAATGTGCTTACAAAGAAAACCCGTCTCTTAAAATGAATTACTATTCATATTTAAAATCATATCAGACAACTTTAAAAAATGCAAAAATTGCTGCGAATGATACGTTTATAAAAAACGCGCCTAATAATATCCAAGCTATGTGGACTATAATTAATAATAACCGCAGTAATAAGCAAGAAAATATATTATGTAGCATTGATCCCAATTCTTTTAATGATCATTTCTCTAATGTTGCACATAACATTACGAGAAATATACCCCATACCAGTGATGATCCCATACAAACGATAGCTAAACATAACTTTAAACATACGCGAACTTACTTTAAAATGAAACCACCTAGTTATAATGAAGTGCGGGATATAGTTGGTAAGTTAAAAAACTCAAAATCGCGTGATATCTATGGTTTAACAGTACCCCTAATAAAAGCAGTAATAAATTATATTATTGTCCCTTTGACAAAATTGTTAAATTTATGCATACACCATTGCGTATTTCCTAAATCATTAAAAAAGGCGCGAGTTATACCGGTGCATAAAAAGGGTAACAAAACAGATTTAAATAACTGTAGACCTATCTCAATATTACCTATTATATCCAAAATATATGAAAAAGTTATGCTCAAACAAATTGTTTGCTTCCTTGAATTAGAGGGTTTACTAACAGATGGACAATACGGTTTTCGATCAGGACTCTCTACGGTGGACGCAGTCATCGCTTTAGTCCAAGACATTTTGAAAGGATTTGAAGCAAATATACATACTAATGCGTCCTTTCTGGATTTAAGCAAGGCATTTGACTGCGTCTGTCATGAGACTCTATTGCGTAAACTTTATTTTTACAATTTTTGCCCGGCTACCTGTCGACTTATTAACTCATACCTCACCGAAAGGAAGCAAAGAGTTGTTATTAAACATGAAAGTTCAACTGAAAATGATTTAAAATATTGGGTTCCGCAGGGCTCAGTACTTGGACCTATCTTATTCCTAATTTTTATAAATGATTTACCATTACTAGCTACTGATTCTACATTTTTCGTATATGCTGATGACACATCAATAACAACAAAAGCAGGCCAAATTAACTCATGTCTAGATAAAAGTAAAAATAGCAAAAATTTCGCATTCAATTGGTTTGCATGTAATAAACTATTAATAAATGAAGAAAAAACTATAGATATAATGTTCTCATTAAAGGCAACTCATCCATGCAACCAACTAGAAAATTCTAAATTTTTAGAAGTGTACCTAGATAATAAAATGACCTGGCAGACACATGGAGAGGAAACAGCAAGAAAGGTTAGCAAGAATATATATTTATTAAGGCAACTAAGTAACTGTTTGCCACCCAAAGCATTACGCGTTGCGTATTTTTCTCTGTGTGAGTCCCTCTTAACATATGGCATTATTGCTTGGGGTCACTCAGCTATATTAGGTAGGTTGTTTCGATTACAAAGAAGGGCAGTAAGAGTAATATCAGGGCTAGGCTATAGAATTGACTGTAAAAACGCATTTGCTGACCTAGGAATTCTCACATTACCCTCAATTTATATATTAAACTCCCTTGTATACATACGTAAAAATATTAACTCTTACTGCTTACACAACAATATCCACAAACACAATACAAGAACCAATAATAATATATATCTGCACCGATCACGTTTATCTAAAACACAAGATGGTATAAACTTCTACGGGCCTAAAACTTTTAACAATCTGCCCGAATCTATAAAATCACAGGAGATTAATCAGTTCAAAAAACAAATTAAGGCATGCCTTCTTAAAAAGGGATATTATAGAATCAATGAACTTCAGCGTGACGATTTTAAAATTTACTAGAATTTATAGCAACGACGATGTTTCTTCAGTGTCGGAATTGAGTAATCTTAGTACTGATTTTAGTAGCATGGAATCATTTTAGAAATACCACTTTCTATTCCAATAAATATGTACTGATTTATAATTTTTAACGTGTTGTAATGTCCTCCTATTTTACTAAAAATAAGGACTGGTATTTTATAAATGTATACAAAATTTTATCGTAATATGTTGTAATTTCGCTTTTATTTATACACAATTGTTTCAATATTCTTATTTATATATTAAATGTTGCATTTTATCTACATTCTAATATACTTTAGCTTTAAGATTGCCGTTTTATGAATTTGTAATTTTGTGCTCTGACCTGTGTAAACATTATGTATTCGCACCAATAAATGATTATTATTATTATTATTATTATTTAAAATTAGTTTTTCTCAGTTTCTTCAATATAATATTAACCATATAGGCAACGCTTTGTATTAAAGAAATACTATAAAATACCAAATTTGACTTTCGCTTTGCTTACATCTTGTAATGACTTTCGCTGAGTATATTATGGGGTAGAAAATATATTTCTTTCTTTATTTTACTTAATAATCTCCCTTTATATTTAGACAATTATATAAAACGATTTATAGAAAGTAAATATTATTCCTTTTGAATACAATATAAGTTGCTACATGAGTAGGAAACAACTTTATTAAACAGTAAAAATGAACAAACGTTTTTAGGTTAACTTCATATATTTTGATATTGATATTACTGATAAACTTATTCGAAAGTTAGTTGAATTCAATCATATAGAAGTGTTATTCGTGTCATTTACAAAATGCTTTTTAATCTCACATATATAGCGACGTGTTTAATTTATGAAGACTAACGCATTAATTAAATTGTTGACAAATTTTAACAAAGTGGTTTAGTGGAAGATAAAAAAGTAAAACAAATAGAGACATAATGGTCGTTCGCTACATTCCAATACAACCTAAACAACCCTACAATACTATTTACCTCTGTGTTTTAAGTTTTTTCACAACAAACAATTTTAATTACGGATGACGAAGAAATTATGATTTTTGACAGGAATATATATTTAACTGCTGACAAGTTTAAGTTTTAATAGCAGATTTTTTTTATCTTATTAATATTAATATTTATCTGAAAGCAAATAATGTGAGTTTTTGACAACAGATAATTTTAACTACTGACGGCAAGAAGTTTTGAAATCTGGCAGGTGGAAAACTTAATTATTGAATTACTGATAGTTTTAGTTTTTGACGACAGAAAATTTTAATTACTGACAGTTTTGATCTTAAACATAAAAAACAAATTATTTTAACAGCACAAAATATTAGCTTTTGAAAGTTAGTAATTTCAAATTTAATAGCAGAAAATTTTAAGTTTTAGGCAGTATACCATTTAATTTGTAACAGCATTATAATAGTAAGATATTTTAGGTTTCAATAGCAGCAGATTTGATTTTTTTTAATATTGAATTGGTGATCATATTTTCATCTATATGATGAAGCCACTGTATGATGAAACCTTGTGGTAGAACAATATTAAAATAATTCAGAAACCATTTACACCATCACTGCTTCTTTAAGTGGCAGAAAATTTTACCTACTGATAGGAAGAAATTTCAATTTGTGAAAGAAGAAAATTTTAAATTTTTGAAAATAGACAATTTAATTTTTCACAACACAATCAATATTAACTTTAGAAAAAAGGCAATGTCGATTCTTAAAAGTATAAAATTTTAATACTTTAACAATACGGCTGGAGCTAAAAATTAAAATTTCTCCTGTTTCGAATTTAAATGTTTTTATTATCAAAATTAAAGTTAATAATTAAACTTGCAGAAAATAGGAAATTTTAAATTCTAATAGAAGGAAATTGTAATTTTTAGCTTCAGAAAATTTTTATTTCTCGCAGTAGATATCTGAAAAATTTTAACTTCTAGACTTTTTACATTATAAATATTTAATTGATAACTTTTGACAGCAGAAAATTTTAATTAATGAGAGCGAAAATTTTTAACAACAGAGAATTTTAATTTTAAACAGCAGATATTTTTTAATAGTAAATTTTAAGGTTTTTTATATTTAACAAAAGAAAAATATAATTTTTTACAGCTGACAGCAGAGCCAAAGTTTTTTTTTTTTCCAAAGAATATTGATCTTTAACACTAGGATATTTTAATTTTAGTCAATAGACAATTTTAATATTTGACAGCAGAAATATGTTATATTTGCACATTTATAATTTTCAAAATTATCTGCAGTTTTAGTTTACATTACATAAATTAAGGTAATTAAAAAATAACTTTTTCTAAACCTAAATTGAAACAGACGTTAGAGCAATATTTTTAACAATATATATATATATATATATAGACACATAAAATATTTACAGTAAGTAGCACTCAACAATATGTTGTAGTTTACAAAAGAATTGGATCATATAAAACGTCATTAATTTATCAATTAGGTTATATATCAAAAATATGGTTTTGAAGTTTTTGTTTACGTTATTAAATCATATTTAATTAATTTATGAAAAGATTTTACATTATAGAAGACATATGGTTTCAACAGGATGACGCCTTATTTCGCTGATTTGTCAGTATAAAAATTCCAAGCAATATATAATCGATTCTAGAACTAAATGAATAAATTATTTTTGTATTAGAACCAACATTTTCTCAAAACAGTAATCAAAATTTCAATAAAATTGTGCTATATGACAACGCTCTGATAAATTGTTTGAGAAATGGAAAAATTAAGATCAATATACCAACTTTTTCGACTTAATATAGAAGAAATGAATCTAAGAACACTGCATATGCACATTCCCTATCTTCCACCACTCTTTCTACTTACCTTAATAATAATAATATTTATTGCCCTACGGGAAGGCCATTACAGGGTTATAAATTATTTAAACATATTACAAAAATAAGTAAATACAAAAAAAACACAAAAAAATTCACTTATATAAATTAAAACTAAAAATTAAAATTAAATACCATAAATGCTTATTAATAAATCAATATACTAATAAAACCAAAATTATAGTTTATATTGATTAAGCATAATCACCAAAATAAATGTCATTAAAGTACATGTTTCCATTCATACTCATATGAACAATGGGCGATTTTCGCAAAATGTTTGTTCTTGAAGTAGTGATGTAAAAAGTACTTGAATGGCGTGATGATAGACGAGTGACAGAAAAATTGATTTCTGAGAGCAACTGCGGACAATCTACAGTATTTGTGATCAGCTTAAGAATAAATAAGGCACTGTAATTATCTCTGCGGTTATTCAATGACGAAATTATAATCACAGGATCTATCCGGATATGTACCATTTTGAATGAAAGGAATTTCAAAAATCGTCTCTGCACGCGTTCAATTGTAAGGGATGCTATGTTATAATAGGGATGCCATATAATTGATGCATATTCTAGTTTACTTCGAATAAGAGGATAATATAATGTTTTCAATAAAGCTATATCACTGAAGTACTTCGATGTTCGCATTAAAAAACCTAATATTTTAAAGGCAGAGGCAGATATTTTATTAATGTGATCAGTAAAGTTAAGATGACAGTCAAATAAGACTCCAAGATCTTGGGTTTGCGTTTTAATCTCAAGAGCGGTTCCTTCATTGTTATAGTTGAAAGAAATGGAAGACCGTTTGCGACAATATGAAACTACGCAGCATTTTTTAATATTTAAGCTAAGTTTATTGGAAATACACCATTCAGTTAATATATCTAGGTTTTGTTGCAGACAGGTGGCATCCTCAAGGCATTTAATTGTATTATATATTTTTAGGTCATCGGCGTAAGCCAAACAGGGCACGAAATCGAAGTTATAAGGTCATTAATAAATAAAATAAAAAGCAGTGGTCCTAAATTCCACCCCTGCGGAACACCAGACTGGCTATGAAACAAATACGACTTAAAACCATTTTAGTGAACATAATTAGTCCTCTTTTCAAGATAAGATGATATAAACTCTGTTAACTGAGAACCCAAAAGTACCAAGCTTTCTTAGTAAAATATTATGATCAATTGTGTCAAATGCACGACTGAAGTCCGTATTAATAACATCTGTCTGCAATCGTTTATCGACATCTTCGCTAATATGTTGAGTAATAACAGCCAGGTTAGTCGTCGTCGATCTACTTGATAGAAACCCATGCTGATTAGGCGATATATATTTGTGAGTATGGTGTTAAATATGATTATAAATTACATGCTCAAATACTTTAGCAAAGTTAGATAAGATGGCTATAGGCCTGTAATTCTGTAAATTCGTCGATTCACCTTTTTTGAAAATTGGAATAATGACCGCAACCTTCCATACATCAGGAAAAGAGCTAAATTGAATATCATACATAAGAGCTTGGCTAGTATATATTTACAATTTTTTAAAATAAAGCTTGATATTGTATCATCAACACAAATAGATGAATTCTTTAACCTAGTGTTTCGCTGTGTGAGAAATATTCATTCGATGTCGAAATACTTTTGGGATGGTAGACTTTAGAAAATGGCGAAACCATTTACAATATCTTGTGGCGATGTTAAACTTTTGTCTTCATACAACATCTGATTGGGAATTCTTGAAGTGCCTTTTCTCTGCCTCACAAACTTCCAAGTGTCCTTGGGTTTACTTTTAAGATTATTTTCAATATTAAACATATAGGATGCATAGGCAGTGCTAATCTGGGATTTGGGTTAGAGACCGCAATCTTTGAAATTCAGAGCGATAGAAAGTTGAGTTGGAGAATTTCCATTTCCTATGGTAGTGAAGCTTCAGTTTAATGTTTCTTTTTATATCTACCGTAAACCATGGTGGAAAACGGTTCGTATTTTTTATATTATGTAACGGAATGTGCTTATCAAGAACCCTGTACAGACGATTATAAAATTCGCTAACTGGGGCGTTAGACGTGCTACATGACTCCAAATATGCCCAATCAATAGTGATGAGATCATCATATAACTTAATATATTTTGCTTTTCTGAAGTTATACAATTTATTATTGTTTGTCGGAAAGAGATCAGGTTTACGTGACGATTCAACTAAAATTGTACCTGATAAAGCTGGGTGATATCGATCCTCAGTGACAAATGGAAGTGAATCATGTTCCAATTATTTATTGTTTATTATTTACTTTGTTTCTCTTCTAAAAATTAATCTAAAATACATACTATTATAAATATTATTACTGTTAATTTTACAATCAAAATTACATAATACCAAATCAAGTAATCTATCATTGGAGTTTTTAATTCTGTTGAATTGAGCAAGAAATATTTATGAAATTTAAAACAGAAAGTCATTTAGGATTCCGACAGCAACACCAAAACTGGGTATATTAAAATCTCCAACAATGATAACAGGTTTATCAAAAATTAGCAACTCAATTGACTCAAAAAATAGATTAAGCATTTCATACGATATATCTGGCGGAGCATATATAACAATTGAGTAAAATAAATGAGAATTAAATTTACATTTACATAAAATAAAATTAATTAATGGTACCAATGATTTAATATGCATAGTATCAATACGTTCTGAAGAGATGCTATTTTTAAACGCAATTAAGACTCCACCGCCAATAGATCGTTGAGTCACTGAAGTATTCCGATCATGGCGCATAACACTATAATTGGTATTAAATATTTCTGAATTAAATACAGATTCATTTAACTATGTTTCAGTCAAAAATATAATATCGAACTCAGAGCTCCAGGAGCTGGTATAAAAAGAATGTGTTTTAGTTTTAATGCCTCTAACATTTTGGTAATATACATTGATGTTTTTGCAAATACTTCCGGGCAGTATTAGTTTTCCGCGATGTCCTTCACAATTGTCGGTATGCCAAGGATATATTTAATCCTAATATGTTTTTCCCTGGGATTCGTCATACGCATCATTTCCCTCTTGACATTCCAATAGTGCTTGATTTGGCAGGGTGTTTGATCTCTCGAGATATTTAATGTTTTAAAAGTATGGCTCTGTTTCAGTTTGGTTATGTTGTAGATTGCTGACATAACCATCAATTCATTGGCAAGCCGAATCTTTCAAGGTCGTTTCCTATTTGGGCAGGTAGGATAATACTTTCCAATTCTGATGGGTTTAAAAAGACTTTGCTCAAATTGTAGTAACGACAAAATTTCTTTACTACTGGCAATATCCAAATCTAGCAGTTCATGTTTTGATTTGGAGTTAGTTTCAGGTAACCCATAAATAATTATGTTACATTTTCTGTGTTCACGATCTGATATCTCCTGAACTATTAACATGAATTGCCGCAAGTAAGACAATTTATGGGATTAGTGACCAAGTGGCCAGAATAAAGATCTCGTCTCTTGTTCCCCTTCCTATTCTAAAACTCCCTTGCATTTCTGGTAACAAATCACGTCCTTCTCTGGTCCGTTTTTCATTATAGTCATTGCAATCTTATACCGGATACTCATTAGAGTTATTCCTCTGTAGTCGTCTACAGACTTCACCTCTATGTACCGGACACATAATTTCATGATACTGGTATTTTAGTTTCCCCATTCCACATCTGATTTGACACCTCCTTAAATCGTTTCTTCCCTTTATTTTCTATCTCCTTCCATATATCATCTTTTAGTCCATCCATGCCTTCTTGTTTTATATCATTAAAACCTTTTTCCACCTCTTCCTACGTGAAATCTTCAATCACTCCCCTTATAATTCCGTCTTCCATTCTACTTGAATATCCACTGCTTTTTACATGTTTTTATCCATTCTTGTAATCACATTCCTATTCGTTTTTTTTTTCTTGCCCTCTTCTTTGAATATCCCACATTTTTGTTTTACTTCTACACATTCTTAATTTTTCACCCGTTCGTTCCAGACCCTGCATCCTTTTTTCCTTCACATATACTACTGAGCTTGTTTTTAACCACAAATTACTTTAGAATATTTATTTGGACTATATATTTTGTGATGATCATAATTTATAAACCTATCTTTTAAACACAGCTCGAAATATTTGAGTTTAGAGATTGTCTACAGTTTAATAATTTGGAAAAGTACAATTTGAGTCCTTTTTAACGTAGAGATTATTTACTTTCCTTATTATAAATTTCTCGGAATTAATTCTGTATTTTCCAAATGAAAATAATTAATTAGATTGTTGATTAAAACACTTGGCATTGTTTGACTTTCAATGATTTCTTAAGAATGATAAATAGTCGAAACTAGTTGGAGTAAAATGAAAGAAAAATCAAAGACGTGTTTTAATCAACAATCTAGTTAATACAAAAAAGTTTCCAGAGACTGGAAATCCTTCCTATGTTTTTCATACACTTGCATTTAGCATTCCTTTAATTCAATTAACACTTTTCTAATCAAGCTATTAGTAACATTAAGTTTTGGGTTGAGTAATGTGAAGAATTTTATAATGCTGAACTTAATCAAATTCTTTGTTTCACTTATTGTATCAAACATTATTAGTAACATATTAATTACTAATAATTTATATTTGTTTTATTATATGGTAAAATATGTTTTAAACATAATTAGAGATTAAATCTATTCAGAACCTTAAGAATATAACAAGTTAGGTGTCAAATGCAACCCCGCATCAAATTTGTATGCGCCTTGCCTTCGCGGGCCCATATTTCATATATTTTTAACCATAATCAATACGCGCCTAATGAATAGTTATGTGAAAAAGTCCAGACTCCATTGGGAGGGAAAAGTTCGGAAGCGCTGAAATTTTATAATGGACTAACTTATGTTGGAAAAAAGTTAACTGATAGTGGAGTGGAAGTAGAGTCCGGGAGACCACCATCAAACTCCGAAGTTGTGTTCCGTTTCCCACCGTCCAATTTAATTTCTGTAATTAGACCGTTTCAAATTTACAAGTGGATGTTTGCCCACTAGCTATATTTTATCGAAGCTCGTACTGGCGTGTATAAATTCAACCTCAGCTTCAGTATTAATTGGATGCAGGCCTTCATGAATTTCTAACGGCACGGGTCATTCAAGCTTATCGATAGAAATGCAGCTCGATAATCAACGTTTATTATTTATAATATTCAGTTCTATTAAATCCTTTGCAGATTTTATAATTGTAGTTCTTTTATAAACAAGGCCCTTTATAGTAATGTTTGATTAATGTTAAATTCCGATCTATCGACTTTTTCAGTTCCTTTGATAGTTGACTTATATATAAATATATTAAACAAGACCTTTACGGATACTTGAAGAGTTTAAAACTTTTAAGTGAAAGTACCTATCTTTAACTGTGTTAGGGTAATAAAATCAAAAAAGGTCAAAATCTATCCATTGTTGTTGTTAATTTAAATATTTTATATACATTAAATCCATATCTGGATCTTGTCTTAAAAATACCCTAACCCTTATGTCACCAACACCCAATTAACCACAATTCTATATATTTTTACTTATTATATTAACGACAATTATTACAGATAACGACAATGAGCAAGAGACGCAAAACAGCGATAAGAGTAACACAGAAACAGTAACGGAGAGTATCAACGAAAATGAAGTTCTGGAAATAATAAGGGAACTGAAAACAGGAAAAGCACCAGGACACGACCAGATAACAGCAGAAATGATTAAACAATTGGGACCTATTGGTAAAGATAAACTATTAATATTACTGAACAAAATATACGAGACAAACAACATACCAAAAGATTGGCAAACAGCTCTAATTGTGCCAATATACAAGAACGGCGACAAGACGAAATGCACCAACTATAGAGGTATAACACTGATAAGCATAGGAATGAAAATATTAGAAAAAACAATCAACAAGAGGATAAGAGCAAAAATAGAGCACACACTAGAAGAATCACAATGCGGTTTTAGAAAAGGAAGATCCACACAAGACAACATCTTTACTATAAAACAAGTCACAGAAAAAAGAATCGAAAATAATAAAAACACATATCTAGGATTTATAGACCTAGAAAAAGCATTTGACAGGATACCAAGAAAGAATCTGTGGAGAATACTTGACAAAAGAGGTATAGAAAACAAGACAGTCAAATTAATACAGAACATATACAACAACAACAGTAATGCGGTAATATACAAGGGGCAAATATCAAGAACATTCAAGACAAAAAATGGACTAAGACAAGGAGGAGGACTAAGCCCAACACTATTTAACATATATATGGATGAAATAATGAAGAGTATGAAAGCAGAAATCATAAAAACAAATGTAGGATACAAGAATATGCAAGTGGTCAAAATATCAGAAGGAGCATACGCGGACGATATAGTACTGATAACAGAAAATGAAAGAAATTTGCAGCACAACCTGAACGTATGGAATAAACATCTAAAGAAATATGACATGAAAATGAACTACAACAAAACAAAGGTAATGATAGTAGGAAAACGGAAGGAACACATAAATATAAGGATAGAACAATATTTGATAGAACAAGTGGAGCAATTTAAATACCTAGGAGTAGAAATCACAGAAGATGGAAAAATGGAGGGCGAATTAAGCAACAGAATAAACAACACAATAAAAATGTACTATGCAATGAATAACATACTTAATAACAAAAAAGAGATAAGTAGAAAGACAAAAATGAGTATATATAAAACAATTTACAGACCTATACTAACATATGGAAGTGAGACGTGGAAGCTAACAAAGAGAGATAAAAGTAGATTACAGGCAATAGATATGAAATATTTGAGAAAAGTAAAACAAGTAACGAGAAGAGACAGAATAAAAAATAAAGACATAAGAGAAGAACTGGAAATTGAATCATTAGATAAGTTTATAGAAAGGAAACAACTCAGCTGGTGGGGACATCTAATCAGGATGGAAAGCACAAATCAAACAAAACAAATTTGGGAAGCAAGAACAGGAAACAAAAGAGGAAGAGGAAGACCAAGAGAAAGCTGGGACAACAAAATAGAAGAAATAATAAACAATAGAGGAAAGACAGTTAAACAAGCGAAGGAACTGGCGAAGAAAAGAAGAGAGTGGAAGGAGTTTGCAAATAAATAAAATAAAAGCATTGTAACAAAGTAATGTAAAATTCATAGCCTACACCGAAAGGTAAATGGCATTTTTGATAATATATATATATATTGTAGTTAAATTTATGTTTTAAATACACTTTATTTAATATTAACAATACATTATAGCCATGATAATATTAATTAGTAGTAATTGTCCTTCGTGTGGCATCTAGGGGAAATGACACTTGCTTAATTTCAGTTATAATTTGGTCACGAGAAATATAATGGGAACGATATTGGCGCGACATTGTCGCCGGAAAATATGACGTTACGACTAAACACGAAATTCTCCCCAATGTGCAAACAGCTCGGAAATTGAGAATGCGAACAATTCAATTAAGAACCCCCGACGATTCAATAAAACAGCACGAACTTGTAAAACACTCACAAAAGTCATAATGCCGGGGCTAATTATGATTTCTGGAGGGGTATTGTGGTTTCCAAATTAATTGACGGACGTGTACGGCTAAAAAACGGCAATGGGTTGCCTGTTTCCGATTAAAGTCGAACAAGTAATATTGGAATGTGCCGTGTGCCTCGGAAGGAAATTGCTTTGTCGGGATTTATCGCTTTCTCATTCATCCGTTTATGCGTTTCGAATAATATGTGTGTCAAATGCGGTGTATTTAATTCAATGTTGATTTATTACCGCTGGTTATTGTTTTGCATTCAATGCCTGTAATATGTTTTAATATATCTAACTTCAGATAAATAATAGTGTTAAATTTGTTAGATACTTTATATAACTTAAAACTAAAAATCTAAGAGGGTAACAAGAAGTAATTATCTATGATAGAGAATCCTATATTAGGTGCATTAGTAATAAGCCTTTGTTTTAATATTTATATCTATTGCCATACCGATGACTTATCCATTTCATTCTTAAGATTTACAATGGGTTTTGTTATTTCTTAACTTGTAAAAGTAAAACATTGTAAAACTTATTATCTTATTTTGCTTTGGGAATCATTGAATCATTTTGTCTAGAAATGTAATAGCTACTACTTCTACATACTTTTTAATGTTAATCATCAATTCGTAAATATAAATATGGAATTGTTAAAGTCTTCAAATGTATGTAGATCTCCTGAGAATGCTGAAAATACATAAAGCTGATAAGTGGTAAGCCAAAGATCCAATAGCCTTCAACAATTAATCCATATAATATATGAGACTGGAGTGAGAAATATGCAATGCGTAAGATATCCATAGATACCTAATACTCTCAGATTGGTTGACCTTTTTATGACCTTAACTTAGGAATTCAAACTCACTTCAAGTGCGATAATACCAAAAGTGAGGTTACAATATCATTGTAGAATAATAGGTAATTGATTGACCACGAGGTAAATGAGAAAATCATTAATGAAAAATCATCGTAAAGTTTGTCAGCAAATCGACTCATGTCAGTTAGCGGACCTTGAATATGTTAATCTTTGGTGAGGCGGCATGAAACGTGGTAGTACAGCAGAAAGATGCATATATGAACATTTATTCTTGATGATAAGACACTGCAATCGATTTTATTGTTCACTAATTTTTAGTTTTTGCTAATTGGCACTGTGATGTTCCCTTCGTTCTTGTAGTGATATATATGATGCCATGCTTTTATTTTATTTTATTATTGTGGCACCTCTTACGTAGTGATAAACTCATTCGATCTATAACCATTGTAGAAGACATAATTAATCCTATCGGTATAGTATAAGGGAATAAGCTTGATAAAATTCGGAGAGGAACCAAATACCCTCAATTTATTTAGCAAAATAGAATAATTTATACTGTCAAAGGCACCTAAAAAACACATACACATCTATTTGCCCTCAGTAGCATGAAGCTTTTGTTATATACTGTGTTTTTGCCGATAATTAGGTTACCGTTGACCCTCCAAGAATAAATCTACGTTGCCTCAGTGAACATATTTAAAGATTATGTTATGTATTACTTGCTCAAGAAAATTTGCAAAATTTGGAAAATGATAAACCTATTTGTAGTTTTCAAGATGCTTCTACAGAAAATACCTCGCACGTTTCCAGAGGTCAGAAAACATATTTTTTTAATCGCCAGTTTAATATTAGTGGTTTGGTGAATTTAAATCTAGCATTTCTGATAAAAAGTCCTATTATCATCCGCATTGAATTTGTTTACTAGCATAGTCCTTACGATTAAAATGTCTTTTCAGGTAGAGGTTGCATAGAAAATTAGTGACCATTAGTCAAAAGTGCTAGTGATTGTCGTGATATAGGTATGCTTATTGAAGAAACATTTTAAAAATGTATTCAATACTTAAATTATGTTATATAGATAACAGGGGATGCTAAGGATCAATGGGTGTAAATGGTTGATCATCCATGACGATCTCAATTTATCAGTCTATTCGATATCAAGTGAAGAAACTTATTATTTATATTCGGAATTGTATTTTTTTGGCCGAGTTAAAGTGCAGAAAATATTACATGTGACAACTTTTGAACATCTTACTGTTTGGCTATAAAGATGTGTTAGGTTTCAATAAATATTATAGAGCCATTAACTAAACTTTAATAAATAAATTTCAATTTCTATATGTGTATTTCCGGACGTATTAAAACTGGCAAAAGTATTATACAGGGTGAGTTTTTTTCGATGTTCTCTATGGGGATCTCGGAAACTATAAGAGATAGAGAAACGGTTAAATGGGGAAAGAAGTGTAGATTTACGAGACGAATAAAATTCCACTTTCAAAGTTTTCAAAAAAGTCAAGGGTAACTAGATATTTTGAAAAAAGTAAAAAGTGTCAATTTTTTCAAATTAATATATCTCGATTTTTATAACAGGTAGAAAAAAACTGTAAAGGACAAAGTTTTAGATAATTTTATGCAGATTAATAAAAAATAATCAGAAAATTTTTATCGCCATTATTTTCCGAGATATGACGCAAACTTACATTTTTTTAAATGGAAACCATAGTTGGCTGTGACCTCATTCCAAAGATAATTTTTTTCTCTTTAATCCAATATGGCATACGACATAGTTATTTCTAAAAATGAGTGAGTTATAGTGATTTAAAATTTTATTATAAATAAAAAATGGGTAGCCATGAAAAAGATGAAAGTAAAACAATTGCAGTTGTTTATAATATTAGCAATATTGTAATCATTAGTTTTACAGAGATAAATTAAAATGAAACAACTGCATAAAGTAATTCTGTAATTATCAATATATCAATGGGAGAGAAATTTTAATATTAAAAAATATAGTCAAAGAGTCCACTATTAATACTATTATGACATAAATTATATCTTTTTAAAATTGATTTTATGGCTTTTTGACTATTCTCATGTAAATTGAATTAAATGTTTCAATAACAACTAGTTTCTGATCCTCCACAGATTGATATGATTTTTCATATACTTTGTTTTTTTACATAACCCCACAGAAAACATTCTAAAACGCGCAGATCGGGAGATCTAGATGGCCCTGGGATTGGTTTATTTCTTCCCACTTTTGAGTTAGGAAAAGCATCATTTAAATAATTTGTAAAGCCAACATGTTATTAGGTGGAGCACCGTCATATTGGAACCATTTTAATCTTGCTTGTAATGATAAATTTAAACAATCGAGCGTATCTTCAAATGTTTTCTGAAGAAATTGAAAGTAATCAGTTTTACTTAGTGAGCTTTCAAAAATATATGGACCGAGAATTATTAATCCAAACACACCATGGATTAAATCCAAATTTAATTTGTAGTTTTCTCTGTGAAACTTCTCGTGGATTCTCTTAAGTTCATCTATGTTCATTGTGGCGATTAAAAATACCACAATTAGTGAATCGCGATTCATCTGTTCATAATATTTTTGTAAGAAACGTATTATCCTCTTGACAAATGGGTTTATACCACATACAGAAGGCCATTTGATAATTACAAAATTATTATACTTATGCTGGTTATCCATTTTTATTTAACTTTGTAGAACTAATAATTACAATATTGCTATTATTATAAACAACTGCAATTGTTTTACTTTCATCTTTTTCATGGCTACCCATTTTTTATTTATAATAAAATTTAAAATGACTATAACTCACTTATTTTTAGAAATAACTATGTCGTATGTCATATTGGATAAAAGAGAAAAAAAATACCTTTTGAATGAGGCCATAGCCAACTATGGTTTCCATTTAAAAAATGTAAGTTTGCATCATATCTCTGAAAATAATAGCGATAAAAATGTTATGATTATTTTTTATTAATCTACATAAAATTATCTAAAACTTTGTCCTTTACAGTTTTTTTCTATCTGTTATAATAACCGAGATATATTGATTTGAAAAAATTGACACTCTTTACTTTTTTCAAAATATCTAGTTACCTTTGTCTTTTTTGAAAACTTTGAAAATGGAATTTTATTCGTCTCATAAATCTACACTTCTTTCCCCATTTAACCGTTTCTCTATCTCTTATAGTTTCCGAGATCCCCATAGAGAACATCGAAAAAAACTCACCCTGTATATTTTTAAAGAAGGTAAAATATGCTGGCAAATATAGGCCATTATCCGCATTACCCATCATTTTAAAGATCAAACATTGTAAATTATTTTGAAAAAATAACTTATTTTATGTAAAGCAATTTGGATTTATTCGAGATAATAGTTGAATGCTTTGAGAACAGGTCTAATTGTATAGGGTCGTTTTTGAACTTAAGCGAAACATTCGATTGTGCCTCGTATAATTTGTTGCTTTAAAAACTAGACAAATATAATTTATACTTATAGAGTCTGGATCTGATAGCCTCTAATCTATCCAACAGAGCACAAGCAGTGGATGTGAATGGTAAAAGATCAACAATACTACCCATACTACATGTGGTTCCTCAAGGGTCAATTTTTGGGACCCGTACTTTTTCTAATATTTAATGATCTCCCAAACTCCCTTGATTGCCGGTGTGTATTACTATTCGCAGATGCTATGACCATGCTAAGCGTAGGTACTACAGAGGATGAGGTTCAGCAAATTAATACTAAACGTCTGAACATCGCCTCCTCTTGGTGCGCTACAAATAATGAAAACAAAACTTTTCTGCTTCACCTTGATTCGGCTCTCACTTGGAAAAACCACAGCTATGAGCTTGCCAAAATCTTGTCAAAAAATATTTTTTGGACTTTTGCAAAAAGGGAATCGTTGGATGTGTTTCTCACCGCTTACTTCGGTCTCATCGAATCACATATACGATATGGTGTTTTGATTTGGGGTCATTACTTCAAGACATCGTATGTTTGCTCTTCAAGGACGTGCTTTTCGCCTAGTTGCTGGGTGTAGCTATAGAGATAACTGTAGGGAATACTTTACGACACTAAATATATTAACTTTTCCATGTCTGTATATTTTGAAATGGCTTTATTAAAAATAAGTGATTTCCTCCTTCACATCCATCATAATTATAACAGAAGATATAAATTAGATCTGTATGAGGAACAATTGCGCCTCTCAAGATCACTTTGGGCAATTTTTTTTTTAACAAACTGAAACCACAAAATAGAGATTTTCCACTTGATAAATTTAAGGAGACTTGATTTTGTCCAAATTTTATTTATTCTGTACACTGATTTTATTCATTTTATAAGTATTCTGGTTTTATGATTTTATCAAATTTTTATTTTACCTGAGCAATGATTTTATTTATTTTATATTTAGATCAGTTTTATTAATTTTATCTATTTTTTATTGTACCAGTACACTTTTATTTTATATTTACATTAATTTATTGATTTTAATACAATGTGTATTTATTCAATTATATCAGAACGCATACACATATGCGCACTTAATGTTGTTTAATTGATGCCTGGTTCTGTCTAATCAATACTGTTCTATTACTGTATGTTATATCGATGTTTTGATATCCCTATTATTGCTGATGAATGTAGAACTTATGTTGTGCCATGAATAAATTATTATTATTATTTATTATTAAATATTTATCAAACTTTCAAGTTCGCAATTTAGAGTATCCGATGGTAAATAGCAACGATATCAAATATAACATATTAAAACAATACATCTACGCATTATCATGTCAATCAGTGGTTCTAGTGTAGCAAGGTTAGCAGTACAACAATATCAAATTTTCTGCAATTCGTAAAAGCTACAAGAACACCACATCCAGTAAACCTTTGTGGAAGATCAAATTAGTGTAATTGTGTAATAAGTTAATATATAATATGCTGTAATAAGCGTATTGTTAATGTCTTGCAAATTACATTTCAAAAGTCATGGCAGCTACAAGCTATATAATTTCAAAACATAATTATTACACCTCCATGTCAAAATCTTCTACTTAATTTTTTGTTTGTTTTTTTTAGATGTTCGAGTTGAATAATTCAAAAGAAAAATAAATATTGAAAAAATAGTCTTTGGAAAGTTTTTAAAATTAAATTAAAATAAGCTTTGATCTTTTCTATTTTCGAATAACTAAGAAAAGTTTCTTTTATATATTTGTTTTATTACTCCCACGTTAAATGATAACATCTAGTTTTTACTTTTATTGATTAGGTTTGTTAATAAATAAGAAACTCAATAGTCTAAATTTAAAATAGAATCAAATCAAAATGTTTCTGCGATGGCCGGGAATCGAACCCGGATCAACTGCTTGGAAGGCAACTATGCTGACCATTACACCACCATCGCACATGCGTATTGGATTTATCGATTGTGTTAATTATCAAAAACAGTATACAATATTAATTTCAGATTTCAGAAGCTATTGTTATACAGACTTTTCCTTTGCCTTAAATTTCTAAGCAATTGTCGCTAATGATTTACAGAGGATGGTTTCTGATTAATTTTTCGTTGTAAGTTATTCGATGGGTGCTGCATCTTTAGAACCTATATACATTTTGAACATAATTGTATACATAATTAATTTATATAATAATTTTAAACAATAAATAATCATAAACATAACCACATAAAAATTTTAAGATAACCTGTTAATCTAAGCCTGTTATATCCTAAATAAAGTTTAGGTGATGAAATTATGCCTTTAATTGTAATCACTAGATATCCCAGAAGTGAAAAAACTAAACGTGATAATAAATCTGAGAACGTGAAAATAAATAAAACGTGAAAATAAATCTGAAAGGAAGATTTTTGATGGGTTATTGTACAGGTATGAAGAACCTGGTGGGAAAACTCGTTAGGATGTACCACTCTTTCATGTCATGTCAGACGCCACTATGGACTTGGAAGGCATTAGTGGCAGCCTGTTTAAGAAGAAGGTACCTCCTCCTAATATGTCGACTTAAAACTCCCCATTAAGTTCAACAATTTTTCTCTATGATATGAACAAAATTACCAATGATATTACCACTTCTCTTATTGGAATTCTATTATGTGGATGCACTATTAAGGGACATGATAATTTGACAATCGATATGACTAACCTTACTGTGCCAAAGTTGATTAGTTTGAATAAATAATATTTGACGTACAGTAAAGTGCACACACCTGAAATTAAACAAGTACCATTGCTGTATGTAAAGTTGCCACCAGTTGTACAGTTAGGGCTGTGATAAGATTTCTCAACGCAAGAAATGTGTGCGACCTTGCGATATTTATCATCAATTAAAGATTGTGTATTTAGAAATGCTATGGATGAGTCATCTGTTCGATGATGGCGTGATAATTTCAACTTAGGAAGAGAGTGCACCCATGATGACCAGCATTCGGGACGATCATCAGTGATTACGGACAAACTTTCATACCTATAGTCCAGACTTAGCTCCTTCTGATTATCACCTGTTTACAATACTTTTTGGCAGGAAATAAAGATTATGCACCGTAAGTAGAGACGCAGTTTAAAGTATTATAAAATAAAGCACTAACAACCTTTATTCGCACAGTTTATTTAAAACATCAAATATATTATATTATACATATATCTGTCATGCTGACATAAACAGCCAAAAGTTCCATCATCATTGGGTGGAAGAACATGATTTGTAATTGCGAACTCCGCCCGTGCTTCTTTCGTTCCAAATTTTATGTGTGTTTTTTGTAATTTATTTCTTTTGATATGTATTTTTTAGAAGACCAAAGATCTTTATAAATAAATAAATATAATTAAATACTGAGAAATAACACAATTTACGCTTGGTTTGTTTCACTGTTTAACAATTGTATTATTTCTATTACAAAATGTTTCACCACGTGCTACATGAGAAACGAATTCAAGAAATATTAAATACTGAGTATTAAATCATTGATTTCGGGCACAAAGCGACCATTCAAGACCCAAATATATGTTTCAAATAAACTATACAAAGAAAGGCTTTTAGTGCTTATAATCAAGTTTATCTTCACGTAACTCATCTACTTACTTACTAGTTTAAAGTATGTTCCTACAAATAAAACGATAATATTAACTACTCCGCAGATATTAGCTGCTGTGTAAACATTTAATCTCATTACATACTACTTGTGTAACACTAATTTCTGTGATGAACAGTAATAAATTATTATTATTATTATTATTATTATTATTACAAGTACAACTAGTTAGCCACACAAGTTTTTATTCTCTTATGAAACTCTTAACCGGACAAGGCGCTTAATGTCACAATCTTACAAACCGTTATTCACTCCTGAGCTAACATCAGCTTCACACAGTCAGCTTAACAGTACGCCTTAAATCATTATATATTGGGTAAATGATTAACTAAAATACTAACAGAAATAATAAAAGGGCACGTTACCATTTTTAACTTTTAAGAATACTGGCATTAGAATACTAAAATCAAACTAGTAGCCAATATTATAAGTCTATCACTTGGAGAAGGAAATCAAGAAACATCACCCGCAATAAGTGGCTATAACTTGGTACCAAGCTGTAATGAACTCCTTACTCAAGGTGAATAATTACCCACTTCATCACAAGATAAAGCTAACATCAAACCAATCAGAACTGGACAGAATTAAGTAAGAATAAACTCTCATTATTTGATGCAAATGTTCCATTTATTGTGACTATTCACAACAACTTAATTTATGAAATCATCGCGAGACAATGTAAAAAATGTGCATATAATATAAAATAGTAAGAATAAACCAGCGTAAGCAGAGTAAAACTATCTTACAAAAGAACCTCAGAGATTAATTTCTCCCTTGACTGCTTCCACTCTTTGTTACTTTATATCCAACACTTTTACATTCACGAAATCCACTATACAGCATGGATCAGAACCTCATATACAAGATAACAACTCTAACCCTGCTCATTCGCCTAGAATTTGAGTACACAAAGATGAAGATTTGAAAAATTATGATTTGGAAAATTTACATACATATTAATCATGAGTCCGTTTAGCCATCGTTAAGCTGAATGCTTGTTGATTTAAAAAAAATAAATCACTGGAAACCTTCAAAATATAGTCAAAGATTCACTGTAAACTTTTATTCCCTTGAAGAAACAGTACATTTTTTGAAATTTAAGTTATTTATACAAAGAGAAGATCTTGATTTCACATTTCAAATAGAATTAAAATGTTTCTGCGATGGCCGGGAATCGAACCCGGATCAACTGCTTGGAAGGCAACTATGCTGACCATTACACCACCATCGCACATACGTATTGGTTATATTCAAATGAATATTGACATCACAATGCAAAATATATACAATATTGGTGTAAGATTACAGATTTAATTTCAACGAAATTCTGTTAAGTTCCAAGAGTCAATTTCTGATTAATTTCTGTTTGTTTGGTGGATGCCGTAACATTGTCAAGAGAATAAGCGCGTTTTTGAAGGGGCCAAGGCATAAACTAGTAATTCTATATACATTTGATGTCTAATGACGCCACTGTAATGTAAATAAAAACATCCTTACCAGCAATGTAATGTAAACACTCCGAGAATGAGTAACTAAGTCTCTGCATGTCATTTTACATAATCAAATGACCTTCGTTAAGGTCATCAACTACTTACCAGAGTAAGTAGTGTACCATATCCACATCTACAAAGAAGACGCTTAATGTCACAATCCAACAAAACGTGATTCGAATATACGACCCAAGTTATAATTAGCTTCGCACAGTGCAAAAGCTGATGTTAATTATTTAGTACATTTTGACCAACGAAGAAAGCTCTAAATAACGAGTACACCTTAAAGCAGAAGACTTTGGCTAAAGAATTAACTAAAATTCTAACAGAAATAATTAAAGCGAACCATAACTGTCAAAAACTAGAAATTGCTCAAATGTAGTTGGACGCTATTTAGCAAAAGTTTCAAGAAAACATTAACTCAAAATATCTACGTTTAAGAATACTGGCACCAGAATACTAATAGCAAACTAGTAATCAAGATTATAGATTTATCACTTACAATTTGAGACGCCAATCAAGACGCATTACCAGCAATCATTTACTTTAATAATTACACAGGAAATAATAGTAACACTTTCATTCACAAAATATTTTTTATTCGCTATATGTATACATTTCGAGTGCAAAGCACTCATTATCAATAGCTTACTTACTTACAGTAAGCTATTGATTTAAAAAATATTTTGTGAAAGAAAGTGTTACTATTATTTCCTGTGTAATTATCAAATCTATCATAATGATAGTTGCGACCGTTGCTATGTGGTAATTCATAATGAAAACTGAATAAAACACTTACTATGTTTTTAACCACTATAATTTATTATAATATATAAATATATTTACATGTGTACGACTTAACTTTCGACTTTTGACGGTCATTATCATTACTTGAAAACAAACACTTACTATGTTTTTAACCATTATAATTTATTATAATATATAACTATAATAAATTATAGTGGTTAAAAACATAGTAAGTGTTTTATTCAGTGTTTATCAAATCTATCTTCACGTAACTCTCAAAACCCGGTTTCTAACTGGCTTTAACTTGTTACCAAGCTACAATGAAGTTCTTACTTAAGTTGACCAAATGGCAACTTTATCACAAATAAAGCTAACATTTGGTTACATACAACTAACCGGCGTTGGGCATAATCAAACGAGATAAAACTGCCATTATTGAATGCAGACATTCCACGTAATGTAACTATTTATTTATTTATTATAACAACAACTTAGTTTTTGAAATTCTTGCCACTAAAAGAACATATCAGGGAGAATATTATATTATATTAGATGTCCATACCCTATGAAGTAGCTCCCACCATTTTATCTCTAACCCCATGCCAGCGGTCTTTCGCGTAGCATTCGAGTACACAAAGATGAATGATATACGGCCCAGTAATGACATATGATGGGTACAGAATTAGATTGAACCAAGAACTCGAACAGCTGGTAAATGTCTGGGGCACGTACAACGCTTATAGAAGTAACCGAGTAACCAAGAAAGTGATGGAAACCTAAATGGAGGGAAGGCGGCATGTAGACCGAACCAGATTGAGATAAAAATATGACGTAGAGAGGGACCTGAAAAGGCAACAAACAGTTGCAAAGAGTGGCAGAAGATAGAAAGTGATGGGAAAGGATAGTATGTAAGTCAAAATCGCTATAAGGGACGTAAGGCCAAAGTAGAAAGAAAATTAATTATTCGTTAATGATAATAGGTATTAACCTTACTCCTCTACATTTTCTCATTAATAACACAAATGTTTTCTAAGTCTGTTTAGCCATCTTTAAGTTAAATACTTAGAATTATTTCAGCTTTAATTGATAATGTTTGTTTAAATATAAAAGTTTAATTATTTGATTGATAGAGCTTTGAGATGTTGAAAATCAAAATTCACTTTAACTTTTTAATTTTCAAAAATACTAAAACTATCAACGCCGCCATTTGGTCAATAGGGTCAAAGATTTCTAATGTCGCTGTATATTTTGATATACCTAGTGAAAATAAATACAATTATTTGAAAATCAAAAGGTTATTTATACAAAATGAAAAGTTTAGTTTCACATTTCAAATAAAATCAAAATATTTATGCGATGGCCGGGAATCGAACCCGGATCAACTGCTTGGAAGGCAACTATGCTGACCATTACACCACCATCGCACATGCGTATTAGATATCAATATCAAACTTAAAATGGGCATGAAAACTTTTTTCGCCATCACCTTTTTTATCTCAAAATCAAATAATTATGATTTGATAATCCACATATCTAAATATTGCTCTAATCATTCATAAATGTATATATTAACATTTTGGAACACTCTTTTTGTAATGAATAAATATTATTAACTATTCTTGCTCTTAATTCTTCCATATCTTAAAATATGTTTTAGAAATTATGATATATATTTACAAAATAGAGCAGATCAAGCTCGAATTAATTTGATATAGACATTAAATTGCAACATGATTTCTACATAACTTTTTAATAATGAGTCATATGATTTTGCAAGAGACATTATACAGGTCCTAAGATTGATCCCTATAGTACACAGATATTAGTTTTGTTGGCCAAACATACAATTATTTAAATAAACCACTTAGATCCTATTTAAAATGTTCAATAATATCATTTTAATACTTAAAAAAATTATACTTAGTATAATTTGCGTAATAATATTTCACGTCTGTTCATGTTATTATAATTTCACTTTAACATATAAGAAAATAATTGATTAGTTAATACTAATAATTTCGATGAACTAATTTGTCACTTAACCCGTGGTTATTTAATCTTCTAATTAAATAATAATTTTCAACTCAAATTATTAAATATAATACGTATATGATATAAAAATTTATTTATATAATTAAGCCATTTTTTAAAAGTATATTACTTTTAAATTTTATTATTTGATAAAAAAAATAATTAACAGTTTTCAATGGAAATTCCTTAATATTAGGTTAAGAGCATAAAATACAATTTATAATTTCTTCATATACCATTTAATATTTGTATACAGTCCTCGAATAGTTCATAAAAAAATGTCTTAATTAAGTTTCATTGCCGGGTTGAAATTAAAAATGCATAGTTTAGGTGCTTTAAAGGCTGTAAATTTCATAAAACCTCGACGGATATTCGAGTTAATTAAATTTATTGAAGTTAACTCGCATTTCATATTTATGAAAGCTTTTATAATGTTTAATAAACGGAATATAACCGGGGCGGATGAATGCGCGAATACACGAAGTTTACGTGAATTATGAAATAACCCTTACTCTGTCAAATTAAAATGTCCAGGTTGTTTTTCATGTTCTCATCTTTATCCTTCCCTCGAGACGAGGACACCTAAGCAACTTAACACTGGTCAGACTTCCTATAGAAGCTATAAGACGCAGACTTTTATTGGATACATCAATTTAGATAGATTGTTAATGTGCAGTACTTAGGGTTTTAATTTATTTTAATTGGGATAATTTGTTTTAATTTTAGTTAGGCTAATTAAAAAAGTTTTATTTTCGTTTAATTTAAAAGAGAATTTTGTAACATTCGAATGGTAAATAACTCAAAGAAGCAGTTAAATATTTACTTTAAGTGTTTGCATTATTTGTACAATTGCTCGGTTTAATGAATCGATAGAAGGGTATTGTTTAGAAACGCATGAAAGAGAAATGGACATTAGACATTGAATGAAGATTTATTAAATAAATGGCTTTAATTAAAATACCTAGTGATTTTTGAGATAACTAATCTATTAAATGGAATATTAAGTCTCTTTTCTCTATAAAATTAATTAATAGCAAAGGTATATTTCGGTCGATGTGATCATTTTCAATGTTAAATATTAATGATGGACAAAAATTTAAAAAATTCATTTCATTGCCGTGACTCCAAACAACCATTCCAAATCTTAGATTTGCCACAAAAATATTGAAATATGTCACTCTCAAAAACTCAGAGGCTAGTAATATTTTAGGTTTTCTAAATTCGTAACATATACCACTAAGTTTATTACAAATAGTATCAATATGTGGGACAAAAGAAAGGTATTCGTTCAGTTCAACTCCTAATAGTTTTGTAGACGAATCAGTTAATAACTTTATATTGTTTAATTCAATATTTTCCGGTATAGGTATACTTTTATTGGCTTTGAAAATTACGCATTTTGTTTTATTTGAATTCAATGATAGCTTGTTTATTTTAAACCATTCATCGAGTTTAGTGAAGTACCTCTCACATTCAAGTTTAATTTGCGGATAATCTGTGCCTCTATTGATGATGGTTGTGTCATCAGCGTATGTTATGATACTGTGATCCCAGTTTTATAATTGATAACTAATGTCATTCACAGATATCACAGAATAGTAAGGGTCCCATAATACTACCCTGAGGTATGCCCTTTGTTACCGTCTCGCTATTCGATCGTATCTCCACGCCATCTACATGAAGTTTAACTATTTGCTGGCGATTAGTTAAGTATGACCTAAACCAGGAGAAGGCGAGGCCCCTGACTCTATAGTGCTCTAACATATACCATATACTTGTTTCTCATTAATCACTTGGTGAAACATTATGTTAATATATAGGTTTTATAATTAAAATCACTTGGTTTGTTTCACAAATATTTTTTTATTTTCGACTAGTTTCGGCTTATTGCCATTATCAAGAATGATGTACAAAATAATTTTACCGGTATTTAAATACATTGACGGTGCATCAGGTAATTAGGGCGTTTAATATCGGGGAGTTCCAAATCTCGTCGTTGTCATTAACCACGTTTTTTCCCGTTTTTACGGCTTTACAAATTTCAAGTCCCTCCCGGTAGTTAAGTAATAATCCCTTATTGCCTGAATGCAATATTTTACAATCCTTTGAATTGAAGATATGATTAAATGTGATGCAATTTTTTGCAAAACCCGTGGTTTGTTTTTTATTTACTCGTACACTCCGCTCTTTTTATTATTACTACTGTAAATAAACAACAAAATAAAATCTAATGATTATGACTGTAGGGGATTGTGATTGTTTGTGATTTTCTGGTAAGGGGTGAATAGTTAAAATTTGAAAGAATTAATTTTAATTCGCTATTTGAAGCACCTGGCTTGGATGGTGTCAAAAGATGAGTGAAGAGATTGTTGGACGATTTAAAGATAGGGAATATTTGCAACAACTACGAGGTCATCGGTGAAGAGGAAGGAATATTGCGAAGGGTTAAAATATGTTTAATTGGTATTACCAATATTGAGACAAAATATGTTGTATGGGAACGGGGATAAGAGGGACGACTTGTAAGATTGAAAAGGAATGGAAAAGCAATTGCCTTATTTTTACTTGACAAATAGATCCTCTATTGGAGATATTTGTATAAGAATAAAAATCCTTATACACAATAGGAAACATTTATACAGAAGGAATCCAATATGCCAAATCGTGTCGAATGTTTTTGAATATCTCAGAATAGTGTGGTTGACTTTTGACTTTCAAGGTGTTTAGTTTGCACATTGGACCTTAGGATGGAGATAGAAAGAGTGGTTGACTTTTTGATAAGGAAATAAAATTGCTAATGAGGAATAGATTTGATTGAATTATTTAGGGGTTTTTTTGATGAGAGAATTTCTATTATTTTTTATATTTAATATAAATATTTTATATGATTTTTACTAGTAACTAGGTTCTTGACCAATTGTTATTTCTTTATTCCTCTTTGCTATAATTTCTTTTGCTCTTAAATATATTTACTTTGTATTAATAATATTATCTTGACAATTTCCAATCATTTTTACGCGAATGCCTGCGTTTTTGTCAACTATTACTTTTTTTTATTAATTTTTAAATGTTACTCAATAAATCTAAATTGTTTTTAATTTTTTACAGGCCAATATTCTTTTTATTTCTAATTGTTAGTTTTCAAAAAATAATTTTAAATGTTCAAGAGAAGTTTATAAATAATTACTAAAAATAAACAATTTAAAATAAAGAAAAGGTAGCAGTTAATTAATATAATTGTTCTTTTTGTTGATTTTCCAAATGTTTTCCAAATCTCAGCCATTTTGAAAATTATCACATATTTTTATGAACGTTAGTATGTCATTTTTTGACTCTTGATGACAGTTATCAATTTATTTTGGAGATGTTTTCTATGGTTTCTTTTTTAATAATTTTTATATGTTGTTTAATATATTCATTTGTTTAATAATATTATTAAGTCTATATTCTTTTATATAAGAAATCTACAATTTAAAATTATTTTCACGCTAATATCAACGTGTTTGACTATTATTGTCTACAAATGTAAAAAATTATTTTAGTTGATTGCAGGGTAATATTCATTTGTTTTATATCTAACATTTTATATTTGTGTTTCTCTTTTCAAAACTTTGAATTTTTTTCAAACCCAAACCAAAAGCCTTTAAATATAAAGAAAGAACTGTGATTTATTTCACAGTTATTATTTTTTGTAGACTTTCTAATGTTTTTACAATAATAAAACGTTTTTCATGAGTTTTCATATTTTCCTTTTCTATTGTTTAAACAGTTTTATGTTTTTCTTGTTATTGTTTGTGCGTTTGATTTTTCAATAATCTTTTCTGTTTTTTATTATTTTAAATACTTTATTCAATAGAACTTTTTTAATTCTTTTTGAATGTTTAACTCTAAGTTGTGGTACTAAAAATTTCTAAGTTTCTGATAAATTCTAATTGTATATGTATGTTTTATAAATATCTATTATTTTGAACGAATGATTGCTTTTTAAGATTTGTCTTCTTTTCAGTAAGTTTTATATTTTTTACTATAGACTAGATTAGACAAGGTCATTTAGCTATAGACAATCTTACAATAGAAACACCTGTAAATCACATTCCTTGGTAAAGTCAATTACTTTCCTGGAAGGCCATATACCGATCAGTTCTGGCATTATCGCCAGGTCTTCGGGTAGGATTAGTCTGGTGATAGCCAGTACTATGCAAACGAATAGGCTATACTCTGCCGTTTCCTCTACTAATCCACATAGTCTATAAGTGATGTTATCCACTTTACCTATCTTTATGGTACTTCACTGGGCAATTTCCTGTAAGGAGAGCCGTGACCAGTCTTATCTTGCGCAAGAACTGTATTGGCTTTGACCTGTTGTGTTTCTTCGGTGCCCTGTTTTGCATTCATTTTACCACCCTACAGACCTTATGTGTGTGTGATAGCCCGCATCTAGGCTTTAGTCCGATCACGATGGTCACAACTCCTTCCCTGGCAAGTATATCGGCATGTTAATAGCTCATCATATTTGTGTGGTCTGGTACCCACTTTAAAGTGAGTTTGTTGCTGGTCAATTGGTTCAGGGCTTATTTACAGTTCCAAGTAGTTTTGGAATTAAAGTTGTACGCTTTAAGATTCTTATGGACAGCTAGGCTGTCTGAGATCAGATAGATGTGTGTTCTGTTTCGTATAAACTTGAGCACATCCAAGGCTATTGATTCAGCCTCAAAGACTGACGGATCTTGTCCAAGAGGAACTAATTCTCTGTATTTATGCCGTATATCAAATTTTTAGATTCCTTTTCAAAAAGTCTCCTTGGATATGATATATGGGTTCACTAACATTAATAGTAATGCCTAATATAAATTTTATGTGTACTTGCATTAACTTCATAACCAAAAAGTCTCATTTTCTTACCAACAATCCAATCCACATTAAACTAATATTCGAACCCAAGTCCAACAAACCCATTCCTTTACAAAAATGGTTCTCTATTCAAATCCTTGCAACAGCTCCGATTCAAAATACAAGAGGTGGCTCAATGGTGGCAGCGCGTTCGGAAATGGCGCTTGGTAAAACCAATTTGCTCAATTTTGGATTCTTTACATTCTTTACAATTATTTGTTATATACATTTCCTGTAACTCTTTATTTATTTACTTTATTAGCAATAGGCAAAGTACCAAAATTACTAATTTTTAATTTTATGAAAACATATTGGTTTATGAATGTTCATCAAATTTTTTCAGTTTCAGTTTTTAGCGATAAAATCTTAAGTTTAAAGTTCCATATCAATAAAAACATTTGTTTTTGAGATACAGTGCCCACCGACAGATAGACACATAGACACACTCACAGACACAATTTTTTTTCTCAAGAAATTAGTGGATTTGTCTCAAGGGACCGCAAATCGGATATTGCCGTTAAAAAAATGTTCAAAAAATTGTCACGGAAATAATACTTTCCCTATATATTTTCTATATAAGGAAAGTAAAAAAGCTAAGCAAATGTCGCAAATCTTATTTTATCCAGAAAATCAAAGACCTTATAATAAATCAAACGATATCGGATGAATCAGAAATTTCAGAGATTTGCAAAACATTTTCAAAAGTAGCACAGAACAACGACTATGACCAAACATTTAAAGACCAAATTGACAAATGGTATGAAGATTTTAAAAACTCCCAAACTCCACTAATCCAAAATGACGAAATAAATGAGGACAATCACAAAATTTTAAACCGTGACAAAGGCTCATCCTGAAATCCCTCCCCTTAGACATTTATTACTACATAATTAAAATATTTTATCATATACATCATTCTCAAAAAATACCACCCGAATAGAAAAAAAGGAATAAATGCCTGCATCCCTAAACCTAATACCGATCCTCTCCTTCCTAGTAATTACCGTCCAATAACCCTATTTTCCGTACTTGGAGAAAAATATTTGAATCTCTCCTCAACCGCAAAGTAATGTCCTATATTTCTAGTTTCATTCCACAATATCAGTTTGACTTCCTAGAACGTAAATGCGCAACCCTTTTACTAGCTATTCTTTCTTCTAACTGCCAAATAGCAGGCCTCGAAGGAAATATCCACGATCGTCTTCCTAGACGTCTAAAAAGCTTTTGATTAAATTTGGCAGCGAGATCTGCTGTCTACCCTTAAACTCAACAATACTGCCCTAATTACCCACGCCCCCACTTTCCCCAAAGTCTTCAGTACCCTACACGGATGATAGATACTATAAATACCTGGTTTGCCAAATGGCGCATTTTCATCATTTCATCAACCCTAACAAATACAAACTCCTTCTCCCCTTCCATAGACTTACGGAACCGCTTCCCTCAATATCCATAAATGGACAAAATATATAAATAAATATATCCCTTCGTCAACTGCAAATACCTAGGAATAATATTGGATACTAATTAACCACTCCTCTTCCCTTAAAGCAGGTATGGGCAACCTTTGACATGTTGAGGGCCAAACTTTAGCGTGCAAATACGTTCGCGGGCCGCGTTTAAAAGTACTTAGTGCATTTTAAAGTAGTGATAATATTTTTTGCGATAGATATTAGACACGAAATAATACGACAATGTTATTATAGTACAATTTATTAAAATAACAAAATGAAATTTAAAAAAATGGTACATTATAATTAAATCATTAAATTTGCAATTGTTACAAACTACAAAAGTTAAATAGACCGAAATCAATGAGACACTTGAACTTGAATTTGAGAAACTAATCCATCGATATTTGGATGCATTCCACTGACACAAAGACGTAAAGAATTTTCCAAATGATCGTCAGTCAGTCTTGTACGATGTGTTGATTTATTAACTTTCATCAATGAAAAGAACTGTTCGCATTTACAAGTACTGCCAAACGCACAAATCAATATTCTTGCGAATTTTCTAAGCTGCGGAAAATTGTCTTCTTCTAGGTACTTTTTGTAGAAATCGCACAACTCTACGTCTTTAAATTTGGATTTTAGGAGTGAGTTTTCTTGAATCTTGATCAACTCCATTTGTAAGTATATTGGAGCATTATGTACAATATATGTTGTAGGAGTAGCAAATAAACTGAAACAGTCTTCCATGTTTTTGAAGTCGCAAAATCTGTTCGAAAATTGTTCCGACAGTAACTTGAGTTCTTCAGCATATTGAGCATAAGCAATATTTTCATACGCAGAGAGCTTGTTGAAATGGTAACTGTTACCAGACAGCATCTGTGACTCCCACAAGCGCAGTTTGATCTGAAACGCTTTTAAATGGCTGTACAAATCATTTACTAACTGTCCTTGTTTTTGAAGTTTCAAATTTAAATCATTCAAATAGCCTGTAAGATCGACCAGAAATGCTAAGTCACATATCCATTTTGGGTCACTTAATTTAGATAGTGGTTTATCTTTTATTTTCATAAAGTCTGCTATCTCATTTCTAAGCTCGTAAAACCGTTTCAACATTTTTCCTTTGCTCAGCCATCTGACTTCACAATAATATGTTACGTCGTTATATTCAGCTGATATTTCATCCGAAAACGCCTTGAACTGACGATGGTTAAACCCTCGGGATCGAATAAAGTTGATGGTTTTTACTACCACATTCATAACATCCTGGAGTCGAATGGACTTAGAACACAAGTTGTTTTGGTGAATAATGCAATGAAGGACTATCAAATCATCTTTTTGCACATTTAATTCTGTTGCTTTTTCATTCAAAATTCCGATGAAACCTTTACGTAAGCCGACCATAGAAGGTGCACCTCCAATTAATTTTGACCATGGCAAGCCAAAACTTGTGAATACCTTTTGAACTTCAATAAAAATATCCTCTCCTGTAGTGGTTCCTTTTAGCGGCTGTAAAGCAAGCAATTCCTCAGTAACAGTGAACAATCAACACCTCGAATAAATATAGCCAGTTGAGCTGTGTCAGACAAATCGGTGCTCTCGTCTAATGCTATGGAAAATGATTCAAAACCAGCCATACGGTCAGTCAATGTTGTTTTTATATCATTAGCCACCATTTCTATACGTCGAACAACAGTTCGTCTTGACAAACTAATTTTTTCAAATTCTTTTTTCTTTTCAGGACACATAATACCGCAAACTTCTAACATACACTCCTTGATAAATTCTACTTCGGCAAATGGTTTTAATGCCTTTGCCAATTTTGGGCTAACTATAAAACTAGCTTTCACAACATTATCAAGTTATGTTCTTTGTTTATGAAACATTTGTTGCTGTTTTTCCAAATTTGCGGTAAGCTTCTGGATTTTATCTGTTCTTAATTTTCCTGTCAGTGAGTGCATGCTTAGTTGAGTAATGCCTCTTTGTATTGAATTCTTTCATCACTGAAATGGATTCATTACACAGCAAACAAATAGGCTTACCATTGTGCGAGATAAAAAAGAATTCTTCAGTCCATTTTTCTTGAAAATGGCGACCCTCTGTATCTACTTTTCTTTTCTTTCCACCAGACATCATTTTTGTTTACTTTTCGTTCAATAAACTTAATAACAAACTATAGTTAGTAACCACTCAAGATGCACACAAAGTCACAAAGCAAGTTGACGGCTCGAGCAGTTCGCTAGGATATCGCTTGTCCAAGTTATCACCTCGGTAGCTCAAATAGAACTGAACTAACGTTCGGGCCATCCACCCGCTTATATAGGCAAGATGAACGAATAATCTGGAATAAACTAGTTTATAATAATTGAGAAGCAATAAATCTTTTGATGTGTCGCCCGTGAGGTGGCAAACCTCAAAGAATTTGATCGAGCAAGTCGAGTGGTGGCGATTATCAAAGAGTGAGGCGGCAACATCAAAGAATTTGATGTTTGCCGCCTGATATTTTTTTAATTGGGTTTTTTCAAAATGTCTGGCGGGCCGGATTAAGCAGCAGTTAAGCAAAGGGTGACACATTTCCAAGGCATAACCTACATAATGCAAGGTATAAATCTACAAACCAGCACTCACATCTCTAAAATGATCTGCCGACCTTTGGTTGACTATTCAGCCATCTTCTTCTACCACCATCACCCTGTAACTTTCAAGTCGCAGAAAGATTAGTCTTTAGGGTGCTAACCAAAATCCGACATTCCCAAAATCCTCTCCATAACCTATCAAATTCATTGCTGTATGATTTTACAAAGGTAATCCCAATTTAAGAAAGATTATCCTCTTTTGCCAAAAAATTCGCCTACGCTAATACAATGAATAATTTTAAGCCCATGTTAAGTGTACGCTAGGACAATGGCTTTATTTTTTAGCTAAGTCAAGAGAACATAAGATCAATTAATCATTTATTGTGGTAGGTCATTAGTACAATAGAGTAATATTAGTGAATTAACAATAAATTATTCATTGGGGTAGATTTAAGGTAAGAAACATATATTTGGATATGTACAGAATATTCCATGACAATAATTGTGCTAGGTCAAGACTTCTTTCAGATGTTTCTTTCTTCTACGTTTTTGATAGTTATTAATTGTGTTTTAGGAACTTTCATAAATCTTTATTGCCCTACTATAATAATATTTTTTTACATATAAATAATATTATGTTTAAATGTATATTAAACCATAAGAATACAAACCATCACTGTTTAATTAATACGGTTATTTTATGCCTATTTGAAACAACAAAAATGTATATAGTTAGGTGTATAATATTAAAAACTATTATTCATTGACTAGATATTTAAATTATTTAGATTACTATTCTCTTTATGCACAAAATAATACAAATAGGTATTAATTATAAGCGAATCATTAAACACATATTATACATTAAAGTTTTACATATTTAATATATTTTTATGTAATTTAATTCATTTTAAAAATATGTATTTTAGTTTATTAAGTAAATATTTACTCTAAACGTTTATCATAATTAATCTATAAGAATATTAGTTTTGAAAATTTTGAACGGCGGCATAACCAGTCCACCTTTAGGAGGGCACTAATGAAGTTCACCTTAGGTAAATATTAAAGTATTTAATTAATATTTAATAAGACTCCGGCACGGGGCGTGTATTTAATAACGCATATCTCCGTTTAATCTTTTCGGAAAAGTTTGGCACAAAAACCAGGACCGCTTTATCCGTGTACTTAATATTAAATATAAAGGGGACCGGGAGTTTTACTTGTCGCGAAAACTTTCGGCCGATTGTTTCGCCGGGCGCGCCCCGACGCCTCCTAATCAAATATTTATTGCGACGCGAGTTTTCCGCTTTAATGAGGACGGATAAAATGACGCGATGCGGCTTGACCAAAATTGCCAACAAGATAATAACGCCGGCGCTCGCGGAACGGAAAAATGAGAGGAAATTGTACAGCGCCAAGAGATATCAACTCTGAAGCCAAGCGAGTAATTGGTGCATGTAGTTATTATACAAGCCCCTATATTAGATTCGCGCAATTCAACTCCGTATTACGGAGATAAGTTCCCATGATATTTTATGGAAATTAGGTATAAATGCATTATGAGAAACAGGGCAATAAAGCTTGAATGGATATTTTAATACAATTTTTTTACGAAAAGTAAGAAAATTAAAATTATGAATTTATCTGCATGCTGCGTGCCCAGTTTTATTATAATTAAAATATATAATCTTGTTTATCTTATGATATTTGCCCGGCGCCTCCACCAATTAGTTATTACATTTTAATTCCACATTTAGCTTTTCATGACAATAATTATATCTTAATTATATAGTGGACATAATAATTAAGTAGAAATATTTTGACCTAAATTTAAAAATCGATGAATTTTTCTCGTCAAAATTGTAGCACGCAATTACGACATACTTACAGCGCCCACCTATTCATAGCCGATAATTACATTTTCAAAACACGGTGATGGCTACGTACTAAAATAAACATTAACACGAAATGAGCAAAATTGCACCGGCCCGCTTGCATGTCTGCACAGTACAAGACGTGGAGATATGCATGTTTTAGAAGTTCCTAAATATAGTGATTTGATTTAAGTTGAACAAAATGAATAATGGGCGCCGGTAATGATTTTTTTTAATTCAACGTGAGTTATATCGCACGAACTTGATGGCCTGAATCGGGCACAGCTGGAAAACTCCTGTTCAAATCCACAATCTTAAAAGGCATTATTCAATTGTCACATTTACAAATCGAACATCGCTTAAGGTTTTATGAGGTGAGAAATTCAATAGTTTTAAATTATTTATTACTAAAATATCAATCAAAACATAATATTAACTAATAAATTAACTCGAATAAAATTAATATAATGTAATTTAAATTTACAGATGTACAATTTTCTCTAAGAATAATAATACTTAATTGAGGGATAAATAATTAATTAAGTGGTAAAGAGTTAAATACATTTATTACCTTTATAAATGTTGGCATCGAATTAAGGAGACGCTGCAGGATAAACACAGGGTTAATATAATGGAAGGGTATGTATTATGTATACAACTGATTTCAAAAGGGACCAGAACACTCTAATAAAACAATCCAGATAGGAACTCAATAAGTATTATTAGAACGGCAAACATTCACCTCGTATGCTCATTTCCTGATACCCTTTCTGTGCGCGTAATTTGAATTCCGTTTAATGGAAATGTTTCCGAACGGCTCGATAACTCATATAAAATAATACATTTTCACCATTCCGTTCACGTAAATTTCGGGACAATTTAACGAAACATGTTTTAAATAAACATTGTATGTGCGCAGCCGGCCGTAAATTATTCCTTTTTATTTGAACAAATTCGCCGTACGTGCCGCCCATTTTTCTTCATCCATCATGCGCCTGTCGTGATTTCAATGTGGGAAAGAAAATGATTTTATTTGGTGGGGAAATAACGGAAACACTGGTCTGGGACGGCGGTCTGGAGGTGATCGATTATTTTTCTCGGGCAGAATCATTACATTAATAACTCATGAAAAGTCTTTTATTAAGACCTTGTATAAGCTGAAAGTAATCCCTCGGTCATTTTATTGCTCTTCATCACGATTACGTTGCTAAGACAAAAAGGGAAGCAAGGGAGAAAATTAAGGAAATTAGGAAAGATTAGGCGTTCACGTCCAAACGGCACTTCACGGAATTTGCCCTTTTTTTCAAGAAAATGCCCCATTTTCCATGCAGAAAAAATGTATTCCTCTTTGCATTCATTTTCACCTGCGTAACCTGATATTAAATGGAAATCCTTTAATTTCATTTGAGGCCTCATTTAGTGGTAAGACTAAATACAAATAAAACTGCTACCTTAATTTTGTATAATATAAACAACATAAGAACTAGATTCTAATAACTACTGCAAAAGGCCTTTTAGGCCTTTTCAGTTACTGAATTAGTATGTATTACTGATTTAAACTGGCAAAATTTGTTATATATTATTTATATTAACTAATAGTGATTAACGATGTTTTATAATTGAATTTAATACAGATAAAAATTTCAAATAAATAATAAAAACACTACTTGAAGTAATGAAAAATGTTAAAACATTAAAACCGTTTTAATACAAAATAAAACAAAAAGTTCTAGAAGAAATTAAATTTATTTTACAAATATAATAATTAAATCGATACTATTCTTGTTAAAGCGGATAAATAAATTTTCCCGCACCATAAATCAATCACACAAGATAATTCCATTTAATAGTGCATGTTTCGTTATTCATACGTGTACAATGCCATAATATTGTACTTCATCGATCAAACGCGAAACGTGCTTATGTATACAAGCTTTTAATATCGATTTTATATATAAAAAATAATAAATACACTTCACAGCTATAAAACACTTTAAACAATGTATGTTTTTTACCCATTGTAATTTTAATTATTTTTATTTTTTTCTAATATCTATTAAGTAATTAACACGATACTTTCTAGTGTGCAAAATATACTTCTGATTATAAGCTATTAATAAACGTTATATTATTTAGGTGTGACTATACAAATTGTCATAGTGTCGTATTTTTGTTAATAAATCATTATTATATGAAATGACTATTCTTAGGAAATCACATCCTTCAAATTTATATAATCCTACTCATAAAAAAAAAACAGTGTGTCTAAAACAACCAGTTGTACTTGACAAACGAGGTGAAATACCTCGATATGAAGCTGGACTCCAGGCTCAACTGAAGAACCCCTTACAACAGAAGCTTAATAAAGCCTGTGCCATCTTCTGGCAGTGCAACGGTGCGCTAGAACCACCCTGGGGTTTCAAACCAAACCCTGGGGTTTCAAACCAAAGGTAGCCTTCTACACTGCAACCGACAAACCAGCTCGACATATGAAACGTTAACCTGGTGACCAAAACTAAACCAATCCTGTGTGAATACGAGGTACTCAAATATCTTAGGTGGTTCATATTCGGAGAAGAGAGGCCAGATTGGTCAAAGCTGGGCAATACTCTAGACGGCCAATTACTTGACTTCACAAGAAAGAAGCGTGGCTTGGGGAGTAGAGCTCAAGGGTATAATCTAAGTGCTGCGAGCCTCTGATCACCCTCGACATACCATCATCATCATCATTTGCTATTATAAGGACCTACATAAAATAATATACAATGCAATGATAACTGTCGGTAGCAACAATTTGAAAAATCCTTGATACAATCTCCAACACCTGACGACATTGTTGAAGAATAATAATAACAAGTAACTCATCTCCTGTTTTTTTTGGCAATATAGCATCCTTAACAATAAAATCAATAAAAATAGTTTTCCTACTTCACTCATAATATTTTCTATATTAAAAATTCTTACTGCTTAAATGAAAGAAAAGAAATAATTATTTATCTAAGGTTGGTTATTAATATACCTTATTACAAGATTATACTCCTTCCAGTCTTAGTCAAACTTTCGAATCATCTAGATATTATATTCGAATTCACTAGAAAAATAATATATGGCTTCTATCTGTCCATAATTTACTTATTTATTTATACAAACACGTGGATTTTAGTAGATACATTGTTCGTTGCATTCTTTTTTACCCTGGGCGTTATTGAATACTAACCAGTGACTAAAAGTCGACATATTCAATTGTATGATGCGTCGTGTCTCGAAGGTTGCCATTTTACAGGTTTGTTAAACTTCACTTTTATTTTTTCACCCTGTGCTACACACATGACAAAACTATTACCAAAAACCTCTAGGCTTGCGAATTATTGCTGCTGCTGCTGCTGGAGAACGACAATTTCTGCTTCAATATTGTGTGTGATGATAACGATCATTCTGGGGGTTCTACTGATGAGAACAACTACACGAAAACGTCTAATCTGTTCTAATGGCACCTATCAATCCTGAAGTGATTGCTTAGGTAAAAACAGGCTTTGTATTCTGATGAAGGTTGCCAATTTGAGAAAGACAAGCAAATTGTAATTACCCATGCTCTACCAGCTTCTCGAAGAGTGATTCGTTGAAAAAGAAAAAAAATGAGTGCCTTCAGAAATATTAAGCAAATCCTAATAAACAAGTTCGTGTTCTAACATGATGTAACCAAAAAGATACATATAATTTGGATATAAAATGTAAAAAAATGTAAATTTATCCCTCGAAGTTCAATGAAATTCAATGGCAAGAAGAAACATAGCGATTTACATACATGAATTGAAATAGCCAAGGTATTTTTGATAAATATTTCACCAAAGAACACTATGTCTTGATGAATGTATGCATTTTAAAAATTGACTAAATTACGTGCTGCCATAATTGCGATTGAAAAAAATTATGACGTTTATCGGGATACCTATCATTATAGTGAGTTGCCATTATCCAAGAATACGTTGCTTCTGGTAATCTGGTTTAGCAGTTCTCTTATTTTTAAACATCATGCTACTGAACAGATTTTTGCATTTACATCTGCACTTTAATAACTTTGTTAATGACACTTCCACTCCTCCATCGGGTAACAAATGATTTTGGAAAATCGACACCCAAGACACATTTCTGTGTTGATGAACAGATTGCCCCCCTCCCTCAAAGTAAGTCTTAATTTAAAGCGGTATATCAAAAACAAACCAATGAAATAGGAAAAAAAATGTTTATGACTTCATTTTCTATCAAGGTTCGATCAATTTAACTTGGCTTTTAGGACTATCATAGCAATAGTTTCAACAACTGTAAAACGCATTTCTGAACAGAATTTGCGTTTATACTTTGATAACTGCAACTACAATACCAGAATTGATCCAATCTCGCTGTTAATGAAGCGTAGATATAACAGCGTAGATATAAGATATCGATTAAAGGCATCATCTTTCTCCTCAAACAGAGTAATTAAGAATAAAAAGGCGTGGTCTACCAGATGAAATGATCAGCAAGGGTAGAATAAAAATATCCATATGATTTTCATTAACTTATTTTGGCAATTGTAGTGTTCAAATCAAAAATGTACTTAAAAAACATAAGTTAAATATTGCATTTAAACCATATTGTAAAATTAGTAATTTTATTTTTAATCCAAAAACAAAACAAAACAAACTAGATAAATCTGGAATTTATAAATTAACATGTTCAAATTGTCAGGGAATTTACATAGGTCAATCTGGTCGAAATTTCAATGTAAGATTTAAAGAACATTTGCGCTCTATTAGATTAAATCAAGTTGATAAATCCACTTTTGCTAAACACATTATTGAACAAAACCATTCTTTTGGAGAGGATGTACTAACGATTATTCATTACGCCGAAAAGAGACGAAAAAATGAATCTTTTAGAATCCCTAGAAATCCACAAAGCCCGCGCTAATCCGGGAATTCCACTAATTAACGACCAGGTTGACCTAATGTATTCTCCTATTTTTGACGCTGTCTGTAAATAATTTTTATGTATAAATACCTGTGCAAATCATAGATTTAATTTACTTATGTTTCGATAATGGCAAGTTGAGTTGCCGAAACTAGTCAACGAAATAAAATATTGAGTGTTATACAAACAAAGTTGAAGTGTTTTATTAATTACAAATAGAAATAAATTATTTTGAAGAAATGTTGGTTGTTCTTGCAGAAGAACATTTCCTCTAAGGCTAAGATCAATAATTAATAATTCCTCTAACAGGACAGTGGAGTTCCACAATATTTAGGAAGGTTCGAATAATAAATGAGGTCTCATTTGATCATATCCGTCATTTCCCTTCATTTAATAAAAAGAATTTCGTGTCAAAACGTAACCTTTGGTTCAGTGCATCAAATTTAATATTCACATTTGTTAATATAAATCTTGTTTTTTTACTTATCATACCAAAATTTGTTAAATATTATTTTCAATATTAGCAAGTCTATTTATTTATTTATTTATTACTATTACTAACAAAATAATACAAAATTTATAATATAAAATATGTAAATATACTTAAAATTTTAGTCTATTAAAAGTTTTTAATTAAAACATTAAACTTATCCACTGATGAAAACGACGTAACTCATCTTAATTTTTAAGTAAAGCAAAACAGTGTATTGTGTCTACGCATGTCACATTAGTAAAAAAAACGTAGTAGAAATGGCAACAAAGCAATTTTTGCAGTTATACATTCTATTTAAAGTTGATTACAGTGTAGATGAAATTATTTATAGAGTCATTTGGTATATCTATATGAAGATTGCATAGGGATCTAAATGCTAAGATAATTGTAAAACACTTTCTTAGAAAAATGAAAGGATAGTCCAAATTCAATCAGGAAATTGTGGCTGCCTTAGAAATCACATTAAAAGTTTTCCATACTGTATAAGCTATTATACAGGTTCATATAATCTAGGGAAAAAAACTTGCTTTGTGAATGAAATATAAGAAAAATGTATATTTTTGTATGTTGGTCAGATAACCATAATACATTTTTAGCAAAGAAATATTTAGAAAAAAAAATACGAAAGATTTTAAAGATTTATACATGTCAAAAGAACTTTTCTAATGTGCACATTGAAGCTACCTTAAAGCTAAATAGAAGAACATAGCAACCATTTAATTAATTTATAACTGGCTACAAAATGTCTAAAAAGGTATCGATACTTAGCTCTAAAAAATACGTCTTTTTTTATCTACAAATGACCTTTCTATAGTATCAATTAACAGTTTCTATAGCTTACTATAAGGGGAATGTGTTTCTTATAATAGTATTCACAAATGTTCACATATATACATGTGGAAAAACTGTAGCAAGTAGAGATGCGAACAAATTATCATTTTTCTGCTTGAAGCATATTCAAAACCATAGCATTACACGCACTAATATGTAGACTGGACTAAACGGAAACATTAGGATTAAAAAACCATAGATATAATTAGTTTTTAATCGGGATATTCATTTCTTCCATGCGGCTAACAGTTTGGAGTTATAAAAGTGTCATTAAATAAAAAGAGTATATTATTTACTTTTTTAAGAAAAAACGAAGTAAGCAAATTTGTATGAAATATAATGACAGTTTATTTAGACGTAATCCCTTGAAGGAAAACAAGAAAAAAATATGAAAGGAAAAACTATAGAATGACTAAAACTAGCTTATATTTTCTTCCATACAATGTATGGACATACTTTATTTAAAGTAGTATTTCTATTTGGAAAACAAGAAAATCCAAAAGATCTCAGCAAGCTATCTGTGTTTCCATTACATAGAACGTCAAGACCTTTAATCAAAGAGAAATGCAATGATATAATGAGTTTACTCCTCCACATATTTTCCATTTGCCAAAGTTATCAGTAATGAAGGAATAATAATAGGTTGTTGAAAAAATTCACTTGGTGGTCAAGATTATCTTGATAATGGCCCAGTGCCGAAACTAGTCGAAAATAAACAATTTAGTGAAACAAACCAAGTGAATTTTTTCAACAACCTATTATTAACATAATGTTTCACCAAGTGAAAAATGAGAATAAAATACAAGATATATGAAGGAATAAGTTTTTTTTATTTACTTTTATTTAACATTTCGTTAATTTAAATATATCTAATAATGTAATTACTAATATAACTATACTTATATTTTTTTAAATTTAAATTTGTCCATTGAAATGTATTATTAAAGTAATCACTCAATTTTAGTTAACATTTACCAACTTTTTAATTTTTTTATACAATTGTGATATAATGATGAGGTTCTATTAATATATATACATCTTTACAAATATGTACAACATTTAAATAATAAATAAATAATGAATGAGGTGTTATTATGTTAATCTGTCAAAAAGCTATCGACCAGACGTCTTTCTGCCTTGCTTTGTCCAGTCATATGGCGTCAGTCTTTAATGAGTAGATGCATGAAATGATGAAATGAAATCAAAAATTGTAGAATGTGGGTTTTTAAATTTTGGGATTATATTTGGAAGACAGTATAGGGAGAAGTTAAAAGGATTTTTAGAGAATTTTTGAATGGGTACCATAGAGGAGTTGGTTGGAAGGATTATGTAAGGATTTAGAGAATGTCGGAGCTTTGTTAGGGTACTGAGGGATGCTCGCTTGCTAACTTCAATATTATGGGAGGTTAGATTGTTGGGATTGGGATAGAGGGCACAACCATAGTCATGTAATGGGCGGCAAATCATCTTGTATATTTTAACTGCTGTTTTACTAGTAATACCATCATTTCTATAAGTTAAACATCTAAAATATTTGGCCTAGTTGTTATTTTGCTTTTAATTATAGCTGTGTGATTTTTGAAATTGATTTTGGGGTCTATGGTTATGCCTAGGTATTTAACAGTACGAAAGTTTGGGAAATTGAGACGTTGTAAGAATTGAGACTTTAGTGCGGTGGTATGGAATTATTAGCTGTGGTTCTATTAATATTAATTCTATGTTATATGTATTATGAAAATTATGTCACACTGACATAAGCAAATAAAATAAGCCAGGTCTCCAAAAAATAGACCAGAAATGGCAAAAATATTGCCTCAATGGCCACAATCGCCTGATGAATATAGTCACCAGCTGCGAAATGTATTGGGACGAGTGGAAGAACACACGAAATCGTGAATTTTAAAGTGATTCAGTGTTTCATTGTATGTATTTTTATATGTTTTGTAATAGATCCTGTAAAGTAAATAATATAACATATAAGTTTTAAATTGATTTAAATTTATATGTTAAATGTGATTAACAAAATTTTTTACTTTTAATGACTCAATTGGAACAAACCAATTTCTTTTTATAAAATTTTAGTAAATTCAAAATAAAAATGCTTTATTTCAACATTTACCATTCAACCGAAATTATTTATATTCTTGCGAATAATATCTTTTAACTTTTTTTATTATGATAAAGTTTTTGAAAATAGTCATAATATATTGGAGGGATACATGGTAATAAAACAATAATATCTGTAAATTCTTCGAATATGATGGGTCTCAAATGATTATATAAACGTGTTAGCATATTGCTATAGTTCTGTGGTCTTCCCCGCGAGAGTAATAAATTTACTGATTCCTCATTCTCACTAAATGATGTTTTATTTTATATGGCTTGCTTGTTAAAATCCTTATCCAACATATCTTCAATCAATTTACTTCATCGCGATTGATAATTTTTTGTCTTTTTGCATCTTCTACGAGTTTTATAGAAACAAAATCAGCTTGTTTCATTTCATGCAAAATATATTTTCGTCATATATTTATTTATTTATTTATTTAAACATTACAATATCATATTAGTACTATACATATAACCATAACTACACAAATATTTTGCTCACAGTACTTGCAGTTCAAATTTCATAGCTATGTGTTCTTCCAATCAGACTCAATAACTTTATATGATCATATCCAATATACATATTTGCCATTCAGACAATATTTTATCCATTAGATAGATAGATAGATGTTATATGGGTGGCACCAACGCCTGTTCCACCGCGACCTTTTCAGATCTATTGTTGATCCCTTATTATCTCAGATGACCAGCTCTAGCTTTGCCTCGTCGATTAGTCCTATAAGCCCTGCCAGAGGGGCTTGGGTATAGGTCTCCGCGCTTGGGTTTGTGGTGCCCAGCTTTTGATATCTAATCCTTGCTAGACCCTCGCAGTGGCATAGAATGTGGAATGAGTCCTCTTCTTCCTCTAGGCAAAATCTGCATGGTGCTTCTTTTACCAGGCCTATTTTGCTCATATGTTTGCTGAGCTTGCAGTGTCCTGTTTAATGTTTAATGTTTAATGTTTATTAGATTTATTCAATGTGCTAACAAAAATGGTCTAAATTTTTTATACATACATAATTTCAAATTAATTTTAACCACACATGAAATGGACTGAGTTTACCTAAGATGATTTTCCGCTCTCGCCCAGAGTCTTCTGCATGTATCCACGAGAAACATGATGCTGACTTTACTTGATTTTGCCATAGATTTCGGCATTTTCATTTTAGTTTATGAAATGTTTTTTCTGTCATACTGACAGACTGCAGTTTTGGTTAAAAAAAGACCTACTATTGTTTTGGAAATTCCGCCGGAGGGTTCCGGGCCAATTACTGCTTTTGACGGGGCTTGTTTGGCCAGTTTATTTGCTTCGTTATTCCCCGGATGTCCTCCGTGTCCTGAGACCCATGTGATTGTTACTTTTTTGTGACAGCCAAGTTCATTAAGAGCACGAATACAGTCCCAAACTAGCTTAGATTAGACTTGGGTGGAGCTTAGTGCTCTTATCAGCGCCTGATTGTCGGAGAATATAGTAATTGACCTACTTTTGGTGTCTTGTCTTGCTATTTCTCTTGTGCAGTGGTGAAGAGCTATCGCCTCTGCTTGGAATGCCGTAGTGTTCTTGGTGAGACTGACAGAAATCTTTGTCTCGAGTTTTGTGCCATATACACCTGCTCCTACCCCTCTGTCGGTCTTTGAGCCAGTATGATTCTGCTTTGGTAGGTTATTTTTATTTTATATATTACTGGCGCATTTATTCTCAATTTAGGTGGGATTTATGATAGTATAATAGTCTATAGGGACATACAATAATTTGTTTCTTATAATACTCTCAATCGTTCCAAAATCTTCATCATTTGGTAGATAAGAGTGACTAGAATATAAAAATTTATGGTGGATAATTTTTATAAGGTTCTTGGAGGACTGAGCATATATCGCTGTAGGCTATTACAAATTATTTAGTGGTAATAATGTGGTGTGGTTTTTTAAATGCTTCAAGCAACAAGAAGCAATTTTTTAGGCACCACTGGATGTAATAGTTTCATCCCATGCGACATATTAACCTGATTATCATGAAAATTAGAATCCTATATTAAAAACATACATATTACGTTTACAATATGCAATGGACACGGTCAATTTTGAGTAAGGTAATGACTTCTGCAAATCGAAAGAAAAGGCAAAATATGCTAATTCAGCGTTCTTTAAGTGTACATCATGTTGTACTTGTGATTTCAACATTTTTACATGATGTTTTTAGATTCAAATTTGGATAACCACATTTTTGACATGTGACTTTTCGAGGTTGATAAACATGTAATTTTAATTCTTTTTTAAAAACTCTCCTATTTGTAATTTCTTTTACAGGATAAAAACTACTTTCATCACACTTTTCTAAATATAAGTTCTACATTTGCTTGACGTTTAACTCAGGGTGTAAATATCTTCATTTATTATTATTAGATCGTGGCTTTCATACTGCGGAAAGCTTTGGATATGTTCCTTTATATTGGTTAGGTGGACATCTGGAATCTTTCTAGACGATCCTGGTATCCGGTCACGCCTATCCATTCCATTATCTTTAGATTTTAAAACGTCCAATCGATATTTTGAATGTTTTTGCAAAGCCAAATTATTTTAGCCGGAACAGATAAATTATATTTATGTATACATTTCCTTTACGCTCTTTTATAATTTCTTTAACAGCTTTTAAGAAAAATACATTTTACTTGTTAAAATCTGCCAGGTTCCAAAAAATGTAGAAATTTTTTGCGGCCAGTTTCACTAACTAAATTTTTTGGCTCGAACTATTTTACCTGTATTTGTGTAATATGTTTGTGTAAGCATTATCATCTGAACTCAACATGGATTGTATAATTCTCTTTCTATTAAAATATTTATTTAAATAATTAATATTTTCATCAGAATTACTTTTAGTATCTGATTTTATGATTCATGTTTAGTTTATATTTATTGAGATGATTTCTATGAATAAATAATGAATTAAAATGTAGAATGACATATATCAATATAAGATTTTTCTTTTGTAAATACTCACCTGAATCACTGTCCGATTCTAAATTGCAATATTCCATTTGAATACTTAAATTATATGAAATGAACATTTGTTACCAACTAAATACTTAATAGTTTGAAACCTAATAATATGTCTCACCTCCTTTAAGATAAGTGAAGAAATAAGACACAGTACTATATTTCATGCAGTAATTTTATATTATATAATAAACGGAGAAAAAAAGAGAAATTCCGGGAAACTATAGAATGTTTTATGTCGCTTGCAATTTTACAATTTTGAACTAAATATTAGTACCCATGTTTTTGAAGACTTACACCATTTTCAAAATAAACATATTTATAATTTCTTCAACTATAAAATTTTTTAATGAAAATAGCAATTAAAATTTCATAATAAAATTTTACAAATAGAAAGTTCATAGTAAATTGTATTTTAATCATTGTCTAAATCTTTTTCAAAATGGACCGCTTTCAAAGAAAACGGCTCATATATTAGTTTAATTATGCATATATTGGGATTGTATAATTTTCTATCATATATCGTGCTAATTAAATTCTGAACGGTTAGGTTTACGCTAAATGAAGTCAGATCAGATATTATGTGTGCTTGGATTAGTTAATCAAAGGGGTCGCATTAATGATTATACGGATAATATACGATGCTTATATAATTTGCATTTAATACACATCTGTGCCATTTAATCATTAAACAATATCACGTGTTTTATACCATATTGAAAATAGTAGGAAATTAATTGATTTATACTAATGTATTTTAAGGAAATATATAAAACCAAATTTCCTAGTGTAAATCTATTTGGTTGTAGTCGTAACCCCTAATAAACAAATTTAAATTAAATAATTATTGAATTGACGAGGCGGATACATGTGAAACTCCATAACAAATTGAAATAAAACAACACAGTTGGGAGGGTTTCACATTTATTGTTGAATACTGCAACAGATTTCGCCACACTGTGGCTTCATCAGGCAGATTAATAATGTTGCAGTGTTCAATAGTAAATGTGAAACCCTCCCAACTGTGTTGTTTTATTTCAATTTAAATAATTATATTTCAAATCAAAAGATCTTCAAAAAATACGTTAAAACTTTAGATAAAGTAATACTGTTTAAAAATATTAAGAAAAAAATTAGGAAACTCTGGAAGAATTTCATTTTTACATAAATGCCTGTACTTAAACTTATTTTTTCACATAATTGCCTTCACTTTTTTATTATATAGAAAAAGATTTTGTATCCTGTTGTCGTAAAGTCTGCCGCCTTATTTAACAATCACTAATTCACGGTCATTTTGAGGCTATCGTCGTCATCATGGCGCTTACCTCCGAAATGCTTCTTATTATTCAGAAACAGGTGGTGGTTACTCGATGCCAGATCTATCAGCTTGTTCCCAGCCAAATCATGCAATAAGACAAAGTAAAATCATTCCCTCAAATAATAGTTGCAGAATTACTTACTTTTCAAAAGTTGTATGATACCAATAAAAATTAATTTTATGAACTCCAATATTAAGCTTTTTCCTCCGAATCTATAAGGTGGTTTAGGATTATTTACGCAAGATATTTCTCAATTAAAAATAGTACGTTTTAAAAAGAAATTTGCAGATGAAAGAATAAAAGGTGGATCAAAGAAACTAATACAAATGCCAAGAAGAATCTTGTTAAACAATATATTAGTTTATAAAACTGTTGGTACCTTGGCTGGTGCAGAGTTTTCTTCATCTTTGGGAGGGGTGTGTATTTACCAAGTTAGTCTTCTATTAGTTTTATGCATAATTATTTGTGCTTTTTTCGGTCTAAATTTCGTTCTATATGGTAAATAGTTTTATCATGTTTATTTAATAACATTCGTTGCAAAAGTAACAATAATTATGCAATAAATCAATAAATTGCTTAAATAATTCTATTTTTATTGTGTTATTACGTTTTACATCAGCTTCCCTTCATCCAAGATGTTAAATTAGTTTAGAATATAATAAATATATTTATTTATGTGGGACACCATTTTAACGCAACTATTAATATTGAATGAGGCCATTAGTAATAATTAGTTAACAATAAATGAGTTTTAAAATATTAATGATGCTGGCTCGTATAAACAAACATATACATAAGGGACATGGCTTGTGTCATTACCGATCACATTAATATTTAATGGCGTCGATTAGGTTGATTCGTGTATAATTACTCTTGCATTCAATAGTAAATAAAATAGGAATATATAAATATTGAAGTGGTATTAATGAAGTTAATATAAATTAATTAGTATAATAGAAATAATGAATAAAAAAATATTAACAATATTCCCAAATATTCATCAGATTAAGATATCTGTTTGATATAAAAATTCGGTTAAGAATCACCTACATTCGGCAATTTCGATTTCAAATTACAATTATTTATTTATTCATTTATTTATTTGTCTTCGGTTTTCTTTCTTGAATAATAAATATAATATAATAATAAATTTAAAAAACATACATAAATTTTAGGCGCAAGAAAAACTTGAGGAGTTCACAATTAATAAAGTTCCTTCACTCATTCATTTGCCAGAATGTTGAGGCTGGATGTATCCATTCCGGAATCTGAAATCTTTTATATTTATTTTTATTCAAATCTTCTATTCCATTTCTATAGTTTATTTTTCTGTGGAAAATGTCTCTGATATCAAATGCAACTTACACTAACAGTCAAAAGGCGCATGTAAAACAACATCAACAGTTGTTGATGTTGAAGGCTTCTAATTCGTTATACACGTTGAATAGAAATGAAACACACTAATAACTTTGTTTGTATAACACGAAATTTATTTCTGTGACTTAAGTTTCGGTAACTGCACGTACCATTTTCAAACAAGAAGTAATTTAAAAAACCGATTGTACAGGTATAAATAGTTTCGATAATTACATGAGCGCATTAAAAATAGGGGTGTATACAAGGTCTAGTTGGTCGTTAAGAATTGGACTTTCCGGATTAGCGCGTATTTTCTGGATTTCCAGGGACTCCAACAAATCCATCTTAGGGCCTTTCTTGGTAATGTGTAGTACTGAGAGTACATCCTCGCCAAAAGGATGTTTTTCTTTTATAAGATGTGCGGCGAACGTAGATTTATCCTCTTGCCTAAGCCGGAAAGATCGATGGTGTTCTTTTAACCTCGTATTGAACTTACGACCGGTTTGGCCGATGTACACTTTTTTGCACTCAGAACAAGTTAATTTGTATATTCCCGATTTTTCAAGTGCGGGCGATTTTTCTTTTTGGTTGAAAATACAATATTTTAATTTAGAACACGGTTTTTAACATCAACAGTGATTTTAATATATAATATTCAAAACTTTACAATTTTGCCACTAAGTTATCTGTCTGGAGTTCTTTCTACGAGTTAAATAACACTACTCAATGCTAACACATCATAATTCCAGATCTGGTCTGAAGAAAGAAGGCCGGATAGGGTCTCTTTCTCTTCTTCTTTAGAGATAAAAATGTTATGTCATTCTGTGAGCAAACTGCTCATAAATCAAAGAGACATGTTACAATAACCAATATGTTTACCATTACAAAGTTGACAGTAACGCGGATCTCTTTAAAAGTGAACTGACCATTTTATATTTTTTTCGCAGTTATCGCAGATATCAACCTAATAAGCAAATATACTCATTGACATAGATATCAACAATTTTATCAGGTGTATATTTTGCAAAATTATATTTGTTTTTTTTGCTGTTTTCGCATTTTCATCGTTTTTTTTGAATCTGTGATTATGCCTAGAGTGCCTTGATGTGAAAATTGCCTGCAATTAAGTGAATTCAATAGAGATCGTATCATTTATGGCCTTTTGATTAGAGAAATTGTTAATTGTCTTAACTCCTTAAAACCAATCTACCGTCAAAGAAGAACAAAACCGAAGACAGAGAAAACAAATGAGATTCAAGACAGCCTTCGACTTATGGTAACAGCAAACCCAACAGATCAATTGCCAATCTATGGATACCTAACGAAGGACAACCTGTAACCCTTCTTATGATTTAATACAGAATCAGAACGTTTGGCTTGCAAACCTATCAGCCACATTATGTGTTACAACTAACGGCTCAATTTCGACACTAATCTTTGGAATGGTATAGGTTTTGACTGGACTGAAACCTAGAGTTGCAACGGCTCAATTTCGACACTAATCTTTGGAATGGTATAGGTTTCGACTGGACTGAAACCTAGAGTTGCATAGGGTGGTACGTTTAGGTTATGTTTGACAATTAAAATGTCAGTTCATTTATTTGGCACATGAAAGAATTGACCTACGTTTTTGATTCCAACGCCACCCGGGACTGCAATAATTGTTGGACACCCGTTATTTTATCAAACTGTAACGATTATGGTTATATGAAAATAGGCCTCGTTTGATATTCTTCTTAGGAAATATAAACGCCCAGTGATAGGTGGATAAGGTAATAGAACCCCATATTGTTTCGTTTCTTCAGAAAAGATAATGCCTTTCCCTATATTGCAAGAGTTTCCTAAACCGATTTGCGGAGGTTAATGTCAATATCTCGCCATAGCTACTCGATATCCTGACTAATCGTTCCCACGTATGGTCTATTATCGGGATAAGACTAGAGAACATACATATTGCTGCCTCAAGAGATTTTCGGCCACCTACTAGAATTGATAAATGAATCGTAGGGGAAAAGTTTGTTCTCTAATGTTTCTAGTTTCATTTGCCTCCACCTGTTCTGGTCTTCACAGACTATTATCAAAGTTTAAACTGATAATTATCTTCGAAGATCGAAACACGTGTCAAATATACGAAATTTTATAAAGTTATCTACATTGAAATCTCAAACTGATTACAAAATACAAAATAAACTAAACTTTGGGTAATAAATAAATACAAAGCACAAATCCAAAAATTTAGCTCTATAATATCAAGACAAAGGAAATTGTTCGAAGATATAAGCAATATAAGCAATCTCTGCTCTGAAATAGATGAAGAAGAAAATTCTGTGTGTGAGGATGGTATATATAATCTATTAAAATTTGACTCTGAGCTATTCGACGCGGATAATGAGAAACAGAACATTGTGAACACGCAAAGCGGTCGAAAAATAATGAGATTTTTATCTAGTTCCCAAGACGAATATAAAGATCATATATTGAATCTTCAATTATTGGCACACCATTCAACAATGTTCTGGACCTGGAATGTTTTTATTACAATTTTATATGCATGTGGTGCATATGAAACAAGAAATTTCATAGTTATGGAGTAAGAAATTTAGTCTTGCATTCTTTCCATGAACAATGAGCATACATCGTTTCAGGGAATGTGATTTATTCGTTTTGATAGAAGAAATGAGAGGAGCCACGGTTTGCAGACTGATAAATTTTCTCTCATCTAGAAGGTATGAAATACATTTATAGAAAATAGCCACAACTGCTACAAATCATTTGCAAATATTACTGTTGATAAACAGCTACTTGCGACAAAGGCGAGATGCAGATTTACACAATATATGCCCAACAAATCCGATAAGTTCCACATCAAATTCTGGTTGGTATCAGACGTTGAGAGTAAATATATTGTAAATGGATTTTAGTATTTGGGAAAAAAAGAGGCCAACAGCAATACTACATATTATTTTTTTTTTGGTTCTCAGACTCACTGAACCAGTTAGAGTGGGGAAGAAATATAACCACCGATAATTTTTTTACCAACAAAACTTTTATCAAAAAGAACTACCTTGGTAGGAACTATTTGCGCAAATACAAGGGAATCAAATGGCCAGAAAGTACAGTACAAAATCTAAATCTCGTAGATCATATCCATGTATTTTTCAACATTTAAATTTAGCTGCTATAAATGATTCGATTATATATATAAGAAAACAACGGGAGAAAGGACATCACGACAAGAATTTTTATTTCAGTTGACAGAGAAACTTGCTACTGAATTCCGAGATTTACATGAAGAAGAAACAAAAAACATGGAGAAAACGTCAGCAGAATCAAAATAAAACAACAGTTGGGAGGGTTTCACATTTATTGTTGGACACTGCAACATGTTTCGCCACACAGTGTCTTCATCAGGCAGATGAATAAATGTGAAACCCTCCCAATTTCAATTTGTTATGGAGTTTCATCATGTATCCGCCTCGTCAATTCAATATCTTCAGCAGACTACAAGAATTTCTAAAATGAATTTAAAAAGGTTTATTTAAAACTGATTATTCCATTATTATTTTATTTTGGTCTCACCTTTTGCTGTTGATTTTTTCTGGGCCTACCATCAACTATTTTGATTATGTTTGTACTACAGTTCAATCCATTCACATTATTGTTTTGGTTAACTAATTCGGTATTGTTATTCCATATTTTTTTTCCCTTTTATTATTATCAAGTTATATAAAATTTAAACTACAATTATACAGAGACATTTAATTCAATGATTACAGATTACTCAAAGAAAAATTCAACAAGTTAAATAAAGAGATACATTAATTATTTCTTGAGTACAAAAAAGACAAGTGGATAAACCTGCAACGAAATAAATGACCTACAAGGAAAAACCTACTGGACGCTAATCAAACAACTGACTACGTACAAGAAATCCAAAAATATCAAGAATAAATATATTATATATGATTAAGAATACATTGTTTAATATCATACTCTTTTTATAACTTTATTAGCAACTATAGTTTTGATAGTTTTAGCCTAATAAAGTTAAAAACAGTGTGTGATAATAAAAAATGTATTTTCAATCTTATATACAAATAATGTATCACAAAGTAGAGGCCTCCACAATTACCTATTTAATAAAGATATTCCCATATACAATAAAATATTAATTTTGTATATAATAATCTCAAAGGCATATGCAGACCATTTTAAAAATACGTTTCAAAAATTAAGTAGCAATAAACCAACTGGTGCGACAAGTTCGACACCAGAATAAAAATAAAATGTGCGCAATTCAGACGCGAAATGATGCGTTTTAAAGCAAAATAAAACCAAAACGGCAATTAGTGCAAGATGGATCTACTGAAGAACTTCAAATGCAGCATTGGGCTGGAGTGGATAAACATTCTGCCGAGTGAACACCCCGGGGGGTCTCTTACGTCAAAATTATAAGTACATATTTTTATCTATCCATTTGTAATAAATTCATTTATTGTAAGAGAAACAAAGCTTTAAATACAAATACACAAAAAAACATATTACTCTTCCAACCGACGACAAAATTTACGAAACGGACTACTTTACAATATTGAACTTTGGAAAAATTCCACTCGTAGCCACGACAACACCAAGCGTTCCATAATTAAAAAGTTACCTAACACTGTCCATGATCTTATCCTAAAAAATCCTCAACTTCTGCTGCATCAACCAATATATCCCTTCCCAATGGAAATTAAGAATAATTGTTTGTATCATTTGTCGCTAATTATCGCCCCATTACCCTACTCACAGTTCTAAGCTCTTCGAATCCATGCTTATACAAAAAATCCTTTCTGGTTTCGACCATTCAAACAAAGCATCCCAAAGGCCAAGCGCCTTCGTAGATATTAATTAAGCGTTTGACTCTGTTTAGCATCGAGGTTTGCTTTACAAATGTGCCCTGTTAAATATGTAAAAGTACAATTCTGTCACAAATAAGCTAATAATTTAATTGCACTGCAAAAAATAGTAGAGTAAATTCGATACTTGTTTTGCTACATTCTTGATGGAACAAAATTTTAATATTAGAAGAAGTAATACACTTGTTAAAACTTAAATCTACTTAACTTTGAGAATGATCCGTAAGGACCGAAACACGTATCGGTTACCTGATAATAAACAAATGGAACATAACAAGTGTATTACTTCTCCCAATATAAAATAGTAGAGTATATAATATACCAGCCAATCACAACAGTCAAAATATTATCCCAAAAATAATTAATTGTTGGTATATATCTTGTCGCTATAAATAGAGTTGTTTAATATCATCAAAGTGTTTATTAAACCACTCCACGTGCAGAACAGTAAAATAGAAATTAGACGAACAACAAATCAGCAAATTCTATCAACGTATCTAAGGGCTGCCACAACCAGTCTTAAACCCATTCATTTAAAATCCAACAAGGTGTCCCTCAAGGCTTCTTTCTTTCGCCTCTTCATTATTATCTATACTATTTTTTAATCCAAACTTATACCAACTTATATTTGTCGATTATACTGCCTTAGTACTGCATAATCCTACCGTACAATCAACGCTCTCCTCTCTCCAATCATCTCTTAATTCCTTCGAAGCATGGTTCTTAAAGTGGCGCATTGAAATTAACCCTTTAAAATCCAAACTTCTCATTCCTTTCCACAAAATACCTCCCTAATCGCCTAAACTCAAAATCTCTCTATCTGAAGTTTGCCCCTCCGACCCTTGTAAATTCGACTAAAAATTAACATATAAATCAAATCCCATGCCTTTTCCATTAAATCTAAACTAAAAGCCATTTCAAAACAAACAACCGTCAGTAACAAAGCGATTTGCTTGATGTTAGTGAAAACTTCTTCTCCCAATGTCGCTCCACAACTCTCCATCATCTCTTATTAACAGAGAGATCCTCACTTCGTACCAAGACTACGATACCCATTAACTCACTCTACAATCTATCCAATGAATTACTCTACGAAGAAACCTATATCATCCCAATTTCTCAAAGTTTAGCCATTGCTGAAAAGTTTTCCACTAAACCCCATTATTACAACCTTCTTAATAAATATTGTACTTCACGTTATCCCAACATCCAAACTAAGTACCCTTATCTAACAAACACATTACAACAAATCATTTTTTATACCATCCCGACAGTTAGTCAATCTATTAGGTTTACTTTATATCTGTTACCACTGAGTAGAAAGAACTAAGGTCCATATACCAAACAGATACATACTAACCTCTTCTGTGAATGTTTATAATTATAATGTATTGTAAATTATAAACAAATGTAAATGTCTGAATAAAGATGTTTTAAATATATGTACTTCAGAGGCAAAAATAATATTTATATACTAATAGTAGTATATTTCGAAAGGTAATGGCAGTAGCGATAATATTATTTTATCAATTAAGAGAATCCAAAGTTCTTATAAGCATATTTCTGATCGTGAATGATTTTAGAAGTGAAACTATTTTGTGTTGATGTTTGAATATTTCATTTTATTTAATACACTGTAACTAATTTAAATAAAAGTGCTTATTGCTTAAATATTAATCTTATTTATTGAAATGTGAAAGATACTTTTGGATTTATGCAGAGTGTTCCAAAGTTTATATTTAGTGAACCAATTAAAAAAACTAAGCTATCTATCGAAAATATGTTGTCTGCCATTTTGTGATCGATATTTTCTTTCAAATAAGTTAGATAAGTTGGTCTATTGGCGTAAACTTTTGATTTAAGATAACTTAACAGAAAAAAGTGCATAGTGGTTAAATCAGGGTTGCGCGAAAGCTGGAGATCAATGGCCGGAAAACTTTTACTTTGATTCTACATCCTACTGGAACTACAGTTCTTGTACTAATTGAATTTTATTGTAATATATAGATTTTATAATAAAAATTTACCTATATTTTAACATTATGTTTCACCCAAGTGATTAATGAGAAACAAGTATATGAATTTTAGGTCTTCGTACATAATAAGATATAATGACGATCTAAGCACATTTAAAGCGCTTGCGCGTGCTCATTACGAACATACTGGTTAGCTGTCGTTCTTGATGATCTTATTCGAAGCGGCTTTTGGTTTTTCTAATGTGGTCATTATCCATTTATGAATTAGAATTATGTTTGGTGTCTCGTTTAAGTATCGGAAACCTCTGCTGCCGTCACCGAATTTATATTTTGATAACGGCTTACTCATTGATTATTTAGTATTTTGTTTCTATGTATCTACTGAAAATTGTAACGTAGTACTGATATTTTTAATACATTTTTAGTTTTACCGTAAAAAAATCTTACTTCTCTCTTAAGTTGTGTTAATTTATTACAATATAAAAATAAATATGAATATTTTATGTCTCTAGTTACAGTTTTTTAAAATTGTAAATAATTTGAAAGATTGTATAAAAATAAGTATACATTATTTAGGCAAACAATCAGACCATTTTATATTTTGTAAACTACGTTACTGCACAAGGACACGTTCATTCCATGCAAACGGAACGATCGATAAATGCGACTTATATTAGGAAAGTATTTAAAAACGGCCCTTGTCGAGCCCTCACGTTTCACCTCACCCCATGTCTGGGATGGTGTCTGGTGGCGGAGGGTCGCATCGGGGTGTCGGAGACGGTACCCGCAGAGCTATGCCGCCGCCCCTTTACTTCCACACGACACGACAGTGCTTGACTGCTTCGCCGCTTGACTGCGTCAAGGCCGTCGTTAACACGCCACCGTCATAAAGTATTATAATTGTTCCGTGAGATAGTGGAATAACTGATGAGCTCGACCTGCTTTTTACAAGATTTTGCATATTTGTATTTATCGTCTGCTACAGAATTCACGACGGTGCACGAAGCGTATTTCGAATGCTCCGGACGTGCCGCCCGCAATCGCTTCGACGATTGTTATTGGAAATGCTATTAGTATTGGTTTTAGTGGCTCGAACAACTTCATTTGAATATATAAAATAACCAAAACGCAACGGCAATAAATATCTAGGTAATATTCTAATAACTACATTACTAGTATAAATCGTAACTTTATTTTATAATTTAATTGCTGCTGATTATTTTCAGTGAGATATCATGACAGAAACATATTCTTACATTTTTATGTTTTCATTAATCTTCTAATTATTTAATTTCTGATAAATCTAATGCTTGTTATGCTACATTCTTGATGGAACCGGATATATAAGTTTGGTGAAGAAAAGCGCTTGTTATGTTCCATATTTTTATTATTATACTCAGTATTACCTTTGATAATGAACTGCAAAGTTCGAAACATGTGTCAGGAAACTGTAAATAAAAATATGGAACATAACAAGCGCTTTTCTTTACCAAACTTATTTAATTTCTGCCTTAAAAACGCAATTCTAATCTTTGACTTGTTTTTAATAGTTATCCTATTGTTAATTTATTTTTTTGTTTATTATATTAGCGATATTTACGTTAAGCTGAAAAAATACGAAACTTTGTTACATGAACTACAGAAATAATCGAATTCCCGGCGCATTCACCATTACTACAGATGTATTGCAATTTGCAAAAAAATTAAATTAAAATGTGGAGACCACATGTTTTTATTTAAACTACTTCTATTTCATCTATTATACTATTATTTTACAAATATCAATACCAATTGTTTTCTGTAACCCATAAATGTTTCCATAATACAGTCATCATTTGCAAGTAATATTATTAGATAGAGAGATAGATAGATAGATTATTTATTATGTTACAAACATTAAGTTTTTATACTCGTCAGACATAAGAAAATTGTAAAAATAGTGTGTATATTTCGATACAAGAAGGCTAAAACTATATTTCTAATTTATAATTCAAATCCTACACTATTTACTGTAGGATATCTATTTAAACTAAATTTGGCATTCGCTTCTACTTACTCTCCATGCATATACAAAGCTACGATATTCATAGAGTTTCATAATTGTTCAATATATGCCAGCACAGTTAAATAAGTATATAAGTGAACTCTGTTAATTACACTATAATCTTGTTAAGTATAGTAGATTATTACTCACAGTTGTTTAAGTCAAAATTTAAATAAGAGTGAATATATAAAAGATATTATATTACTTACTTAAAGAGATAATATTAAATAGATTTTTAATGAACTCATTGACGAGGCACTTTTTATCAAATAAATAGATTTTAATTAAAAGATTCAATAGCTTATTTAATATCAACATTTTTGTTTTTTCCAGAGTTATCTTGTAAAAAAAACACAATACATTAGTGGATAAATTCATCGATTTTTCTGTATTTTATTTTGAAAGTTCTGCGCAGTACTGTAATCAGTATTATATGTTGGATGCCTGAAGCCATAACTTTGTGATACTACTTGAATCAGGAACTTTATCAGACCATAAATAAGAATGAAGTATTTAGTATTTCTTCTCAATTCTATAAGTGAATAAGTTATATTGCCTATAGAAGCTCATTTAAGCAGTATTTCATAATTATTATCATGTATGAAGTACCTGACAAAATATGCAACACCTCAACGCAATTGATATTAATAAATTATTCTAAGTTGTTAAAATAGCTGTACAACATTCTTAATAAACTATTATACTATGTAGGCACTTCCAAAATAAAACGATTAACTTTCTTGGTATAACTTCTTTAGTAATACATTACTAAGTTTAGAGATTTAATTATTATTAATTATTTAACTTTAACTATTTGTCTGTCATTTTAATGTAGGTGGACAAAATAAATAATTTTAAAATAATTATTTTGAGCGTGTTGGCACCATAGTTTTACATTATTACAATGTAAAAACTACAAAATCTCATAATACTGCACCTGTAAATCAATATTTAATTTACACTTTTAAATAATTTACTTTGTAAATTACCAATTACGAATATGTCCGACGCCGAAAGTACCGGCTCTGATCTCTGCTTAAGAAACAAGCCAAAACGATGTGTCTGTGGTACGAGGGCCAAATCAGATGAACAGTGTTCCCAGTGCAAGTCTTATTACCACACCAGCTGCGTGGATCGTGTAAAAGCCTGCTGTAACCTGCCGTTAACGGAACCTAACCTACAAGCAACAGTCTCGAGCATGGATGTAAACAATGCAGGTGTGCATACTCGACAAAACTGTGAGTATGTGAACCACTTATTCATTGCCTATACCGACTTAATAACTGAGCTTAAACTATCAAACCAATTGCTAATTGAAAAAGTAAGGAAACTCGAAAAGGAGAATAGTGAATTGAAAATGTACTTTGAGCCAAAAAGTGTGTATAATAAAACTGCTAAAATAGGTGACACCAATAACAGCGAATTAACAGCCAACGCCAGTGCGACTTACAAATCAGTCGTAGGCAACAAAACCAACATCGATGTCACAACAATAAATAATAACGTACTTGAAACCGAGGAGGCACAAAACGTTGCCCAGCCGACCGCCAGGGCGGACCCCATTTCTGCTGCTCCGACGGTTAAATGGTCTGATGCTGTTCGCAAACCACGGCGCAAGCGACTTGAAGAACCAATCTCGTTGAATAATAACACTGCTGCAAAGCGCAAAAATAGTTATATACAGAAAACTATAAGAGGTACAGCCTCATGGGATATTGACAATTTTAGCGCAACCACTCAAAAAGCTTTGCTTCATGTAAGACGCGCCAAAATTAACGCCACCTCTGAATAAGTAGAGGCATTTTTGGAGAAAATATTTCCTTCTCGCAAATTTCAAGTTGAGAAATTAGCTACTGTTGAAAACAGTTCAACGTCAGCATTCAAGGTGGGATCTGAATTTGATCTATTAGACAAATTAATTAAGCCTGATTTATGGCAAGAAGATAACTATCCAACCAACATAAACAACGAGATCCTTACAGCATCACCTGTAATATCAAAACGCATCAGTAATAGACAATATCATAACTAATCTGGAAACAGATTATGAAACATCTGTTTTTGAGACACACTTGTCGGATCATCTCGCCCAAAAATTAACATTTTCTGTAAATACAAATTTATCTAAGTCGACTAGTGTCACAACGAGAGTATTTAATTTAAATAATGTAACTACCTTTCGAGGATTATTGAAAGATGATACTATTTGGGAAGAAATGTACACAAAGGTCACTGTAGAGAGCAGTTGGAACACATTCATGCAAATTATTGGCAATAGTTTAAATAATAGCTGCCCTAAAGTAACCATAAATTATAGGAGTAAACGAGACCATAATGCATTAAGAACTCATCGTGCAAAGAAATGCTTGACTGTTTACAAGTCTTGAAACATTTTAACGATGGGGCAAAATATGAATATAATAAATTAAATAAAAAATATAACATGCTATTACAACAAGCGAAACGTAACTAGATCGAACAGACTTTATTAAGGAGTGATAACAAAATGAAGACCAGCTGATCTATTATAAATAAAGTCCTTAGTAAATCTGGACGATCTCTTGATGGGATAGTGAAAGGCCAATTAGAAAAATTTAACAAACACTTTACTAACGTTTCAATTAACCTTACCAAAAACATGGCCAACAACCAACCAAATATTAATATTGCCAGAAACCCCAAAACGCTATTTCTTAAACCAACATCACCAAATGAAATATTTAATATTATTATTACCATGGCGAATAAAAACAGTTGTGGATATGATGAATTAAATTAAAAACTTTTAAAAAGTGCAATAAACGAACTTGTACTTCCCTTAATACATCTAGTAAATAAATCTCTAGAAACAGGTATTTTTCCTAACTGCCTACAATTGGGATTAATAATTCCAATACATAAAAAAGGCGATCCAACGAATCCAGCTAATTATAGGCCAATCACATTACTTAGTGTTTTCTCCAAAGTTTTGGAAAAAGTAATTGCAAATAGAATTGTAGACTTTTTTAATGCCCATAATCTTTTTGATAACGCTCAACACGGCTTTCTCAAAAAGAAATCGACTCAAACGGCTATCTATGAGTATTTGGAATGTGTTGTAGATGCCTTGGAGAGAGCTGAAATTCTCTTAGGAATATTTCTGGATCTCTCCAAGGTATTTGACACAATGAACCATAATATCTTATTAAGTAAATTAGAACTATATGGTGTAAGGGGTACCAGCTTGAGCTTAAACCGGTCTTTTCTTCATGATCGTTGTCAAAAATTGTTTATAAATAACAAGTCTACAGAAAAAACAAACATCGGTGTGCCGCATTGAAGTATCCTGGGCCCTTTGTTATTTATTGTATATGTGAATGACTTTCCAAAACTAATTTTCAAAAATACCTGCCTCATTCAAATGTATGCAGATGATTCGAACCTATTAGTTGTAAGCACTAATGTTGAAAATGTATTAATAAAGGCAAATTATATTTATTCAAGTACTCAAAAATGGATGTCAAATAACATATTAATTTTAAATAACAACAAAACCGAAATTATGCAATTTCATACAAAGTTTCCTAAAATATCTAATATAATATTGGGAAATAATAATGTACAATTAGAATCAGAATGTAGAATATTAGGAGTCTTCATGGACAATAAATTAAATTGGAAACGTCACTGCAAAGAATTGAGCTTGAAATTAAATTCTGTTTGTTATGCTTTAGGGATTTTAAAACCGCTAATTAACCACAAGTCCCTTATTATGGTATATAAAGCCAACTTCGAATCCTTGCTTAGGTATGGTATCATTTTTTATGGGAACAGTGTAGCAACACAAATGCTATTTAGTTTACAAAAAAGAGCTCTAAGGATTATGATTGGATTAAATTACAACGAATTGTGCAGAAGCCACTTTAAAAATACAGGCATCTTAACTTTCTATAACCTCTACGTTTATGAAATACTTTTATTTAACTTTAAACACAAATTAAAATTCACTCAATATGGCCACAATCACAGTTATAACACCCGTAATATCAAGCGATACGCCTATCCTCTCCACCGACTGACTTTATCGGAAAAATCTCCTGCTTACAACGGCTTAAAGCTCTTTAATAAGTTGCCTAGTGATTTGCAAGAAACAAAAAAATTAAGTTTATTTAAACGCAAACTGTATTCATTTTAAATTGATAAAGAGTTATATAAAATTTCTGATTTGTAATTACAAAAGAATGTTTCATATCTTACATTAGTTTTATAGTATGTAAAAATAATATGTTATTATGTTTCTATTTCTGACGTTATTCTTTATAATGTACGGTTATTTCGTGTATATTATTTTGTGAATAAAGACAAACTATTATTATTATTATTATTATTATTATTATAAGAGTTAGTTACTATCAAACATCAATTGCTTTAAAATTATAAAATCTAACCTTTTCACACAAAGCAATTAAAGCGTGTACATCGGCCAACCTGGTCGTAAATTCAAAATTAGATAAAACGATCACGAAAATTTATTTTGTACTAAAAAGAATAATTCAACTATTAACTGGAAACAAATCACCCTTTCGGAACAGATGTGCTTTCGGTAATCCACTTAACGGATAAAGGACGTAAGATTGATTTACTAGAAGCGATTGAAATTTTTAAAGCCAAGACTAACCCGGGAATTCCCCTGCTTAGCGATCAGATTGACGTAATGTACACGCCCCTATTTAACTGCTTTTTATAAATTAATATGTTAATTGAAACTATAGTCACGTGTAATTTAGAATAAAGTGGTAAAATAAAATAATTGTGTCTTCCTCTTTATAAATACTTTACTAAAAAATATGTCATCTTCTATTTGTATCTTTTATTGCAGATCATCGTGCAATATTTGTAAAATACAGACATGAAAAACAACAAAAAACGCGTCGTGTAATATCTCGACCTATTACCCAACACGGAATTATACAATTTTATAATATGATTGGTGTTTTATAAATGGAGAATTAGATTGTGATACATTGTTTTGTATATTCAATACTCGGATCGTTAATGCTTACAATGTATGTTTTCCAGAAAAACATACAACGCGCAGTTCTACAAATATTAAATGGTTTAACGATGAATTGAGACAAATGCGAAATGATGTGCATTTATTATATGATCTAAAGACACACTATCAGACTCATGACTTGAAAGTTGCTTATAGAACAGCATTTAGGAAATATAAATTAGCTATTAACCAGGCAAAACTCGGAGCAAATTGTAGTTACCTTCAACATTCAGGAAATAAACAACGTGCTTATTGGGACCTTATTAAAAGAAATGAAAGATCTATGAGGGGGTTACTAATATTAGTGCAGATGAATTTAATAATTATTTTTGTGAGATACCGCATGTATTATTAGATAAAGTAATCCACCACCAATTAACATATCTAATAATGATGAAACTGTATCCAGTAATGCACCTTATTTTAAAATAGATGAGGTGAGTTACATGGATGTTCGAGACACTATAACGAATCTTAAGAAAAAAAATAGTAAAGACATTTATAACTTAACATCAAAATTAATTAAAACTATGAAAGAACTAATTATCCCTCTCACAAAGGTAATTAACATCTGTATTAGAAAAAATATCTTTCCTAGCACCGAGTGGTGCCAGCTCATAAGTCGGGAAGTAAATCAGAGAAAACTAATTTTAGGCCTCTTTGACTTGAACCCATTTTTGCAAAAAAATTTGAATCTGTAATAAAAAATTTAAAAAAATTTGAAAAACATAATATTTTTACTGACTCGCGATTCGGTTTCAAGGGAAATAGGCAGTATCGGCAATAATAAAATTGATTGATTCAATTATTGACTCGAATGAGGATAAGAAGTACCAATGCCCCATTTTTTGTGACCTTAGCAAGGCGTTTGACTGCATTTCACATGATATTTTACAATTAAAACTACACAAGTACAACTTTAGTTTTAACAGAATTCAATTTATATCTTCTTACCTATCCGACAAACAGCAGCTAGTGGATGTTAACAACTCCAAGTCTAATACAAGAAGTGTCAACGTTGGTATTCCACAAGGATCCATCCTAGGGCCCTTGCTCTTTCTCATTTACGTAAATGACTTGGACGATAATGTAGATCGTGCCGCTGTCACCATGTTTGCTGACGATACCACGTTATCGACCACGGATAATGATTTAAATAATTTAATAAAAACATCATGTGAAATGCGGTCACAAGTCCAACTATGGTTTAAACTAAATCACCTAACCATAAATAAAGCAAAAACCCATACGATGTTATTTAGTCTTAAAAAAAGTGGATGGTGTAAGTAATCCGGAATATGTCAAATTCCTCGGGATTTATCTTGACCCCACCTTACAGTGGAATAATCATGTTGATGCCGTAACGAAAAAACTGTCACAATTGACTCACAACTTACCACTTGTAGCGTTACTAACTGCCTATTACGCACTTTTTCATTCCGTTATGACTTATGCCATTCTAGTATGGGGTCACAGTCCTGCCTCAAACCGTGTATTTTCGTTGCAACGACGAGTTATGCGTATTATTGCTGGTTTGAAATACACTGATGACTGCAAACAAGTGTTCTCAAAATTTGTGATTATCATTTTTCCAAGTGAGTATTGCAATGCTTAGCGTATATAAAAAATAATTTAAACTTATATAATACACATGAGAGTATACCTGCTTATGACACCAGAAACAAAACAGATATTTTAGCAAACCAGCATAGGCTTCATAAATCAAAAACTGGCACATGATATCTGGGAGGACAGTTCTTTAATAAGCTTCCGGAAAGTATACAAAAACATCCTCTTAAAGAATTTAAAAATACAGTAAAAGCTTTTCTGGTTAATAAGTCATATTACACTATAAGCAGTCTTCTAAATGATGTTGACGTTGGTAGTTATGGTAGTTTTGTATCGTGGAATATTTTAAAATGTATCATGTGTGTAATTTATTTATTTATTGACTTATCGACTTAATTATTTCAAATATTATATGTAACTAATGACGTATGTAAGGCTTTATGCCAAAAACATTAATAAAAACTTACTTACTTACTTACTTACTTACTTACTTACTATCTACTGTTTGCATTTACATATGAAAATAAGAAATAAAGTTTATTAATATTATTATTATCTGCTTCTATTTGTTATCTTTTTTGTTTCCTGTCCTATAGGATTAGAACTTTATTTTTGCATGTTATCTATCTGTTGTAATGTTTTTTTTTTATTTTCTGACAATTTGTTTCCCTTCTCTATCTCTTTTTTTGTTTTTTTACATTCTTTTTATTCTGCACATTTTGGTATATTCTCTGTTTGTTTTTGGTTTGCTCTCTCTTTTTTTAATTATTTATTACTAGTATCTTTGTTATTTTTTTATTATCTATTATTATCGGTTCTCTGTATTTTTATTATTTGCTTTTATATGTTTTCTGTCTATCATTTATCTTCTTTTTATTTGTTCTTTTTTTGGTTTAGTTTTTCTATATTAGTATCTTGTTTCTGTTCGTTATCCATCTTTTTTTTTCTGATGTTTACCTGGTTATGAATCTTTTTTCTGTTCAGACACTTTAATTTTTTTGCATATGTTTCTATTTGTTATTAGTTTAATGTCTATTTTCTGTCTGCTCTGTAGCTGCTTTCCCTCTTTGTTTTCTAGATATTTTTGGTCTATTATACGTTTCATTTCGTTATCTGTCCATATTTTATTAGTTTTCTGTCTGTTTCTGCTCTCTTATCTTTCAATCTTTTCATTTCTGTCTGAACTCTATCAATTGTTTATTTTCATATTATTGTATAAATTTTCTCTTTGTTTTTAACGATTCTCTATATGTTTTCTGTTAGTTTTTTTTTCTTGTTTTCTGTCTATCTTATGTGCCTTTTTCATTTATTATCTGTGATATTGATTTTTCTTTTGCTACTATCTAACTATCTCTCTTTCCATTTATCTATCTATTCTCTGCCTACTCCCTGTTTTGTCTCTTATTTTTCTATCTGTGTTCTTTTTATTTATATTTGCCTGTTTTGGGTTTCCTGCTTGTCAGTTTCTTTTTGTTTTCCTAAAACATTTTTCTGTGTATTTTTGTACTTTTTGTGATTATTATCTATTTTCTGGCTATATTATCTGTTCTTTAGCTGATCTTGTCTATTTTCTGTTTCTGTTAATGTCTCTCTCTTTATTTTCTATTTATTATTTGTCGTTTTTTTGTTATTTTTTCTCTTTGTTGTTTGTTTTTTTTTGTTTTTTTTTTCTGACTATTTTCTATTTGGATTATCTTTATTTATATTTTTAATTGTATTCCTAATTTCTGTATGATTTCGGTATTTTCTGTTATTTGGTTATTTGTTTGTTTTCTATCTGCTCTCTAACTGTTTTCTCATTTTTCTTCAACTCTTTCTGTTTGTTGTCTCTCTGTATTATATTTGTAGTTTTTATCTTTCTTATCTGTTCTCTGTTTTTATTCTTTCTTTTCTTTTTATTTTAAAACGCAAATTTGAAAATTTACATCAGCCAATTCATTAAAAAAACGCATTTTTTATAAATCAGTCTTGTACTAATTAAGATCTACTCTTACTTTTGTTTCATTATAAATAACAATCTGTAAAAATATGTAACCTGAACATCATATTACTTTATTACTCATTTTGTTCGACGTGTAAATTATAGTATACATATCATATAGATTTTATAATGCCTTAATCGTATTTTTTTTAATACCTTAAATCTCATACTTACGTAGACCATATGTTAGAAGAAATAGCATATCCTTGTTTTTTCGTTCTTTCTCAATGTTCTGTCTTCTTTCTGTTTATTGTCAATCAATATTTACTATGATTTATTATTGTCTATTGTTTCCCGATTTCCTATTTTTTATATGTTTTCTGATTATTTTCTTTTAGTTCCTTATCTGATTTTTCTCTATTTTTTGTCTGCTCTATAGCTGCTTTTTCTATTTGTTCTTTAGCTGTTTTCTGTCCACCCACTCTTTGTTTTAGGTTTCTGTTCATATTATATTTGTTTTTTGTGTGTTTCTAGTCTGTTATCTTTTTATTTATTTTATTTATATCTGCTCTTTATCCATTGTTTTCTTTTTTATTATTATGAGAACATTTTCTCTGTCTAATTTCTGTGCGATTTCTATGTTTTCCGTTCTACTCTCTTTTTCATTGTTTATTATCTATATGTGCTCATTCTTTGACTAATATCTTTTTGTTCTCTATCTGTTCTTATTTTTTTATCTTTGTTTTCTGTCTATCCTATGTTTCTTTCTCATTTATTCTGTTTTTTTTTGCCCCGTCATTCTATTTTTCCTTGTATAGTCTGATGGTTTTGTATATTTGTTCTGTCTGCTTTATAGTTGATTTTCGTCTTTGTTCTTTGTCTGTTTTCTGTTTATTTCTCTGTTTTCTGTTGTCTATCTATGTCTTTTTTGGTTTTTTCCTATTCTATTTCTATCAATTGTTTATTTTCTGATTATTGTCAGTTAATTGTCTGTATCATTTCTGTTTATTTTACGTACGTTCAAGTTCTCTCTTTGTTCTCTGTTTATTATCTAAATTTCTATATTCTTTGACTAATATTTGTTAGAAGGGGAACGAAGTAACAGTATGCCTGCCCCTGATTGAGCCCATTATTCACCTCCAGTAATTAGAGGACTAGCAAACAAGGTGGCCTGTTTTGACCCAAATGTCTCCAGCAAGATCTTCCTTAATGTTGTCAAAGCGGGACAGTAGCATAAGATACCTGTTATTTACTTTTTTCTCCATCCGTGAACATTTGATAATAAAGGTTTGCCCCAGGATTGCCCTATGCCTAGTCTGATCAACCTTTGGACAGTTCCACCTCCTGAATGTGCAAATCCAGCCAATTAAAAGACAACAATTGTATATTCTGACGTGTGTAAACCTTTGTATAGTGGCACGAATAAACCATTATTATTATTATTATTAACACCTTCATTGCTGACGTCGGTGGGGTACTTGTTACAGTTTTGAGTTTAACCCTATTCCACCATACAACTGCTGCATATGTTAAGGCTCGTCTCTTAACAGCAGTGTAGATACAATCACTTTGTGATTCTGGGTGATTATCCAACGACTCTCCGACACTGCCGGAACTCTATGCTTGCCTTCTTAACCTTGGTTTGAAGTTGATTACTCCAGTACAGTTTAAAATATAGGCCAACCCCCAGATACTTGTAAAGCCAGAATGAATATGGTGTTGAAGATCCTTGGCAGTTTTATTCTGTCCAGTTTGCAGCATCAGCTCTGTCTGTTATGTTATGACGAGGTAATTCTCCACTGGTTGATATCGTCATTGGTTTTGATTCAGGTAATTTGAAATAATAAATTCAATTCAATGACAACAAAAAACGTGGGAGTAAACTCGCTCATTGGCTACTTCGGCAATCCCTACTCCCTTGAGATTGAGCGGTGGTGGTAGATACTTCCAGGAACTGGCCATCTGCACTGGTCGATTTTGGTACGTGCTCTTACATATTTCCGGGTTCATTTTACCCAGAATTGTCCCATTATTCGAACAGCTCCACGCAGTTATTATGCCACCCATATCAAATAATTCTAAATCTCGTAGAAATGTGTAGATTGAAATAAAAATGTCGTAACTCTGGACAACAACAGCAACGGTTTGCAGATGCGTTCTTGAATCTTGTAAATGGTCTGTTCCGAGTAGTGGTCGATTCCGCTTAAAATGGTAATTTTAAGAAGTGCCCTAAATCGTATTCAAATGGCTCATGACACTGTCTTAGTTGGATTTACCGAGAAAGTGTTGTCTGTTGATCATTCTTCCAATATAACATAATACAGAGTATGTTATGTTAGAGTACATATTCATAGCTGTTTTGTCATATCGCCTGCGTATTCTATGGCTGAAAAGCCATATTCATTGCGTTTCCTTAGCAAGTCGCCTATCATGATTTTTGACAGGACAGGAGGTACTACTCCTTCCTGTAAGCAGCCATGATTCACCCTTGCTTTGGAGAGTTCATTTCCTATTGACACTTGAACGTTCCTTTTGCTTAATATCTGTTTTATACACTCACTATGTATAACTGGAGTGTCGAGCATTGAGAGAGCTTATCCTGTGCTGTTGATAGAGGCTTTATCAAATGCTGCTTCTTTGTCGATAAATAAACCTAATGCCGGCATTTTATTTACCAACCCCTTCTCAATATGGGTAGTCACACAGAGGAACGATGATTCGGTTAATCATCCTGGTATGTCCGCGTGTTACTCACTACAATTGTTTCGCTACACTGTAGCTTCTTTAGGTGAAGAAATATAATATAATATAAACAATTGTAGTGAGTCAAATAAAAAGTTGAAAATCATAAATAGTTTACTATTATTATTAGATTAAGTGATAATGGATTTTCAAAATATAAGTTCCTCAACAAACAACGAGATTCTCTAAGGTTTTCATTATAGAACGATGTGATTTGGCATGGCTGCATTCTTCCTTGCCTGGTTTGGGTTTGAATACCACTCTGACTTTTCTACAGTTTTGGAAGACATATCAAAAAGTTATGCTGGGCCTAAACAGAGTCACCAGATGTTGAAGCATAGCTTCCAGTCCCCATATAAGCATATAAATAGGGCTGGGTAAACTCCATCCACTCCTGGTTACCTAAATGGTAAGAATGCTTGAATGGTCCAGGTTATCTTGGTTAGAGGCTATGCTGCAATATTCTTTTAAAAGAGTACGAATCTCCTGCTGGTCTTCATGTCCCTGACCTTAATGTTTTCGCAGTTGGGAAAATGAATGAGTTTTTAATAGTACATTCATTGAGGTTTTCATTATTCCAAGCTGTAGCGTTGGGTCTTCGGAGAAAACATTTTTGCAGCCTTGGGGCTCTGATTGTATTCATAAAAGTTTCACTAGGGTTCCTTCTGACGTACCTTATTTTTGTATAGATGTAAGCTTTATAACATTACAATCGATTTCCTATATGGAGTGTTGAGCTTTGATTCATGTTTATCCTGTTTAATTATTTAACTGGTTGAGTTTTTTATTCCACAATGAGTTGGACTTTCCTCTACTTGAGTTGATTGTGCATGACTTTTCATATGAGGAGATGAGAGCCTTTTCCAGAAAAAGCGTGAGTTTATTGACTTCAGAATGCGTTCTTATCATAATAGAGGAAATATTATTACTGCAAATATATATTTATACTTTTGTTATTGATACAAGTATTGCTGTTAATATTGTGATAAAAATTATTTTAAAAATCGCAGAACTATACTTAACGATTACTATTATTCATTTTAGTAAAATCATTATGATGTAGCTTAATTTCATAGTACTATAAAGGAAATATATTACCAAAATAAAATCTAATATACCAATCCTCCGCTATATCTGCGGAAGGTATTTCCATTGTCAATCAACTTTTCTAATATACGAAAGTGCTTCACATTGCACACTCTGCATATACTTCAGAGACCTGAAATGATAAAATAAAAGATATAAATATTCGGAGCATAAAACATTTCCTAACTTACTATGGATGGTGCGCAGGACATATAAATAAGAAAAATCTACACATTTAATTCAGGCGAGATAAGATATATGGGTTTGCCGACGTCTGTGCTCATGGGACTGGCAGTTACCTAGCCTCGTGCATTATTAATACAATTCCACAATTACAAAGTAATGCCTTCTGCCAGGAAGCGACCCCACAAGAATCAATAAAATTCACGCAGTTCTGGCGCCCAACTCGAATTTTTCAGTACATTAAGCAATGTACTTATATGTGTCGTTTAACTGCACTCCTGCAATTTATGCTCCGATAATCATTATTATACTCATATTATACCCATAATTACCTTATAAAATTGTCGGTATTACGTAAAAACAAAACTTTTAGTTTAAATCTTTAAATTTCTCAATAATTGATAAATTTTATTTTAAGGATGAATAATTTAAATGTGTTGCTTATTTACTATATAATATTTTTGTGTACGAGAATAGTCTAATAGTACTTTTTATGATAGTAGTAATTATAATTGATAATATTTTACTATTTCTGACCTATAAACTGATCAAAACTATAAATAATTGAATATTCCAATTTTAGTGTTTTTAATGAATATTTAAAAAAAAACGATATTTCGTAATTGATGTGTAAAAGGTAGATAGGTTTACAAAATAAAACTCTTATAATATTCTAATTAATATATGTCTTTTTGAAGTTTTGCGTTTTTAAATTAATAAATAACTTTATTTACAAACAATCGTCTAATTTTCAACGCTATGAAAATATTACACAAAATTAACCACAACTAACAAAATTAAATTAATATATTAGAAATGATACCCTATTAGAGCAAAGTTGTAAGTAAACATAGTTAACAATTTTCTTCTATAAATAGAGTAGTATACACACAGCGCTGAATACGCAACCTAATTAATTAACTTAATTTAACTTAATAACTGGCACCGCGAATTTTGCCGACGCACTAACTTAATTACCATCGCCCTATAATTTACCGTCAAAATCCCGCCGCAGATGTTTTATTAATAAAAAATAAAAATAGGGGGCAAACGAGACTTATAAATCCGCGGCGAACTTTTTTATTTGATAAAAAAGTGTAATGATATGCAAATCAAATAATTCCGTTTGCAATACCGGGAAGTAGTGAATAAAGTTCAGTTTTAAATTTCCGAGACGATTTAAATCGAGTTCCACAAAGAAGGTTTGCCCGGAAAAATACTTTTTATCCACGGTAGTTGATCCGTTGAAATTTCATAAGATAAAGTTGTCTGGTTACTGGAAACTAATATCAACTAACATGTTTGCGGTTCGAGTTTAGTTTGCATACTTTATTCATACAATATTAAATGCTTACTTTATCCCACATTGTTTTCATGGTTAACATACTATCCATATTAAGTAATTAAATTTGAATTTAATCTAAAATCATTTTATGATGTGTAATTATTTCTTCATAGTACAATATTTTAATATACATTCAATTAAAAGTTTACTTGCTATAAATTAAATAACACTCGTTTTAAATTATCTAATGCCGCAATGTCGGGAAACCTCGAGAGACACCACGCGAGTTATTGCACGAAAATTTAATATGCAACAATTCATAACCTCTACGGGAAGGAAACGAAGAAGAGCAAATAAACGAAGAACAAAATATAGACAAACACTCACCAGGACGAGAGTCAAATAATGAATCAAATCAAGAGCAATAGACTAAATTTTAAAGAAAAGAATCAATACGTACAAGAATAAATCTAGACTCAACTGAATCGTATTAAATCCCCTCTCAAAAAATTCACCACAAAAAACTAAAACTTAAAAAAAAGAACATTAGACATACATAATGAAGCAATTCCATACATTGGCCTAAAAACGAATTGACTAAAAACTGTCTTTAATACGAAATAAAAACAAAAACAACAAATAGAAACAATATAAAGGCTAATACACTCAGAAAAAAGTCCTAAAAACAACAGGCTCACACTCGTGTCACAATATATTAGATTCCCCTGGAACAAACTATTGCACATACCAGAAAGAACGATTTAATTTTGAAACACCCCAAAAGATAAAATAATATGTAGCATTCAAACATCATACAAAGACTTAAATGGATGTGCTTGGTCATTTTCTCTACCTAACCATAGTCTACTAGTAGTGTTATTCACTGGGCAATGTCCTCTGTAAGGAGACCAGTGACCAGTTTTATCTCGCTTTTAATGAGACGAAAGAGCTGTTTAGCTTTGCTAGGTAAACGGTCAATAAACATTTTTTATTTCCTTTGATCGGGTGTGTTTATCTAGTGGCCTATTTTGACCCTTTGGTCGCACTCTTAGACCACGTCCTTCCTATATCCTTTTTATAGCCCACAAGTAGGTTTTGGCTCGATCATAGTAGGCGCAGCTTCTTTTCTGACAAGTACATGGGCATGTTAGTTGCCTATATACCAGGGCATTTAGTACCCACATTAGAGTAAGCTTGTTTTCCTAGGCCAAATAGTTCAGAGCTTGTTTACAGTTCCGAGTAATTTTGGAATTGAAGCTGCATGCTTTGAGGTTCTTAAGGGCAGCCTGGCTGTCTGAGATCGGAGAGATGTGTCCCCCATTGTAGCCCCTTTTTGAACAAACCTGGGCACACGAAAACCGCTGCAAAGAAGCGTTACCTAATATTATGGTATATAATGATGTTTCTTCTAATACCGTTGAGCATATCGTCAACTTATTCGTTGAATATTTTTCATCAAACAGCAATGATGAAATAAAATGCAAAAATAAGAACAATTTCCAAATTGTTCCTAACAATTTTTTCGTTCCCATCAGCAAAGAGAAGAGGTTTAATTCTATATTAAGCTTAAAGATTACAAATGTTGCCGGCCCTGATAAAATACCCATCTGCTCTCTTGTTAATTGCATTTATTCGCTTTGTACACCAATATACATTTTATTCAGTAAATCTTTAAAACTTGGCACTATTCCGAATGCTTGGAAGATCATCTACATCTCAATTATAGGTTAATTAAACTCTTGGCGTTATTTCACAATTTTTATTCATCGATCATCATTCAATGTACAATTACAGAGAAATTTGTATTCAATCATGTATACCAAAGATACTTGACAAATTAACTTCTGAACAATTGGCTTGGTTTGCTAAGAGCATTATTATTCCACAACAGCACGGTTTTCTTTCGGGTCAAAAGAGTGGAAGATCATCGCAGCTGCATGAACTCCCCCAGCTTCATCTATTCAAAATTTTTGTATGTTTTTCTATATAATATTTTTGAATATTCATATGTATTTTTTTTGAAAGGAAGCTAAAGTGTAATAAACATAAAAAAAACATAAACATATCTAATTTGTTGGTACACAAACATTTTGTATCATCTGCGTTGGATGCTAATAATCAAGTTGACTCAGTATATACAGACTTTTTTAAAACGTTTGACAGATTCAGTGTAGAGCTCTTAGTACGTAAATTATCTATTATGGGATTACAGGTCTTTCTGAGGTAAACTCGTTTTTGCTTAATAGAAGTCAGATTGTACGCATATATTTTTTTTGTTTGACTCCAATTTCAGCGTCATCAGGTGTACTGCAATAATCTCAATGTGGACCTATACTGTTTTTACTTTTTATTAATGATTTACACATTGTATTTAAAAATAGTAAGTTTTTAATTTATGCCGATAACTTAAAATTTTTCTAGACCATTAAATCCTTGAAGGACTGTTCTGACAGAATAATCTAAGTAGTATGTATGAGGTTGTTGTCAAGTATGAAATGGAGCAAAATATGCCTTAATATTTACATAATACACTTTTTTCATTTTAGAGGTAACTCACTTATTCCTTTGCTGTAGAAGCCTGGATCACGGGAGTCAATGAACTCTTGAAACCCAATTTTGATAGCCTGTGCGGAATTGATTATTTTTCAGATAAAAATTGTTTAAATTTTGAAGGAAATGATGTTCCCACTGAACAAGGTCTGGCGAGTACGATAGGTGACCACCAAACAGTGACCATCAGCTTCTTCTGATGGGTGTCTCATTTCGGACATTGGTAACTCATAATTGTTCAACCTTGTAACAATTAGATTGAGATATAGTTCGGCCTTGCTGCGAGAAAGAAGAGAAAGACATGCATCGAGTCTTCATTCCTTCTGTGCATCAGTCAATTCATGCGATAACCATTTGTTCATCTTTTTCACTTTACCGATTTGTGCCAAATGAGTCAAGATATCAAGACGTGCACTTTGACTGGAATTTGCTTCCGCAGTGGCTTTCAGGACGTCATTATCCACCTGAGTCTTGGGTCGACCACGTGAGTCATTGACAGATCGAAATCTTCCGAACGAAATTTTAGAAACCAACGATCTACAGTCGGGTTTGTAGCTACTTGAATGCCGAACACTCAATAGTGTGATTATTGGCGACTGCCTGCCGTGTTGTGGCTCCACTGTGGAACTCATACTTCATCAACACACGAATTTTGCTGATTTCCATGGTCTCACTTAATCATATTGACTTAGTTTGCAATATGTTTCTAAAAAATAGAGATTTGTATGGCATATTAGTAAAGAACCAGATTTGGACTGGCTTCGAATACTATATTGTTAATTGGTCCGATGCCACTTAGAATATGAATCAGCAGTCTGGTATCCACACACAGGCATCAGTTATCGCAAACTAAATAAGATTCAAAACAAATTTCTTCGAAATATGGAGTACAAGACTGGTCAAATTCACATCCAGGGTTCTTACGCTAACATCATGAACCAACTTTGTATTGATTCATTAGGAAGAAGAAGAGTGATCGCTGACTTGTGCTGTCTTCATCGTTTAATTAATGGTTTCTTAGACTGCCCTGGATCTGGATCTAGATCGAGCTTGCCAACAGACAGCACAACGCTTGGAGGGTATCCCTAATGTTGGCCATGTTCGGCCAGAGCATGGACTCTCTAAGGACTCTCTAAGGTGGGCGAGAGAGTAAACAAGTATTCCTTAGCTGACAGTGACCCGTAAGGATACCTGTGATAAGACGCAGATTCCCCCGGGACAGTCGCAGATATTATTTAGCTGTTTTCAAATTGGGTCTGCAGCCTGAGATGTTGTCCCAACGTACTTTTAGCATCTTGAGTGTGCTGTTTAAAGATGCCAGTGAGGCATTTCGGTGGTGGTATCAATAAGAGCCGATTTGGCCCACGCCAGCTCGTCTGCCTTACTGTTGCTCTCTTCATTATTGTGTCACTTGGCCCAGCGCAGCTCAATACTGTTTGATTGTGCTGATTGTTTTAGAGTGTTGTGACATTTTTTTACTAGTCTTGAGGTGATCTTGTGACCACCCACTGCTAGTATTGCTGTCCTACTCTCTGTAAGGATCACAGATGTCACGGTGTAGGATTTCTTTTGCCCCATGGATGACACCAACGATCTCTGCAGAGGGTTTCCCCACCCTCTATACTCCCAGTTCCACTTTTTGTCGATACATTATACGGTCTGTTGAATGCATAGCAGGTTTGGATTGTCCGTCTTCCTTCCAAGGAAGACAGCCTCCTCTAAGAGGTAACTGTGTCTATCAGCCCTGCCTACTTGGACTGCCCTGACATACTAGCTGAATTAGATTTTAACATACCCAACAACAGGATCATTAGAAATACATCTATCTTTTTCCAGGGCTTATACAATACTAATATTAGTGCAATTACATCGTACTCATTAGACTTAAATTTTTGTTCGTGCAGGGGAAGTAAGTCTAATAAAGCTTCCATTGCTACAGCCCGCGTGATACCAAGACAGTCCATTATCTGAAGGGTTTGAAGCTTCTTATTGGCTGTTACTTGTTTGGTCTTGACCAACTATAGTAAGCTATATGTAATAATAGGTCTTACTACTATAATGTACAGCTAATGTGTCCAGTCTCCATTATCTGCCAAAGTAGCTTTTAGGTGCGCGTTTTAATTAAGTTTCCGATCTATTGTTAAACCTAGATATTTCTACCCGATCAGACAGCGCAATTTCTTGTCCTTTTACTTTGAGAGCTTTGACCGTTTTACTATACTATGTCTGAAGGAAGGCTTCAATGTCAATCCTGACAAAACTGTGGTAGTACCTTTCACTAATCGTAGGAAGCTGAATATCATAGCTCGCAAAGTAAAAGGATGAAATTGCGGAAGTGCTATTAAGGGCAACTTGGGCTTGAAACGATATGACCTTGTCGACCAAGGACATCAGGAGGACATCCACCACAATACACCACAGCACCCATTTGCTGTGGTTGCCGTTTCTGATTCGCTCCATATTCCTGCGGTGATCTTACGCTTTTCGAGTATGACATTGTTCTATCTTATTGTGAGTATGTTGATATCCTTCAAGGTGGGCCCTTTTCTACGGTTTTATTTGTTATGTTGTCGAACGCACCTTCAATATACATGAAAATACCTAATGCAATCTTCTTGTGCTTCAATTAAAACGAACCGTTTCCTACCAGATACTTTCAGTATCATCGTCTAAATTTACTTGATTTCTTATCAAAATATGTAACTGCTTTACTGATACACCATGTATATATTTTTTTATCAATTTCGATTTGAGAATTTTAATATACTTCTCTTCCTGATCGTCAATAAGCTTAAATTATGTTTAGTGTTCATTTAAAATTTGTTTCCTCTATTAAAGGAAAGAATAATTGCAAATTCGTATGATAAGAACCCTTAATTTTAATAATTAAAAATTATTAATAAATTTATTCATTTTAAACATGCTTTGATTAGTAACTATAATATTCGTCTAAATCTTAATTTATCATCTAATATACGCTTCTATTGCCTTTGGTTATTAAAATTTTACAATAATCAAATTTGTAAATTATAAACTAAAATATAAATTCTTGTATTGCACAACAATATAATCACTCATACATTATTGTACTGAATACTAAATATATTTTTTCCGTTTCAGGTGAGTTAGGGCTGAAGATTGTTCCATAAGGTAACTGTTTTCCATATTTATTTCTGGGTTAAGTTATAGAAATAAATCACACTATTTAGGATTTTAATTTTTTTATAAAAGTTACAAATTTCATAATTATCTTACCAGGTTATAGATTAATTTATTGGCTACCAAAAAATGTAGAATATCAATTTATTATTATGAAATCGCTGTTTCATTTAAATACTTAATTTAACATCAATAAAAAGAGATTCAAAGTTATACTACTAACAGCACAATTGAAATAACTGAACGTTAAATATAATGACACTCGGAACGAATTTTTATTAAATATTCGATTCTATATTATTTTTTTGATATAAAAGTGTATAATAAAAGTAGTTTTAGTTACAGTTGGACGCATATGTTAAAATATAACAAACTTGTATGTGCTTCTATTTCTTTTTAAATACACAAAGTGGTATCTTAAAAACAAATTATTTTTGCATGAAATTAAAAGCTTTAATTACCATAGTTAGAATGATCCAATTTAGGTCAAGTATGGGTCGTGTTGTTCGATAGCTTGTTGGCATTTTGAAGGTAATGACAGGAATAGATTGTAATCACTTGGTGCCAGGTCTGAACTAAGAATGAGAATCTTCTAACTAAGCTCACGGAGCTTCTGGCGAGTCACTATCGATGTATGTGGCCTGGCGTTGTCCTGATTGAACGCAATTCCTCACCAAAGTGACCATTTCTGGGTGATTGCTACCTTCACACGGTTCAATTGTTGACAGTACAGTTTCGAGTTAAGAGTGTTGTCGTAGGAGAGCAGGTAATTCTAGATAATTCCTTGCCAATCCCACCAAACACACAGCAAAACCTTCCTAGCCGTCAATCCTGGCTTGGCCACCGTTTCCGCCGGCTCACCATGATTCCACCACGACCGTTTTCATTTGACGTTATCGTAAATGATCCACTTTTTATCACCAGTCACCAATCGCTTCATAAATGAGTCGATTTGGTTGCGATTCAGTAGCGATTTGCAGATAGAAATTCGGTTCATGAAGTTTTTTTGCGTGGGGCAAATATCGAGCTTCTTTTTTATCCAGCCTTATTCAAAAGGTTCCAAAAATCTTTAGCTCTTGAGCAATCGAAAAGTACTTACATGTTGGTCGAACTCGACAATGTTCAAATATTGCACGTGATTGGCGGTTACAGTATCAGCACCTTAAAAACTATTCAAAATTTCAGTCGCATTAATCTTAGATAAAGGATTTAATTGCTTTAATGGTGAAACCTTCAAAAAATTTGCTTCATTGTCTTCTTGTACCACAATAATATTAAGGATTCAACAAAACAAATAGTTTCTATTTGTTATACATATATTAAAAATGATATGTCAACAAAATTTGGTTAAATGAGCAGATTGCACAAGTTTTTTTTTTGGAAAATAATCAAACAACAATTAAAAACATTGATATCATTATCTAAATTTAGATGGTCTACCACAGAAGCATAAAATAATTAATTACATTATAATGTTTTATCTATATAATAATTTAAGGGAACCATTCACAACGGACAAAATTCTTTTTATTGCACAATTTTGTAAATAAAATTCTAAACATTCTTAAGAGGTTAATAGTTTAGATTAAGGTAAACTGTAAGTTGATAGAATACTTTAGTTAATCAGCACTAAAATTAACATATGAAAGTAGAAAGGTTTGAAGTTAACGAGTTATTAATTATAAAATAGGTAATTAAAAATTCAGTGTTTAATTAGATCCACACTTTTAATTTTAAAATATGAACATAACTTTATAGAGTTAGCTGTGTAACTATAAATGCAATACATCGATATTTAAAGCACGATAAATTATTGTATTATTTTATGCCTCTTTGCATATTATTTTAATCATCTATAATTCAATAAAATTTATTTTAATAGAGCATTGTTCCATATTACACAAATTTGTAGATTATTATTGGTAATTTCAAAACAAGCAACGTGCAGGAATAATGCATATCCATGCAAGCTAATTAATAATACACCGGATGTTTGTTTTAATATCATATGCACTGTTATGAATTATAGATAATTGAAAACTCAATATTTTACAAACCAGTATCGCTGGAATTTTTCGGAACTTGACATTCATATACAGTTATAGTTTTAATTATTGTTAAAACATAAAATATTATAAATAATTTTAAGTAAAAAATTATATTTAATCCTATTACCTTAATGCTGATATTATAGGCAATCAAATATTATAATGGATAATCAATCATATAGTAATAATTAATGCTCCCTATGTGAGGAAACCTTGATTATAGATTACCTGTTGAGTTCGGTTAGGTGGTGGCAAGAGAAGTTACAATTTACTATTATTAATCGCCTAAAATTTGCTTCCATCTGCCTACAACGACGTAAAGATATATGCAACTGCTTCATCATTATTGAGAATTATCTTGCTCTCGTATCTGCAACTATGTATACACAAAATTATTATTAGACACATTGATGATGAAATGGTTCCAGAGATGTACTACCCAATGTATCTCACATCTGCACAAGTTAAGATAAATCTGTTACACTGATTATGTATGCTATGTTACGTATTTAATCAGGTATTTGTCGTTTATGGATGTTATTATTCTTACCTAAATAAGAATCTATAAATTTAACAAGGTTTATATTTTTTAATTAAAATCATAACTGTATATAATATTTATTTCGTATCATTAGATTCGTTAATAAAATATAAGGAAATGATGATTATTCAGTTATACAAACAAAGTTAAAACTATGGTTAATTTTTAATGATAATTATTATTTCTTCGTAATAATGTTTCTTGATATTAATTTATTACTTAAGGTTTGAATTGCATGTAAATAGTAAAATATGTTTTTGCTCTTAACTGAATACTGGTTTTTATTGCATTGGAATATTAAAATTAATTTTAATAATTGATGATATTTATTAGAGAGAAAACATCTTTATTGAAGATAGTAATTACATATAATTAACAAATAACAAATTTTGTAATTCTTCGTCTTCATTTTCTCTTTTTCTTCGTGGCTATTTATTATATTTTACTATTTCAATGCAATTTAAATCTCTAGTAACCAATTAAAATTAAAATCAAGAATAAAAAACGTTTACAATTCTAGTTCAATTAAAACTTGTTACTTAAAAGCAATAAACACTATAAGGAAGTAATAATAATGATATTTACATCTAATTACGATAATTACAATATTATTAATATATAGAGTTAAATAATCCAAATTAAGTTCAAAATTTGTATTCTATAATTATTGAGTTCATTAACTCAATAAAATTCCTTGCTTCACTTGTTTCATTTATTTTTCTTAAAAATTTTCTGATACCATTGGATATAAAAAGAAAACTTCAAAATTATAGATAAAAATATTACAAAAATTTAGCTCACAGGACTTTTAGGTGGAGTTCACTATGTGTTCTTCCACTTAGAATATGTTTCTTCTTCATTTGATGGAATTCTTTGTACACAGAAAATGTTCACCATTCGACAATATTTTAGCTATTGTATATTATTTATAGTGATGTAACTATGCCTGTAAAAGACATTACTTATGTCAATTTTTATTGAGTTCATCACTTCGTTTCCCTGTCCTCAATTGTTCTACGCTGATAAGAATAGAAAATAGATAGAAACAGGTCCGTTGCTGCTTGTTGGCAGGGAATAATAATTAAAATTACTATATTCATCAAATTAAAAAAAAAAATTAAAATAATATAGCATTTAATTGAACTTTGTATTTAATTACAATAATTTAAATATTCATCAATGCGAAATAATCTTGTAAACGAGTTATAAATCAAATAACTACATGACTCTCAACTATCTTAAACACTAGTTGCAGATAATTGCAGGAATCGCATGCTTCCATTACACGCACGCACTTTTAATCGTGGTAACAAGGATCGACCTATAAATTGAACTGAATAATACATGTGAACTTTCTCTTATTATCTGTTAATGTTTTTCATTTTAATAGCAAAATGCATTGCTTAGTAAATAAATTTAAATTTTCATTTATATTTACCACTTGATGCTTATGATAAATATTGGAATAATTATCGATTTAATAGTATAATTCTACTTAATAAGTTAAGAACTGCTAAACACTTAGTTTGTTTCAGTTGTTTTCGCTAGTTCAGTGAAACAAATCAAGTGTTTATTAATTAATACTTTACTTTAGTGAGAAAATAATTAATACAGTTTTAGCAGTGACTACAATTAAATATAATTAAAAATAATTATAAAGTAATTTGCAGTTATCTTACTAATTGCCGACAACTCATAAAAAGAATAAATATTATATCACCTCTTGGGTTCAGTTTCAGGACCGATACTTTTCCTCCTACATAAAATAATGTCTCTTATAGTTCAGAAAATTTTCAAGTAGTGTAATTTTCAGATGACACTACAATAACTAATACTTGTACCGATTTTAACAAACTAAAAATACAAAATGAGCTCACTTTACTATTTGTAAAAGAAAAAATAAATAATTTTAAACCATATCAGTATTAATTACTTTTATTCTACATTGATCTTCAGTTCATATACAACATATAATACTGATATTAATAATGCTTATGTATATACCATAATTATTTATATTATTATAGATTTAATATTCTACAATTCAATGATACTGTTTTAGTAGCTATTCCAGCTAAACCATAATTAAAATTAAGAAATCATGTTGAAACAAATTTTTATCCCGAAAGGTATAAAATTGATTTATTTGCAATTATCCACTAATTGACAATAACACGCAAAAATAGAAAATAGTATATCACATGTATTAGAAACGTACCGCAGGGTTCATTTTTAGGACCTATATTCTTTCTATATACAAATGATATCTTTTATAGTTTGGAAATGTGTTACAACAACTAATAGTAGCACCGATTTTAACATGGCAAAATGAACCCTCTAGTATCTATGAAAGAGAAAGATTAAGAAATATAAACAATAACAGGTTTAATTACGTTTACTCTATCTTTATCTCGTATCGGGATCATATCTTATCCATCCGGCACGATATACAGTAATTTGCAGTTTTCTCACTAATAATAATAAAATTTATTCAAATATAGATGTAATACATTACATAACAAACACATTAAAAAAACACTTTTCAATAACATCAAAAGAAAACAACTTGTAATAAAGACAAATAGTATATCGCAGATGAGAATTATTTAGAAGGATGTACCGCAGGGTTCAGTCTTAATACCTATATCATGTCTCATATACATAAATGGTCCACCTGGTATTTTCGAAAATTATCAAGTGTTATTTGCACATGGCACTACAAAAACTAATAGTTGAACCGACTTACAAAAAAAATAAAAAAATGAGCACTATATAGTATATGCGATACAAAATAGTTTAATCTTTGCGTAATCATTCTATTTTTAAAGAAAATACTTTGGTCTGAATATTGATATCAAATTAAAATGGAATATGAATTATCAAATTAACATTAAACAATTATTTTCTTCGAAATCTTGCAAGTTCATTTTAGAATGAGGTTCTAAGAACTGTATACTTTTTATTCGCATTTAACTTACGCCATTACTGCGCCGTATTCTGTTAACAATAGAAGAACAATGAGAATTCTAGAAAGATTTATTTATATATTGTGATAATGGTAGGCCACATATCGGAAATGTGTATTAGGTATAAATTTGCCATGACCGTGGTCAATATAGGCTAGGAAGAACGTGAAATATACTGAGTTATTACAAAAAAGTTTTAGAAGAGGGAAGGGGACAAGAGATCAAATCTTTAGGATAGCAGATATAGTAATGCAATAGAAGGGATATTTGTATGTACTATTTTTAGACTTGATGTAGTACCGAGGAAGAGTAAAATATAAAATGAAAGAATGGCTAATCGGATAGGAAATGTGGGTTTTTGGAACATGTGAATGTATGGTGCCCGTTACGCCCTTTGCTAATTATTTTATTTTAGAGAATTAGGAAAGCTGCTTAGGAAAGGATACGCGTTTGAGGAGTCTTCGAATAAAACAAGCTATGTATGCTGACATATACAGATGATATGTTATCATTGCAGTTAGATTTGCAAAAAATAAAAACATACTGAAGAGAGTGGAAAGATATATGAATTGAAGAGGAATATTTATAAATTTAGGGAAGACAATGTGGATGAGGTTTAGAAATAACGAAGAGGAGAGAAGAGTAAAAGAAGAATACAAACCGAAAGGGTATGGCAATTGAAATTATTAATGTTCATAGTTACTTAGAAATAATTTTTAAGGGTACAAGCAGATATATTTAATTAATAATAAGTGTTTGATTTTTAAATTTATATTTATCACATTACAATTGTTTACTTTTATTTATACAACTTTTTATTAACTTGTCTATGAATTTAATTTTACTTATACACTTATTTATTTATTTATTGTCTTATAAAAGAGTAACATTAAAGTTTATCATATGATTTTCCATTTTAACCCTCATTCCCGCGTCAAGATACCCGGGTACCTTTACGGCTTGATTTACTATTACAAAATTAAAATTTTTAACTAGGTCTCTAAAACTATTTATTAACAATCCATTTGTGTTTGAAGTAACAAAAATAACACTTAATTTATTTGTTGGCAAACATGTTTATACTCTATCCCCACGACGTATCTTGGTACCTTCATGTGTTTCATATTATCTACTAATATTATTCATACATATATAAGTGTAAAAGATATTAGGAGTTGTATCAATAGAGATAAAACAAAATGAAAACTAAGAAAAAATATATTTATTGCTATTAAATTTATTTAAGATAAACATTTTATATATTTTTCAGGTTGGTTTATTACATTCAATGCATCCTTTTATTGATTTCCTCTGCTTTTAAGATGAGGATCTGCAAATATGACAGCTACCTACTATTTTTAGGCGTCCAGTTGCATCTATAATTGTATTTTGGTCAGTTTGAAGTGGATTATTTATTTTGGAGGACCTTTCCTAACAAGCATTTAATCCCTGAACTTATTCCAAAATTTAGTATGCTTTGGAACATTGTGATCTTGTTTTTATGACTGGTAAAGCAAGTTATATACCTAAATCTTGTAGAATTTTCTTGCGTTGGTTGTTTAATTTTTTCTCCAATGGATTGTTTTCCACATAAATGATATACACTGCTAGTGCTGCTATATGAATTATAAAATATTAATACAGGCCATCGATTTGTCTTACGTTTTGCCGTATAGTGTGATACCATTTTGTCCATATTCTTTTCGGCATTTATTGGCTAGCATCTTGGGGGTATACGCGGTTCGTTCTTTTTCAGAGTACCAACAAGCGATAATTTCCATGGCATCAACAAACGCACTAATGGTAACGTTGAAAAAAAATCCTAATTCGGTGGCATAAATTTTTCACTACCCGCTCGCCTTGATTTTGTTCGCGACTATCTATTGATTTTCCAGTATATATCTGGCCAGTGATTGGATAAGAATTCTATGAGTTGCATACCCACCAAATTTTTATGCTGTATTTTCATTTTCTAACATTTTCATCTCTTTATTTAGACGATTAATAATGTTAGCAAAATCACGATGTTTCCCTTGAAATAGTATGCAGTAACTACATGTATTTGATAATAAGTTCTTAGCGCCGACCAGGTCTTAATCCTGTTTACGGTAACTGTATTTCATTGTACTAATCAGTAATAAGAAGACTAATATATAATCCAATTAAATATGCTTATTATTTCCCAAAAAGGGCGTTCTAAATAAGCAGCTGAAAGTAGGTACCCAGGTACCTACGCGGCGGGGATTCGTATACATTTTCTATCGTGGGGAAGAGGGTTAAACCATTTGGGCCGTTAACAAAAAATGATATATGTTAACCGTTCGCGTTCTTGTAAGTCTTAATTTTGTTTGTATTTCTAAATTCAAAATTAAATTACATTTTATTTCCTAAATACTATGGTAATTTTTGTTGGTGTGAGTAGGGAGGGCGTGTGGCTTGCTCAGTTGGGATGAAAATTCTAATTAGAAACGAGTATAAATAACTAAGTTTTTTTTAATTCGTAAAAATAATCTAATAATTAATATACAACTTAAAACAGTTAGTATATTTAACAAGAAAGAATTGAAATTATCTTCAAAATTGATAACATTGGCTAATCAAAATTGTTGGAAATATAGAGGAAATAATAGTTTCTTAATGATTTTGTCTATTTGCACTATAATTTTAATATTTTATTTGTTACTGTTCAAATATAATAAATTAAACTATTAAATCAAAATTTCAAGAAAGGTTTTAAATTAAAAAAAATACTTTTTAATTTGACAACATATGAAAATCAACTACATGAGTTAAACTAGTGATGGGATGATTCGAATGAAAATAATCGATTCATTTGATTATCAAAATAATCGATTATCTGGAGAACTTGTCGTTATATCTAACTGTATTCATTATTTCTGTATAATAAGTTTTTCCGTTAATAAAGTTTAAAAACTTATTTTTATAATTCGAATGTTTCACTCGAGCGATCAGTTCTTGACGTATACATATTTAAAAGAACGTGTATTCGATTATTGGAAATAAAAAGAACCAGCACAAATGATGAATTCCGAATAAGAGTAATTGTTGATAAAAATGATACAATTAAATGCTGTCAATTATTCAACATAACGTAAATTGCAATAAAAGCAATAATTTATGTTGTAAGATGTATGTAATAAAAGATTGTTAAAAATGTGCCTGAAATTTTTTACAGTTTCAAATAAAATATTTTTGCTCTACTCTTCAATTTATGAATTTTTTCTTAATGTTAAATTTACTGTTGCTCTTTATCTGTTCGCCAAATTTGTCATGTCAGACTTTTCAGATTAATTTTTGAAAACGCTGTATAAATTATAATATTTCAATTATAAAAAATTAAACACTGAAACATGTGTCTTATGTTTATCGCAATTTATCATCGAATTTCATAGATTCCGCCATCTTACTTACTTTAAAAAAAAGTAGATTATAAAAATGAATCCTTTTTATAATCTCAGATTTTGAGAAAAAAAAGCAACTGAAAAACCTAATTTATGCAAATGTTTAATTAAATTTATTTTTGAGTAATATTGCGTAACTAATAAATTTTAAAATTTGAAGTTGAAGGTGGTAGGTAAATAAATATACAAAAAAATTCGAAAATAGTTAAATGTTCGTTCAATACCAACAATTTGATTAATTAACATGAAAAATTCTAGCCCTTGACATTGTTATAATATGATAATTATTACAAATATTACAAAGAATTATTAAAAACATCCATTCAAAAATATGATTTTATTTCAATTTTGTAGAGATAATCGATTTCTCTGAATATTTGCTAATTGTCCAACTGTCCCAAGAATACATAAATATTTACAATCAAGTAAAGTTACAGAAATGTTAATTTGTATTTACTCAAAAACTCAAGATGATTTTTTTCCGATTAAGATGAGGCATTTCTAAATATTGCTGAACAGCAAGCATTACCTTGGTGCTTGAAGTAGTGCTTGTTTGATATCTTTTATCGAAATGGTTTCTAGACCGGTTTCATGTATAACTACACCTGGATCGCAGTTTTCTCTTGAAATTACTGATAATTTAGTTCAGAAATCAAAGTGGAAAGTTCGTCAGCAATCTATTTTTGAGGCGCATCTCCATTTTTTTTTTTCAAGTTAAAAAGCAACATTTTTAATTTGTTGTTTGTTTCTAGTGGATCAAATCTACGATTAATAATATAAATTAGGGTATTACTTAATAAAAATCCAACTTCTGTTTTTTCTCTTACCAAAGGAATAATGCCAGTTATTATAGGGTATTTTTCTCCAGACAAAGTGGTTGTTATCGTTTCAACGGGTTTTAGAACAGAAACAATGTCTTCTAAAATGCCCCATTCAGTGGCACCTAAAAATTCTGGAGCCATTTCAAGGCTCATGACTGTGATGGAATTAAATTGAAGATGAATTCCATCAGTGGTTAAGTCCTGTTTTACCTTTAAAATGGGTTTCCTGTTGAGTTAATTTCAATTTTTCTGCTGCTAAAATTAGTTACTAAGACACTGTTTTTAATAAACAGTCCAATCTTGGATCTTCCGTGAAAACTTCCTTAATACATAAATTTAATGTAATACATAAATTTAATGTTGTTTATGTTATTTTGATTGCATTTTTAATATTTGCCCCATTATCCGAAACAACAGTTACCACTTTATTCAAAATGTTCCACTCAATGTTGTAGTTATTTCATTAGCGATATTTCGTTCCAGTATGCTTGCCAAGTGTTTCTTTTGTTGCTAGTACCTTTGAGCGCAGAGTGTCTTCATAAATAAAATGGGCAGTTATGATGGAAATATGATTTACTTCTTTTAACTCGCTTTTTTAATTTCGACACCGCTTCTTCATAAAAACTTTTCAGTATACTCTAAAAATCTTTAATTTTTGTTATTAATTATTGTTCTCTGTCAACAATAGCCACGGACCGATTTCGATCTATTTTGGATCTCATCAGCGTAGCACAGTTGGAGACATGGAATCGAGTTTTACTATCGAGTTTACCGTGTGCAACGTTTAGACAATAGATGGCACCTTTGTGGTAATATCTTAAATGTTATTATTACTATTATTATTACAAGTTAATTTATATATATAGATAGCTAGATTATTAAAACATAGATTATAGTCTATAAAATGCACTTACGATTATTACAAATTGCTTTAATTGAAATTTCAACGCTCTTTTTCTAATAGACTTCTGAGTTAAATTAAGTCTTATATATTCTAATGAACTTAAGATTACTAAACTATTTAAAATCACATATCTTAATAATCTTGTTTTCCTTTTTTACTGCATGATCGACTTTTTTATTATCATTATTTTCCACTTTTAAATTGATTGATATATTTACACAGAAAATTTAAGCTCTATCCTTTACTTATACACTTCAGTTAATTCCAGAAATACTCGTTTCTTAGAATATATTTACAATGGAACACACAAAGCGGACTGCGATGGAAGCGATTGAATTCCTAACTAGTTATCGATCACGTCTACGTCCGAAATATCATTATTTTAGATTATTCAAATGCTTGAATTACCAATACATATAACATCCAATATCTAGTAATTGCTAAGACCAGCGGGCATATTCCGGCCGGGGCACTTGAACTAAATTTAATCCGCTTCACTTAGCGATTGGTTTACACAGCATAAAATTATTTTATAGTTTCATCAATATAATTGCAAACATACGGGGGCCGCAGCTGTGCAGCAATCTATTAAACTTGGCCTTAATGATTTGGTGCCTCGCATAGAAGGCTTTAATATTTTATTTAACGTCACGTTTTACTAGTCGCAGAGCTTGCGATCTAAATTTCCGACGAATGCATTTAGGAACATCTGTCGTCATCTACTCGCCTGCGTAATAGGATTAAAACGGGCCACTGTTATGATTTGATTATAATTTTTATAGCTATTTTCATGTTGTACTTTTAGGCGAGTAATTAGAAGCACCAGTGGGGTTGTATCACTAAAAAATTCTTCGGATATAACGCAACTTCATATAAAATAATTGTATTATTAAAACAACAAAGCCCTGTTATAAAAGATTTGATGTGATAATTTAATTAGATTCAGTAATATTTACTTCGCTTTTACTAATTATTTGATCCCTCCGATCAATTTGTTCAGAAATAGAGGAATTCGAAACGCTTGTTTATAATCAATGAGAAGTAAATCGTATTTCTTATAAGATCAAACAAAAGACAAATGAGCTCAATTTTTCCTGAACTCATAAAAATATTTATTCATATTTGATTTTTGAAATAAATTAAAAATCATAAGATACTAAATTTATGACCTACTAATTCAAATGCTCTACAATCAAGTATCTAAAGGCATGTAAAATACCTAAAACCATTTTAGTTTTTGTATATAAATTATATGAAGAGTTTCGTTTTGTATTTCATATTAAATTTAACTTTATAGAAGCAAGTAGCGCCGAAGATTAAACATGCACTGCTCCACTTTGAAAGAATTCTCATTACCATACCTACAACTTTTATGATTAAATTAATGATTAATTAAATACTAAATGATATTTTAAACATACAAACTTCAATCTTAACTTATGAGTTCATCTTATTTAATACTCATTTGCATAACAACCTCTTAACCTTATTCAACTAATGAAATAAATTAGATGCCGTAAAGTGCGGGACATATTCAATTTATTGTAACTGTAATGCAATTACTGTTCCGCAATTACCGGAGAATTGTTCGAACACGACACAGATTCACCCGTTACACACCCTGTGCGACGGAGCGACAGGGTAAACGGTAAGCACAAATATAGACAAGGGCTTGTTTATGCCGGCGCGGTACTACAATTGAATATGAGAACAATGCACATTAAGTGCGATTTATTACTTGGTGGGAGCGTTGGGCATTATCCCGATAAAGAGGCTACACCCAGAGGCCCGTATATCATAGCCGCATAGCATTATAGCGCTAGCTGGCGTCGCGGCGCCACTACGCACCAGCGGCATGCCGTAAGCCCTGCACGCTGAGCCGCCCGGCCCTATCTACACATGTATTCAAATTATCAACCTCTATGTTTGTGTCAGCGGTTCAAGAGGAAATTTAATTCCAGACCTTATTATACATTATTTATTGCACCGCACAAATATCTACAACAAACCTAATTTTATTTAGTGTATCGCTGTAGGCTTTGCATTTATATATTGGTGATTCAATAAAATTTAATACATATAATAAAATATCGTTATTCATACATAATAAATAACAGTTTTAAAGGGAAATTAAAGCCCTTAAAATATATATCGGTATATAATTTTAATAAAATTCGAAAATAAATAACAATAATCAAAATAAAATCTAATATAATATATAAATTTAATGTTAAAAAGCACCTATGAGAAAAGAACTTATGATATATACAATTTAAAGAACATTTATTTCGGACATAATACGTTAGCTAATCCCTACCAACCACCGAATAAATCATGCGTTACAACGTAACATATGTAAACAAATGTTGTATATAAAAGTATAAAATCAGGTTGTCGACCGTCGGGCGTACATCCGGACTAAATGGAACGAAGTTAATCCTCGTTCTGAGCAAAGGTTGCAAAGTTTATAATGGGGCTATATATAATACGGTAGACCTTATTTTGCGACTTTTAATTTTTTATGACAAAATTCGTCCAGTTCCCTAACGCTAAAAATAAAATATGAGATTCGTCATTAATCTTCGGATAGATGTTTTACATCTAATTTAAACTGCCTACAGTTTAATCAATAGACGGAAGCAATCCAATTAGATGAATAAAACTAGGAATAATTTTTAATTTTTTGAAAGAAAAATTTCCTACTAATTGGATTTGAATTAATTTAATATGTATGTCAATTGTCACATCCCGCTTGTTATTTATTACCCAAATCTGTCACATAAGTTTTTTTTTAAATAAATAAATGCTTTATTATCCAACAGATAAGTATCCAATTACAGGATAATATAAATTACAACACGCCGGTGGTGGCGCATCGGTTACGGCCCCGAACTGACGTGCAGCAACGTTGATTCGGGTCAGTAGTCGGATGGGTGACCGGTACCATTCACCATTGGGATACAATTAATAGTGCTTTAAAGTGACGGGGGCGATCCTTTAAACTAACAAGCTCATTTACACACACACAAATACACAAATGACACATGGCGGAAGGACCACGTGGTCGATAGCCTAACACTACTACTACTACTACTACTATAAATTACAAAATAACAACAAATAGGTTATGATCAATAAAATAAAATAAAACGCTGAAATAAAGTAATTTAAATTAGGAACAGACGAAATAATATATCAAAAACAATAAAAACTACTAATTATAAGTTAGCGTAAACGTAAACAACAAATAGATATACAAAGATATATGTAAATAGCGCAATTATTTATAGCTGATTCTACACTTAACTGTATTTACTATTTTACTTAAAGTATCGCTGAAAAGGTCAAGGTCATAGCAATATTTATTTACGTAAGAACACATCGAATAGATAGGAGAGTGTAAGCGATAATTAGTTTTACAATTATCCAAATAAAAAAGATGTCTCTGACGAGATCTATTAGATGGCACATAAAAGTTTAGTTTGGATAACAACGTCTCGTCCGATATCTGTTCATTTAATAACTTATAAACAAATACAATTTGAAAAATGATACGACGTGCTTCAAGGCTTTGATATCCAAACTCGTCCAAGAGACCCGGATAGTCAAAGTTATGCGGTAAATAAGTACCATGTTTGCGAAAGTAAAGGGTTTTTAAAAATTTACGTTGAACCTTTTCAAGAGCATTTATGTTTGCATTATAATACGGACTCCACACGACCGACGAGTACTCGAGTTTACTGTTGTAGAAGGCAATTAGTGGTTCAAGATGGATAGACATTTTGGTATTTCGTAAGATAAATCCAAAAATCTTTTGGCAGTCAGAAACTATCTTTTGAAAGTAATCTTTGAAACATAACTTATTATCTATAAGTATCTCAAGGTCGTTAAAGTTAGTAACACGTTCCAATGTTGAATCTAGAATTTTATAGTTGAAAAGTAAGTTACTGTGTTTTCTGCTAAATGATACAACTTTGCATTTATTAGTATTAGGCTCTAATTTATTTTCGATACACCAATCGACTAGTAATGAAATGTCATGTTGAAGAGTGACACAATCTGCTATACTAGTAATTTTATGATAAATTTTAATGTCGAAAAAACAAGGGCCCTAAATTGGACCCTTGAGGAACCCCACTAGTAGCAGTATATTCAAAAGATTTGAAGCCATGACACCACACAACGTTTTTTCAATTTGATAAATATGAAGAAATAAGGCTCAAGAGATTATAATTGAGTCCAAAAGCTGACAATTTCATTAGTAATATATTGTGAGACACTCTGTCGAAAGCTTTGGTTAGATCAGTATATATGACATCTGTTTGATAACGATTCAAGATTACAAGAAATATCATCAACAAAATTTAATAAGTTCGTCGTTGTTGATTTGCCTTTTAAGAAACCATGCTGATTATTTGATATTTTAGGTTTAACATGCTGGTAAATTATATGATTAATGATTATTTCAAATATTTTTGAGAAATTACAAATTAAAGCTATAGCGCGGTAATGTAGTATGTTATTAATCTCATTTTTTTGAAGAGTTATAACTTTTGTGCGTTTCCAGCAATCAGAATAAGTACATGATGTTAGAAATAGATTAAAAATATGCAATAGTGGTACATCTAATGCTTTAGCACAATCTTAATAATAATGGCTGGTATATTATCGGGCCGCATTTGAAGTTGGATTTCAAAGATTTTATAAGCTTCATGGACATCATTTAATGTAATACGTTTGATAGCTAGAGTGGGCAAGATATGAGTGCTTAAATTTATACAAGAGTGATTACAAGTCAGGGGCGAAAACGTTGACGAAAAAAACTGAGCAAAAGATGTAGATATCTCTTCTGGTGTTGAACATAATTTATCATTATAATACATATTTGCCGGAATGCGCGGAACTCCTATTTGTCGTTTAATGAATGTCCATAGTTGCTTTGGATTATTTTTAACATTAGTTTCAATGCACTCTATATATTTAGTGTAGTCAGCTTCTATATTAAACTTTACTCTACGGCGGCATTCCGTGAATTTAAGTCGGTTCAAATGACACTTGCGCTTTAAAAGTGATTTTCTTAATCTATTTTTTTCACATATGCTAGACTTTGTAACTGGGGAGTACCATGTAGGAAACTTAACTTGTTTTTTTATTGTTTTTGGAACAGTAAAGTAAACAATATGTTATAAAAATGAGAACACGCATCATCAGGAGAGATACATCGCAATACAGACACCCAGTTAGCTTTAGAAATTTCTTCATAAAGTAAAGGGAAATTGGCCTTTCTAAAATTAAAAGTCCTAACATTAGACAACAATTCCTTTTCATTTGTTCGAAAAAAGGTACATGTGAATTCTAACGCAGCATGATAATGATCTTCGTTAAGTAAACAATAATTTGAGTGTTTGACAATACAATTAAATGAATTAGAATGCATAATTAAATCCAGAAGCCTGTGTAATGAACTAAGAATATGGTTTGCTTGAGCAAGTGACATATAATTTGCAAAGTTGGATACTAATAGAGACTTATTACATTGATTGGATAAATACTCAGGAATGTTGAAGTCACCTGCAATAAGATAATATTTATCAGGTAAATAATTCTCTAAAAAGTTAAAAACAGTTTCATAATCATTTAGAGGTGTTTGAGGAGGTATATAAATTATTGAAACAGTTAAAGTGTCGCCATCCTTAGTTAAACGAATTGTTAATAAATCTATATTTAAAGGTAACATTTCGTATGGAAGATTGATGACAGTCGTTGCAAATGTTGTCTTCACCGCGATGAGAACACCGCCACCTCGGCCGCATCGCCGATCGCTTCTGAAAACATTGTAATTTGGTGGAAACAGTTCGGAGTTATGTAAGCTAGAATTAGCCCATGTTTCTGTCAGCATAATTATATCCAATTCCAATTCATCGTACAAAAGAATGTTATTGTAAAATTTGACAGTTTTGGTATTAAGTCCTCTAACGTTTTGATAATAACATAAAAATGATGGTGAAGTGAGCGAAGAGGTGTGCATTAGTTTTTTTGAGTAATTATTTTGGGTAGCCAGTCAATATATTTGAGCACAACATTTTCACCATTATTTTTACGTTCTTTAAATTCATCAATAATTTTACGACGTTTAACACTTTGTCTAGGTGTTAAGTCTTTGTTTAGATATATATTCTTATATGATTCCGCGTTACGAAGTAGTTTAGCATTATTAAGTACAATTTTAGCAATTAGGTTATCCTTAAAAATAACTTTCACCATACGGGGCAGCGCATTCGGTCGTTTCAATCCAATACGAAGTGATTTAAATTCATAATCCACTCCATCGGATACTTGGCGAATTATATGGTCTACTGTTTTCACATCTTCTTCACGTTTAATGCATTCCGGTAAATTTCGTATGATAATGTTACATTCTCGGCGCCGTTGTTCGTCTACTTCTTCCAAAATTTCATCCATTATTTCTTCTTTATTATTTGAGCCGATATCTAAGCTTGTCTTTGTTAGTTCGCGTATTTGAAGTTGCATATCTGCAATCATTTCCTTGAGCGCATTAAAGTGATCCATACATTCAACATTTGAACATGCGGTGCATGACCATTTAAAGTTCTTCTTTGATCTTAAAGATTTTGTTTCATTGGAAGATATGTTAGCGCATATATTACTATAAATGTATATAATACACATAAAACATTTTACTGAATTAATTAGGGTGACATCTTTATCACAGCAGACACATTTCATATTAGTAGAGTTCTGCATTATCGATGTAAACAAAATCTACTGATTATAAATAATTACTTTAGGGTTTGACAAGGGCATACACTTCACACTACTAGGCCTATAGTAGTGACTAACTATAAACAATACAAAGAGGGCCACGGAAATAGGTTATATAGAAAGTAACAAAGGTGGTGAATTATAGGTGAAGTGTTTTAATATAACGATTATTGTTATAAATAAGTTAAAAAACTAAAACCTTACCCTGTGATTAATATATGAAACACATATATAGTTGTATTCAACGATGTAAAATACTTGATAATATTTGATGCACTAAATGCAGTAAAATCACTAATAATATTTAGTTCATAATGTGATGATACCTGTCCATATTTTAAAGATATAATCAGTTAGCTATGGCCTATTGTTTTAATATCTGGTTTGAACTTATTATTATTATTATTATTACATTGTAAAATTTTAAGTATATTTAATGGCAGTATTGAATTTCGGAAAATAATATAATTAAATTTTTTATATAAAAAACTATATCCTTCGAACCAGATTTGAACCAGTAACCTATGGATCTCTGCCAAATGCTTACAACTACAGTTCACCAAATTAAACTAATTCTAATTAATAACAATTGAGACATATTTACAAAATATACAAAAATACTTATAGTTAAACTTATGACTAATTACCTACTTGCTATCTTAAATTAGTTTTATTTATAAAAATACATATTTATAGAATATAAAAATGCATGTTCGACTTCGGTGATTGCGGAAGCTTCATCTGCGGTTTTTAGAGTTCATTCTGAGTTACTCAGGGAAAGGAAATTAATTAAAAAAAACCTATTTTGATGCGGTCTAAGACTACAGTCCATCGCTCTACCAACTGAGCTATGGAAGCTACAGAAGATTATTACTAATAACGCTTCCAATTCGTCAAAAGACGCCAAGGTCGCTTAAGCTAATACGGCCGATAAGGCCATAACCACGACGGCATCAAAATCACCATAGAGTGAAGTGAAATGTAGTGGCCGAGACGGAACTAAGGAGGCCAACGCAGAAGAAATGAAACAACTGACCATAAAGGTCAAATAACGTCAACTTTCGAGAAGATAGCAAAATCGAAGTCCGAATTTTTGCCCGTTGAAAGTCAAAATAAGTCAAAATATGTGTCGCGTAAAAAACTTCTTCAAACAGTACTCTACCGCCACTTTGAAAACACATGACAACGATATTAACTGGGGCAGTACCGCTTCCAAATAAAATATTTTATTAGTGTATCTACTTACAAAATCATACTTGAGTTGCATTGTATCTTTATCGGATTTGCAGTGATTATAGTTTTCACGTACATGACAGTAGACCAATATTTTTTCTTAATTCAATATATTCAATGCTAATAATTTCTTAATAATTATTAAGTAGTATTTCTTACAGATTTTTATTTGTGCATTTTTTGCAATGGTATTTATTCGTCTCTCTTTCTAATACTTTTAAAATTCATTAGCAATAAATAAATCCACAAGTTTTTATTTATATTCCTTGTTGCTTATTTGTTAAAAATCTGAAATGCCGAGCCCTGGATTTGATTTTGGTTTTTTATTGTTTGTGCGTGGAGTTTAAAGGAGAGTTTGAAATCAAATAGAATGCCAAGGTATTTTCAGGTGTAGGTGGGATAAGTATTAATATTATTGATTAGAATTGTAGGAGATTGTGGTGTGATTTTGTGGTAGGGGATGAATAGTTGAGATTTGGAAGGATTAATTTTAATTCGCCATTTGGACCAAACTTGGATAGAGTTAAAGGCGTGCTGAAGGGATTGTTGAGCAATTTGAAGGGAGGGTGAATGGGCAACAATAACGGTATCATCGGCGAAAAGCAAGGAATATTGTGAAGGGTTGAAATATGTGGGATCAGGATGACTAATGTCATGACAAAATATATTGTATAGGAGTGAGGATAATGGTAAACCTTAAGAGACGCTTTGTAAGATTGGAGAGGAATGGAAAAGAGTTAAGATCTATTGGAAAGGAAGTTATGTATAAGGATTATTTAATGATAGAGGAGTTTTAGTAGGAAACATTTATATAGGAGTCCCATATGCCAAACTGTATCAAATGCTTTTTGGATATCTAAAAATAGTACGTTTGATTTTTGACCTTCGAGGTATTAGTTTCAATATTAGACGTTAGGATAGAGAGGGGAAGCATGGTAGACTTTTTGGGAAGGAAATCAAACTGGTAATCACTTATGGATTTAATAGAAGTGTGTAGGAGTTTTTTTTTCAAAAAGGTTTCAAAGAGTTTTCCAATTACAGGTAGGAGTGTGATAGGATGGAAGCTAGAAATAAGTGTGTGATCAATTTCAGGTTTGGGGATGCAAATAATTATACCATTTTTTCATTCGAGAGGGAAATATTGTTGGGAGAAACAGTACTTGAAATTTTGGTTAATAAACCTGTGTATTTCATGAGGATTGATCTGGGAATTATATCATGACCTGGAGAGAAATATTTACCAGAGTGTAAAATTGAGTACTAATTTATCTCATCTAGTGAATCTCATTTGCATTTGGTGATGGAGACTTGTCAAATGAAGCGTACCAGCCGTTAACTAATTTAAAAAAATCTTCGTCGTAGCCAATATTTTCTGATGGTTTAAATGTGGATTCTGTAAAAGCTGTAGCCATTGATAAATCATCAGGCAACATGGTACCGTCAGTTTTGTCTTTAATATTGGTTATGTAGTCAGCTATTTTTATTTTTGCCTAGTACGTCTTTCCTTACATTTCGTTAATTTTGTACAAGTTTCGGTCCATTTGTGCTTTTTAAATTCAAGAATTAGCGTTTATATCTTTTTCTTTAATTTATTAAATTTTTGTCTTCGTTAACTGTCAACGTAGAATTTAATGTCTCTGTAAAGTTGTCTCTTATGTTTCATAACTCGATAAATAAATAAAGGAAGAGGGTATTTATAGAATTTTTATTTTTTTATTTTGGAAGTATGCATTAAGATTGATTGAGATAAGGAGTGGTAAAAATTTGAAATAATGGTTAGGTTTATGTATTTTTCCTTTTGAAAAGTTGTCATTATGTCCTAGGCTACTTTTTCGAAATTATAACTCTAGTAATGGACAATGTATTGGGGAGAGTTGTTTTTCTGAAATATATTACGGATTTCTTGCAAACACCAATATTTCCCAAAAATAGAATTTACAGGAATATGTACAACGTTTTGAGACCAATATGTTGTCGAATAGTTTTGTTTGTTTTTCCACGCAATCTCTAAACAGAAATCGCTGCTTTCACATTCATTAATAGCTCGTAAAGGTTTCCTTTTGTTGTTACTTGGTAAAAAGAAAGTTGATATTTAGTGGACCAAGAGTAAGCCATCTATCGAACTTGTATTTCTTATTTATTAAACTATACAATTTAAAAATGCATTTCTTCAAAATAATATCGTCCAAATGTAAATCTTTGCAGTCAAGGTACTCGTATATTTAAACACTAAACTCGGCAGGTGACTCTGTAATGGCTGCTTCATGATGTATACAGGGTAGGATTCAAGAGTAATGAGTATTCGTTCAAAAGATAGATTTATTGAGCTCATCGCTACAACTGACTAATACTCTTCAAAATAGGAACCTCCTGTATCAATACACTTTTATAGGCGACTTTTCCATGACTCAAAAAATACCGCGAAGGCCTGTTCTGGGATGGCTGCAAGGGCTGCCTTGGCATTTGCTTGGATGTCCTCGATCGAGTCGAAACGCTTTCCTTTCAGCGCTGATTTTAAGCGCGGAAACAAGAAGAAGTCAGGAGGCGACACGTCCGGACTGTAGGGAGGCTGGAGGGCCACAAAAACTTTGACTCGGACCAGGTAGTTGGTGTGGCTGAGGGCGTTATTGTGATAAGGCCTTTTCAAGACTTCTTGGTAGGAAGAAGCATTCACAGTCTGCCCTAGTAGTGGACGGTTCCTTTCACTCCAAAAAATGCGATGAGGAAGGCCTTCGTATTCGATTTGCTTGTCCGCGATTTCTTGGGATGGGGTGAGCTTGAGGTGTGCTTTGTTGTTTTGTTTCTTGGTTGTACTGAAAGTCCAAGTTTAAAACGACTGTTAATGTAACGATACCCAAGCAAAATTTGATTGGGTATCGTTACATTAACGAACCGTTAAGACCGATGCAACCGTTCCGAAAGCTTGGAGGCAACTAACACCGGCGTTGTCAAGCAGAGTGCGCTGCGAGGTGCGCACGCATCATTATAAAGTGAGGCTCATTACTTTTGAATCTTACCATGTATTTTCTTTCAAATGAGTCAGTTAAGTTTGTCTATTAGCGTAAATCTTAGATTTGAGATAACGGCACAGATGAAAGTCAGGACTGCGTCGAGCCAATTTATGTTACATCTCGTGTAGATCAATTTTCCAGGGATAATTTCACGTTGACCGGCTTTTGTGACCAATTGAATCTTATATGGGCGCAGCTTAAAGTCTTTGTGCGGATCAATTTTCCAGGGATAATTTTACTTAGATCAGCTTCTGTGGCCAATTGAATCTTATAGGAGCACAGCTTAAAGTCTTTTTGCAGAAAATGGTCTAATGGTCTAGGTACATTTAAAGCACTTGCGCGCTTCCGAATTAAATGGTCCGTATTATCACGAACAGACTGGTTAACACTATCTATGTTAATTGAGTTGATTGAGTTGCTTGAAGATAATAATAACTTTAATTAAACAGTTAGAAGCTTTATTCAATATTTTATTTTGATCCAGATGTACATTTCGGACACAAAGAGTCCATTATCAATGGTTTGATACCAATACGGAAATACAAACACTTATATACGTACAAAAAAAGGGGCATTAGGGGGTGTCGGTAGGGACAGGCATAAGGTTATTGCTGGAAAATTAACATGTACATGTGGATCAAAATAAAATATTTAAGAAATATTATAAGTATTTCAATCAAACTATCTATGTTCTTGATGGTCTTGGTCGACCCTTTGTTAGCTTTTCCAATATTGTTCTGATCTCTTTAAACTTCTTCTTGCATTTTTGAATGAGAGGAATACCTGGCGCCTTATTTAAGTGGCGAAATTCTCTACTGCAATCTCCAATGTTCGTAAAAACACTCTCGCACAACACGCGGTCTGCTTCCGAGAAAAACCCCATAGCGACTAAATTCTTAAGAATCAGCCTACCGATTGACATAGCCTTGCGCCCCTCTGATTCGTTGCAGAAAGCTAAAGATATATAAATTTTCTTTTGGGACACTCTGTATATTGGCACATACCACATAACATATAGTCCATCCGTTGGATCTTCCGTCCTACGTCACAAAATATCGTCTCGAAAAACAACACAAAAACATTCAGTCTGATAAAGTACATCAAATGCGTTAGAAAAAGAACGCACTGTAAAACTTTCATCGTTTTTTGAAGCGATAGTTTGTGGCGTACGACGGAAGATCCAACGGACAGACTATATATTGAAGCATCCGATTATCTATTATAGACTCAGCTGAACAATTAAATTAAGAAAATATGTATTTACTGTAAAACAATGATATGTAATAAACACAAATAAAAACAATTTTAGGTAAAATTGATTAAGGTCAATAATATTTTTTACTTTTATTGCTATATTATTTTTTTATAATAAAACCATAACATTTTGTTCTTGTAAAGTCAAGAATATGGCAGCCAAAACTTTCATAACCTAACTATAGAAATTAAAAGAAAAACTTAAAAGGCTAATTAAACACTTGCGTTTTGCTACACTATTTTTATATTTCTCGGAGTAGTTTCGACCGTTGGTCATTCTCAAGGTCATTCTCAAGGAGATATGTACATACATATATATTCTCAAGGTCTTTCTCAAGAAGATATGTACATATCTCCTTAAGAATGACCAAGGGTCAAAACTAGTCGGAGAAATATAAAAATAGTGAAACAATACCAAGTGTTTAATTAACATTCTAATTAACATAAAAAATATTTCACCACGGGTTCAATGAAAATTTAATTCATCGTAAAAAAACAAATTACATTACATCATCTTACAAAAACCAACCATTGATGATTCTTAATGACTACTTAAGACCTGCACAAATAAAAAAATCATCCCCTATTCAAACATATATTACCTTTCCATAATCCCTGAAAAAGAAATTTTGAACTATTTATAAAACTACTAACAACGACGCTTGCAAGTGAAAGACAATAACAAGATTAATTTTAAGAAAAGTACAAGCGAATAAAAACGCAACTGTTAAAAAAACCTATGTTAAAAAAAATTAAACTTCTACAACAGAGACATTTGTTGGCCATGCCCAAAATTGAAATAAAATACACAACTAGACCCACATAATGTAAAAAAATAATAGTCATTGAAAGAACCAATTTAACAATAATAGTGAACAACCAATTTTCGCTCTATAATAAGCTCCAATACAATTACATCGACTCAATTAATCTGTAATTCTGCTTACAAAGTGAAATACAACCTCTGACAATAATGTTCGGCGAATAAACCTGTAACAATAACGTAGATGAAATATTAACGAAAGTTACCTTACTGTCCTTCGAAATAGTTACCTTCCATAAATAAGCACCGCTGAGATCTGCTGTACATGTCTTGGTAACTTTCCAAGGAGGCTTTTCTTTCTCTTGGAATGAAGTTTAAAAGTCAGGTTATGTTTAGTTAAATGTCAAATCGTCAAATCTCTTTCCCTTTAAAGCATATTTGAGTAATGGGAATAGTAAGAAGTCTGAAGGATTGAGATCTGGCGAGTATGGTGGAGGTTTAATTTGCACCACCCAGTTTTTTGCGAGGAACTGTTTTACGATGTTGGTTGTGTGAGGGTGAGCATTGTCGTGAACAAAAAACCACGAACTATTGCCCGTACTGGGGTCGTACCCTGCGAGGACGTTTCATGAAACGGTTTTAAAATTTTGTACATTGAAGCATTGATCGTCGTTCCCTCAGGTAGAAATTCCTTGTGCCTAACAACAACAAGGTTCATGGTTTTTTGTTCACAAAAATGCTCGCCCTCACACATAATCTCGTGTTTCATTGGAATTAACTAAAAAATCTAATGAGTCTTGGAGAAAATATATCTTCCTCCTTTGATACAGTCTGCCAAATCCATTAAAACCACTTTTATTAATATTAACCTGTAGTAGTCATTAATTCATTTTCTTCTCAAGATTAAAAGCAGCAATAATATTTAGATTAAACTAGACTTTTAACTACAGATCCAACAATTATTGCTTTATTTACATAATTTATTTTTGACCATTTTAGCTAAATTATGACATTCTGAAGGAAGTTTATTAATAAAGTTGTCCAAAATTACCTCAATTACAATTTGGTTGTTGAAATCCTTCATTATATCAGGTTAAAGTTATTTATTTTAAGAGGGATAAACGAATACTACTTCCTGATAGTATTATGTATTTTATTTTCTGAACTAGTTTCGGTTGACAATACTATCAGGAAGTACTATACAAATAACCCTCTTAAAATAAATAACTCAATTACCCTTAAAAGCTGATGAACTGATGAAAAAGTAGCTTAACCAGCACGAAAACCGATCTGAGAGCCTAAGATCATAAATTAGTCCCCAAGAAGGACTGGCATTCAATGCAACAGAAGTCTCCCGACGTTTTCCTAAAGCTATATATAATAAGATGATTGCTCGATAATTTATTTGAGTATCTGGTAAATTATGGACTCATTGCAGCATTTGCAATTTTAAGAAGAGGAGATCTTCCAGTACAAGCGAGGTCTACACATAAAGCTGCTCTCACTCTAGGGTACTGAGTGATAATCATTAAGCTCGACCTTTGTTTTTCTTTAGTAAAGTACTCCTCGTTGCAGGGACTGGCTTTAGAATTAGTAAATATAGAGTTAAGGGTAAATTAGCAGAAAAAATGTTTGCTGATTCTTTAAAGCCTTAGTATTATCAATCTCAGAATCAGCTGGTTATCGGACAATTAGGAAAAAAACATTCGTTTTTTAACTATACTCTTCTCATACGTTATCTACACCTGATGTGTAAGTATAAAGCTGTTTTCCTTCCGATCAACTGCTATCAATCTACAGTCTTATGGCCTGGTATAAGATATCAAGCTGAAACCATCATATCTAATGCCAACAGAGTTATTAATCATCTGTTATTCAAACGTCATGATTATTAGTGTCAGTAAGATAATATAAAAAAGCCTGATAAGTAGTGATTTCTGAATATTTTCGCTTAGCAATTAATGAATTACGGAATATCTTCATAAAGTTTGTGGATTTCAAAGATATATTATTTATTGGCTAATTTTTTGGAAAGGTATTTCGGACGTCTTTCATTGGACATTATGTTGGTTAGATTGTAGAGTACTAGAAGGATGGTTGTGAGTTTTGGTGGAACTAGTATAACAAAATATACTTCGATGATTACTTTTCAATTTTAATTCTTCAAATATATAAAAAAATATTTTAAAATCTTACACATGGCTGCAATTCATATCTTGTCGATATGATTAAGCTCAAGTCAACGATTGTTGCCTTACAGGATAAATTGAAACCGTTAAAGTATAAAATATATTATTAATTCCACCTACGATATCTGCAACGACTACCATTAATGAAGAAATCATACATGGGAATGCTGAACAAGATAAATAAAAATTAATGTAATAATTTATGGAGATGAGGAAACAGCTTGTGTTCACGAGCATAACAGATTGATTTAGGCAAAAAACTAATATCAGAAATTATGCCAGTGCTTAGTGTTCAAGTTCCTGACTCAAATTCTATCCATCTAAGGAAATTTGATCCTACACGTTCAAATAGATGTCGCCCTATCAAGCTGCGGCTTTGTAATGAAGAGTCTGTCAAAACTGTGATTCGCAACGCTCATGAAGCCAAGTCGAATTCTAAATTTAAAAAGTGGAAACAGAATACCCACTATTGTACAAGCTACGAAAAACTGATCAGCCTAATAATACCATCTCTACAGTTTATGTTTACTACCAGAATACACGCGAACTTCGTACCAAACTCATCAACTCTACACTTCTTCGCTTCATGCTGACATTAACATAATAGCACTGAGTAAAACTTAGCTAAACGATTCTATATTGGACAGTGAATTACTAACTTCCAACTAAAAAATTTTCAGATGCGATCGTCGTTCTGATGTCACTGGTCGTTCTTATGGTGGGGTTTTTGCTGCTGTCTCAGATGTATTTTTTTCAGAAGCACTAAAATTAGCAGCATTTGCCGATTTTGTTGTCATGCAAATATATACTTAACAAATTACTGTTTTATATTATTGTAATTTACATTCCGCCTGACTTACCTTTCGATTGATTATCATTATTATGGGAATCGTTGGAAATGTTAATGTTTGAAAAACAAGCTCTGCTCATTGGTGACTATAATATACCCCAATTCAGCTCTTCTATTAGTGACCAACCTTCTTCACCAAAATTAAAGTCTTTACATAATTTCATTAACTCGTTAAACCTAACTCAATTTAATAATGTGGTTAACAGTAATGGTAAATTGCTTGACCTGCTTCTAGCCAATTTGATTACGAATACCTTAGTTCAACGTGAGTTACTGCCTTTAGTTCCGGAAGATATAATCATCACCCAGCACTAGTTATTAATTCAGAATTACACGTAAATATACAATCGGAATCATTTCCAACAAATAGTAATACATGTTATAATTTTTTGTAAGTCCAATTATGTTAAATTATACAACTCACTCTGTCGGTTGACTGGTCGTTTCTCAATAGTTACACTGATGTAAATGAAGCGCTAATATACTTCTACTCATTGGTGTATAGTATTCCAATACGGTTCCCTCATGTAAGACAAAAATCTTCTTTTCCACTTTGGTTCACACGTGATATTAAAAAAGCAATAAGCTTAAAAATTATTTTCGTCATGACTGTTCTCCATTACTACCATCAGGAATTTAAACGACTCAGAGTTCTTTACAAGACATACATTGATAAAATTGAACAAGATATGATAATTAATCCCAAAAAACTATGGAGTTTTGTTCATACTAAAAGTGATATCACAAGAATTTCCTCAAATGCATAATGGTGATGCGATGTCTGATAATCCTGAGAAAATTGTTAACTCCTTTGCTGATGTTTTTTTCTGACGCATATGTACAATCATCATCAAGTGTTACTTGTGCTGAACCTTATAACATTCCGCAATTTAACGAAGTCGACATTATTGAAATCATTAATAGGCTTAAAAATAACGGTACATTTGGTGACGATCAACTGCCTAGTTTCTTTATTAAAGATTGTAGGTACAAATTTGTTGACCCTCTTGTAACGATCATTAACCAAGCTATTGAATATGCAGACTTTTCCAGACTTATGGAAACGTGCACATCTAATTCCAGTATATAAAAAGGGAGACAAGACCCATATTGATAATAACCGACCTATTGCCATTATATCAAACTTTTCTAAAGTTTTCGCCTAAGTATTATACACTTCGGTTTTGTTAATTTAATTTTGTAAGCATGAAGACACAATTTTTTTTTAGTATGTAGAGAGTTGAAATACGTAATTTTTGTCCAAAACGCGGAGGTGATGTTCTGGGATTTTCACCAATACTCTCATGGACTGCTTCGATATTGACATTTAAATAGCTTGTTTGGACGGCCAGTGTATTTGGCGTATCCAATTAATCCAGTATAATTAATCTGTTCACTGTTGATGAAGGTTATACACTATTCCAACCATATTTGGTATGAAAATTTCTAACGATGTATTTCACAAATGGCAGCAAATTTAAATCTTGTGTTAATTTTGGGGCACTGTTTAGGATATTACTTACTGACATAAAAACTAAATATGATTATAAGGATCTTATAGTACTTTCGTTGTAGTGTTTAATTTAGTATTCCATAAAAATATTATTTATAACTAGCGTTAGGCAAGGTTGTATTATTTCGCCGTACATATTTAATCAGATAAGCCCTTGAGAATACCGACATAGAAATCCTGCTGCACGAAGAATGATTAAACATCATTCGATACGCAGATGATTCTGTGATTTTCACCGATAGTGCAAACAGTTTGCAAGAACTAGTGAACAGAATAATGTTTTTTTTAGAAATTAACATTAGTAAAATTCACAGTAATTAGTAAAGAGGCTAATGAAAGGTGCGAACTAATGATTAACAACATACTAATAGGAAGGGTATTACAGTTTTCCTACTTGGGACCATGATCAACGAGGATTAGAACCATTTAGGGGAGATTAGATGCAGAATTGAAAAAGCAAGAGCTGCTTTTAACCAAATGGCGAAACTGTTCAAAAGTTATAGCCTCAGCATCGATATAAAAATCTTCAATGCTATATATTTCCATATTTTTCTACGGAATGGAGTAATCTACAATAACCTACGCCACACAAAGATGACTCTGGGCTTTCAAAATGTGGCTATATAGGAGAATATTGAGGATCTCTTGGACAGAGTGACCAACAATGCAGTGATGGAATAAATGAAGAAGAAACACTGAATAAAACAGTGTTTTATTCAGTGTTCATTATGAATTACCACATAGTAACGGTCGCAACCATCATTATGATTAAATGAAGAAAAACTTGGAGTAGTGAAAACTATCAAGACAAGAAAACTAGAATATCTTGAAGACATTATTAAGAACTAGATCAAACACCGCCTTCTAAAATCTGATCTCTAAGAGAAAGTCATTGGTAAAAGAAAACCAGGATGAAGAATAATATTATGGCTTAAAAACTTAAGAACATGTTTCTCAAAAACTACAACCGAGCTATTGAGAGAAACCGTGAACAAGGATAGTCGCTAACATTCGGAACGAATAGGCACCTGATGAAGAAGAATAGCTAGCGTTCAATAAAAATCAATGCTAAAGTCATTTGTGACATGTGCGCTACTGATTTTCACAATGGAATGCCAGATATCAATAAACTTAATTAGCATAAAGATGTTTTCTTAAGTGCATGCAACGTGTATGACGATAATTTTATATTAATAATACTTTAGGCAAAGGAGAGAAAATTGCCTGAATAATAGCGATGATTATTTTGAAAACTAACTTTAACTATATTATTTTAAATACATTTTGTTTGATTACTTATTCGTCATAAATAAGTTAACATGTTATTATTCAAACGCAATTAACATGTTCAGACATGACTCAAAACATCTAGCGCCAACTTCGTCATTAATTTTTGTTAAACACTTCTTCTAAATTTCACAAACTAGCTGAGACTTATTATTATGTTTTCCTTAAAAAAGTAAAATTATCAAAATTTAAACAAAATATATTTGGTAATTTAATCTAAATTTAATCTATTAATCGGGACACGGGCTTATAGTAAACAGGACTTCTTAGTTTATTTCGGAACTGCCATAGTAAAATATATAAATGCATAACATGTATAGTCAATTTTCACCGATATTAATAGAAATTGTTAACCCATCTTTAAATACTTCTAGGTTAACCATATAGGCCCTAATTCAAGATAAACTAGTTCTCCTCTGATTTATGTTTTACCTTTGTGCAATGTTTTATGATAGTTTTGTCATATATATTATTTTTAAAATTAAAGGTTATTACAATAAGTTAAGATTCTAATAGATGAAAATGTATTCTCTTTTTTAACATTAAATTCCATGGTCATTAAATAATTAAATCCATACTCACTTATAAGTGATTATCAATAAATATAATTAAATATCGCAAATATACTAAATTTTAAAATGTGAAGGAAACTAGTTTCATTAGTAAAGTGATAAACACAATTAATTGTTACAATTACATCAAATTAACTAGAATTATTGGTACTCATTTTACAAGCAATTACATTAAAGATGTATTTAAGAAAACGGATATTTTTATTGAAAAATGTTCAAATATAAAATATAAATGTAATTAAAATTATATCTTACCTATTAACTTAGTGATACAAATAATAATAAAATTTTAATTTAACTACGTAAGGTAATATTACTATCACCTAGATCGCTTATTTAAAGCTAAATATCTATTATGGTCGTTCTAAATAACTATCTATTACATGATATAATATTCACGATATAATCTATAAATGTGCGCCTTAATTATTTGGTGAGCCATAAAACGTAAACTAACTTTCTGGAATGAACTTGTTAGAATACATTATGCGTGAATGAAATGGGGATGACTAGTAAGTTAAGTGAAGTTGTTGGTAATTTTAAATTAAATTGCGACATAAGGTGCAATTATAGCTAATTCTATGGAGATGGGCAAGATAAAGGTGTAAACGCACATGCGGCAACAATGCAAACAGAGGCCTCCCCTAGAAGAGCGTAACAAAGGGTGGGCCGCCGAACACACGAAGGGCGAAGGGGCGGCGAGCCTGCGAAGTTCACCTAATCTCGGCGGCTTAAAGCTTCGCTGCGAGAGTGTGTAAGCACTGATTTGACCTCAATGTTATTTATCAGGCTGCGTCCTTGGACCCTTAACCGTAACCAGAGAACGTTCCCGTTGCCCTTTTACTACAACACGGTCATAACCGCCCTTCGTTTCTTACGCTACGCACGTTCAAGGATATTATATATAAAAGAAATACATAAGACTCTCCGTACTTCCCGGCCAGCGTCTTTTCTGTGGATCCCGGCGCCGCCGCCATAAATTATTCTATAACTTACACATCAGGTGGCTTCAAATTACCACCCGCTTACAGCGAGGAAAACTGCTGCAGAAATTGGAAACAGAAATTTATTACCGATCTCTCATACTCGCTGCGAATAATCTTGGGGGCTTCTTTTTAAAAAAAGGGCACATCGTGATCCTGACGAGCCAATTCTAGTTTAAATTATTTAACGCATTCATGACGTGGACTGACTGCATACCCTGCAATATTGACCTAGATTTTAAATAATACAGCGACCTTATTAATTACGATGCATAATGTTTCATCTCTGGTAATTATGATGCTCTCGCTCAAGGCAAAAATTACCATTTAATATTAATTTTAAAGAGTGTTATTTATATCATGTTTAACCATGCAGAATGTTAGTATCCATTAAATTACGGTTTATTTATTTTTAGTTTGTATTTTAAGTAACGAAATTTAAAAAAAATTGGAAATTATTATGTTGCAAAATATTAATTGGACCAGATTTAATATCAAATTCAAAATATATTAAAGTTTTTTTATTTGCATTGTATTTGTTTCTTTCAATTTTATTTCATCATTCATCATCACATAAATAGAAATATTTTATTTTACTTTAATACTCTGTTACCTGTAATTGTTTTTATTTTAGAAAAGCAACTAAAATAAAAAATAAAAATAAGTTGATTAAATAATATTAAAAAGTTAATAATATTTTTTTAAATTTTAATTATAAAATAATATTTAGAAGCATGATAATTCTTAGTGCAATTCGCGAATAAAATAATATTTTTCTTTAAAATAAGATTAACGTTTCAGTTTAAGGGCAACGTGACGTTTCTTCGTGTGAAAAATAGGCAACTTTATTTAGAAATTGCGTACATTTTTTCGACGTTCCTAAATTTAAATAAATTCTTTAAAGGTATATGCACATTTCCAAGACACCATTGTATTAAAGAATTTCATTCTTTAAATACTGCTTCTTGAACTGCCTAGAAAAAAGTTTCAATAATATAATTGTAAATTGTCAAATCATACATTTATTCGCTGTCTTCAATACTTTATTAAACAATAAATGTATAGTAAGTAGACAACATTTCAGTAAATAATACTTTTTTATTAAAAAAGAACTCTTAAAAATGTCCGCAATAGTTTGTGTTTAATACAAAAATGTTAAAAATGATAAGTTATAGATACGTTTTTAAAGCTACGGAAATTATTTTTTTTTATAAATAAAGAAAAATAAATAGCTATTAGCCGACCCCGTTGGTGCAGTGGTTAACGCGCCGACTGTAGTCAGAGGGATCCTCGGTTTGAATCCGAGCTCGGGGATGGATGTTATGATCGCCCAATTATACCGTATAATGATATATTGATTGGCTGTAGGCAAGTCCCTTATGCCAGGACCAAATGACCAAACCAAAAAAAAAATAGCTATTAACGGTCTATCTAAGAAAATCCAATTATTTGCTGTAAATTCCACTTTATTCATCAACATATTCTCCTTCAAGAGTGATACATTCATTCCAACCCTCCTTTAACTTTTCGATGCCCTTTATGTGAAACGATTTGTCTTTACTTTTAAAATAAGTTTCTTCTTCATTTGAGCCAAATTTCTTTCCCTGGTGCATCTTTTTCATATCTGCAAAAAAACAGTAGTCGCTGTGGGACCAATCTAAAGAGTAAGGTGGGTTGGAAAGAAACTCAAAGCGTAATTCAACCAATTTAACCATTGTTTTCATTGACTTGTGTCCTGGTGAAACGGCACTTTTTCTTTTGCATGTGGGACCGTTTATTCTTGATTTCTTCACTCAATCGATCCAATAAAGCCTTCTAATATTCACTATCGATAGTTTTGCCTTTCTCAAGATAGCCGATGAACAAAATTTCATGCGCGTCCCAAAATACGATGCCATAATCTTGCCAGCCGACTATTGACTTTTTGGTCACTTTCGATGACTTCCACTGGCTGCTTTCCACTTAACTGATGATCTCTTTGATTCAGGCGTGTAGAAGTGGATCCATTCTTCATCTGTTTCTCACATAGCGATGCAAGAAATCCTTTTTATTTTCCTTGAACAGCTTCAAACAGCGCTCTGAATCTTCGACGATTTGTTGTTTATGGTTCGGTATGAGCAAACGCGACACCCACTTTGAAAGAAACTTGGTCATGCCTAAATTTTCATCTAGACACTACCTTCTGATATCTAAAGGTTTCAAGCTATTTCAAGAACTTCATGTTACGGTCTTTTAAAACTGCTTTCTGCAGCTTTCTGAAAAAGATGTTCGCAAACGTTGATTTGACTGAAAAAAAGGAAATATTTTTCAATAGAAATTAGAACATGTAATAAAATTGGCTTATTTTTACTGCTTGACAATTTAAATATGTTAATACACTTTTCAAACCGTTGCCATAGCTGTAAATCGCCAGATTTCAATGGCCATTTATCGGCGAATTACGTCCTTTGGCATCCATGCTTACCGTCTCTTTTGACGTCTTCCATTAACTCTACCTCAAAAAGCTGCTCATCTGGCTTGGTTTCAAACGCGACAGGGTTGGGTTGAAGAATGGAATAACATCACTTTTAGCGAAGAATCCAGGTTTTGTTTATGGAAGAATGATAGACGTAGAAGGGTGCGACGATATCGAAGAGAAAGAAGAACTTTAGAGTGATGTGAGGTGCAAAAAACACCTTTGGTGTTCATTCCAGGTACATTAAATTCTCGTCAATACATTGATAATGTCTTGGATCCCATCTCGGTGCCATTTATACAGACGCTAATGGGATTTTCCAGCGAGATAACGCTAAACCCCACATGGCAAACATTACAAGGATGTTCTTGGAAGAAGCGGATTTGCAAATGTTGTCTCCGGACTTAAATCCCATCGAGCAAATCTGGGACATAATGGGTAAACATGCCAAGACCTCCTGAAAACTTAGATGATCTGAGACTTCAGTTAGAAGTTGCTTGGATGCCTCAAGCAGGTATAGACCATTTTATTCTAAGTAAACTCATTATTAATTTTTGTTCTGTTAAGTTTTCTTTCTGTTGATAGTAAAATTTCGTATTATTCTTTCTGGATTGTGCATTTTATATGAAATCGAGTGTACGTAATTTATACTTTTCTTTCCTTCTGTTTCGTATTAAAAATTGCATTAACAATCTCTGAAAATGGTCTAAACACTATCTAATATTTTTGACCACTACTATTTTCCAACATATATTAATGATTTAAAAACTTTTTATTTCGATGTTGAAGCTGCTCATAATAATAACCTGTCTAATTTCCTATTTTATGCATTACTAAATGAATTGCTGTTGATAATAATTATTCCTTCTTTCAAAGAAATGACTTGATACAGAATTACATTGGGCTTATCAAGGTTCAGACTGGAGAGATCATAAACTTACTTTGTTAATATCACACACCGAATTTATTTCATAACTATAGTTTCAACCTTACAAGGCCATTATCAAACGTACAGTATAATTTGATAAAGTTCCTGATTCAAGATCTATCACAAAGTTATGGCTCCAAGCATCCAACATAGGGAGAGATCATATCTAAAATTTCTTGAATAACTTCTCACTTATAAATTAGAATTATTTTGAGCGCTTCTGCAGCGTAGTTTTACATTATTACAATATAAAAACTACAAATTTATATAATACTGCACATGAAAATCAATATTTAATTTACATTTTACTCTTGGTAAAACGTTATGAAATATTAGGTAAAGAATTGATCAATACAAACCAAGTGTTGATTAATTCTTTACCTAAGAGATCTCATATTTATTGAGAAGATAGTATTACATTCATACATATTTTCAACTTTTTACAACATAACAATTTGTAAAACTTCTTTGTCCTTATCTTTTGGCTTCTCAAAAACAATTAAATGCTGTTGATTTATTTGCACAAAATACATTTTACGGTTTAATTTTCATCGCCATACTTTCTTACATGCTAGCAAGCCATTGGTAATAGAACACTTTATTTCATTTAATTAGTATGCAATAAACTTTTGTTCTTAAAGCCTTGATTGCTTCATGGAATATTTAATATAAGAAGGGAATATTGGAATTTAAAGTGCAATTTTTTATTTAGCCCGTGTGGTTTGTTGAATTTGGGATTGTAATTAAACTTATCCACTCTATATATTTTAAATTCTAATGTATTATTTGTTCTGAGGATTGTTTGAGCTTAAATTTTCATTTTTTACTTTCAAAGTGTTACCAACTCTTATAGGTGTAGTAGTAATATGTGGCCATTGGCCATGTAATCGTTCCGACTTATCAGCTGACTGGGTTAAGCTTAAATAATATGTAAAACACGTAAATTATGTATTCATGAAGAATATTTTGATAATAATATATTGTCGATATTAAATTTCTATCAAGATGTTGGTTTTCCTACACAATAAAAACTGTTAAATGGGTGGGCCGTCAAAATAGAGACATAAAAAGATCAACTGGTCAACTAAGGTGTAAGAAAATCAGCACTTCAGACAAGTAATTTAATCTTTTTCCTATTATGCCCAAAATTAGTTACTAATAGCTTAAAAAAGAAGATGGATCTGTTAGTTGCGAACGATTCATCGGAGCATTCGAAGCTTTAAACTTTTTCTGATAGTCCGCAATTAGTGCTTCCTTCTATCATGGAACAGTGTTGCTAAATTTTAGAAGCATTAAGAGGTAAAGTGGTAAAATATCTTATTTATCAATAAATCGTAAATTTGTCTAGACATATTCAATGGTTCGACAACGACACTACAAATAACAATATAATCTTGAATTTGCTGATATAAATATCAATCAGAATACTAATGTAATGATTTAGGTCTATGCTTATGATAACTGATCGACTTTTTTGTTTATTCATGACAGTACGAAAGCTACACGTTATGTTAAAGTTTTACAAACAACTTTAATGTCTTATGCAGGATATATCAGTAGAACAGTTGCAAAAGTTTGAGAGAGATAAAATATATCTAGATGGTGGGGAAAAAAAACATCCCAATTTGGGTTCGAAGACCCTTTTTTTCTGTATGACCAGTCTATTGCATTCACATAAGCTACACGTAGCTCAGCATTCGTGTTAACAGGCAAAATAAATGTACACCAGTTCACCATTTTATCTGTACTGTATCTCTCCTAAATATTTGTAAACACTGTAGTAATTCGGCCTATAGATGACAAATTCGTCATTTTCCAACATAATAACAAATTGCTCGACGAATTTACTACAACTATATGCCGTTAATTGTTAGCAGTCATCATAGTTTGTGCCGGTATTAAATACTATAGAATACGTGGAATATTATTAAAGAAGACTTAACACCGTCTTCTGCAGACTCTAGTATAGTTAATAAACAAAACTCAGGTAATATTTCCTTGTGACGCAAAAACATCGAATATATCATTTGGTCGATGCCTAGATAGATATAGAGAGACATATATGTTTTGATTATAACATTTTTTGAAAGTTTGTGATATCATTGAATCATTTATGCAATAATTATACTATATGGCCTAAAATCAAGATGTTAAATTATAGTTCAAAATAAATAAAACAATTAGCCTCGTTGGTATCACTACTTTAATTACACTTATAGTTCCAATAACTTTAGCTTGCCATTATCAAACAATATTGTTATTGAAGTTGTCAAAACTGCAGTTACAAGTGTAATTAAAGTAGTGATACCTACAAAGTTAATTGTTTTATATTTAATTAATTGCTCACTTAACCCGTGGTGAAACATATTTGAAAAATCTTGATTAGAAATTAAAAACACTTGGTTTGTTTCACAGAATATTTATTATTTTTTCTCTCCGACTAGTTTCGACAAAATGTCATTATCAAGGAGTAATGAATAATGTACAAAAGGTTACACTAATATATATATGGATTACAAATTCAGGTAATAAGGGCCGTCATAATCGGGGACTTCCAAATCTCTTCAATATTGTTAGTTATTTGTTTGCCGCTAATTATGGCCTTATTTATCTTTAATCCCTCTCTGTAATTTATTGTCTTAACTTCCTAGACCTTACAATAAAAAAATCAAACAATAAATTAGAGTTTAAAATTTTTAGAAAACCAACATTTACAGATATAATCATTCCAAATTCTTCCAACACCCATTTCAAAATCAAAATGAGCACCTTCCACTCCTTAATACATAGACTTATCCATATACCCCTAGATACTATTAACTTCAATGAAGAATTAAATATTATTAAAACAATTGCGACAAATAATGGTTACAGTGTCCCCTTAATAGACACTAGTTAAAAAGAAAAAATTGAAACAAATAGATAAATATTTTTATAACGCACACAATAAAAGGGAAACAAATAATTGGCATAAATTAGAATTTTCTGGTGAGTTATCAAATAAAATTTTAAATAGTCTTAAAGGGTACAATTTTAATGTTATTATGACCAACCCACTGAACATCAAAAAAATATTATGCAACAACTCAAGAATAGACCAATTAAAGAAGTGCGGTGTTTACGAATTAAAGTGTGGTGATTGTGACCATATATACATAGGACAGACAGGGCGAACCTTTGAAGCAAGATTGCAAGAACATAAAAAATCAATATACAATAAAAAGCTAACAACTGGATTTTCGCAACATTGCATAGAAAATAACCATTTTTTCCAAAATAACAATTTAAAAATATTGTACTCAGGTAATAAAGGTCGGCATCTTAATTACAGAGAGGGATTAGAGATAAATAAGGCCATAATTAGCGGCAAACAAATAACTAACAATATTGAAGAGATTTGGAAGTCCCCGATTATGACGGCCCTTATTACCTGAATTTGTAATCCATATATATATTAGTGTAACCTTTTGTACATTATTCATTACTCCTTGATAATGACATTTTGTCGAAACTAGTCGGAGAGAAAAAATAATAAATATTCTGTGAAACAAACCAAGTGTTTTTAATTTCTAATCAAGATTAATTGTTTTATTTATTTTAAACTATCAAAACATATCATGAAGTGAAAGCTTCCACAATTACTTATTAAATTATAGGTTCTGCATACATAGCTATTTAATTTTCCCAATCATGAAAGTATTGATTTTAGCAACTATCTAGAAGCCTTGAGATGAAATACGAGTACACCGTATAGGCAAGTACTTGCTGGAACATGATCTCGTTTCAAATTAGATAACACTAAATTGCGGCATATTGATAAAAGATCCTTTTACGGTTTCGAATGTAGATAATCGTTAATTATTAGTAATCCTCAAATACACTGTACAGTTGTCATGCATATTTGTTTATATGCATAAGATAGAGAAGTTTATAAAAATCTGATTAAAAACTGTATATGGTTTCATAACTAATAGCATAATAGTTCCATATAGAAATTATTTAAATTCATGGATATTTGTAGTGATTACATATGTAATATTAAATGTATACATATTAGAAAAATTAAATATAATTGATGCGATACGATTAGATAAGTACGACTTTACTAATCATTCGGATTGGTGCAAAATCTTCAGATTTCGCAAAGATTATATTATGCTATAAGATAGAAATCTATAAGAACATGAATACATTTTACATATTTCATTTACTTCACCATTATCAAATTTTATCGATAGTCAAGCACCTGTTATATCATTGACGACTGCTCTTAGTTCGTCCAAAATAAAAAATGATATAATGAAATGACAGTTAGTTTCCCTTCCAATTTGTCACTAAATGACACAATTTAGAATTTGGGAATTTGAGAGAAAGAGAGTAAGTTGCAAGGTTCTTAGCCTTTTTTTCTTTTTACTGATTGCTCTGGATTTATTTATTACTCCTATAATTTATCAAGTGTTAATTTGTGATAGTTCCGAAAAAAAAAATCTTATCAAAACTGGCACATAATTTACGACCATTTTGTTAACGCCACTTTAATTTAATAGAATTTTCTAGCAGCAACACGATAAAAGCGTAATATTACGTACTTGAATGTGCATAATACGTAATTAAACGCTAATTAATCAAATCGTACGTTTGGTATTTAATTAGAAGATTAATTAGTTCTCGGGGTTTAATTATAAATAGAGCGAGTTTGTACGAAATGTGTAAGCATGCGATTAGGGGTCGGCGCGGATCGATTCGTTTGATGGCGATGCATACGCGAGATTCGAACTTTGACCCAACCCCTCGGACACCCCGGCACCCTGACCTACTAAAAAGGTCATCAACTATTAAAATTGTTTCCACGCGTGTTTTGTCTGAATCCTCGCCTTGTTATGGCGACACTATAACTTTGTTACAGTATCTTAATGCCGTCCGAAAAATATTTACGATTTAATTATTCTACAAATAAGATAGTGTTTATTAGTAATGATAATCTTATAATATAAGAACGATTATTCTGCTCTTTATAAATTATTTTTTTCCAAATACCAAAAACTATAATTTATTCGAATTTATAGTTAGGTCTAAAATTTCAGAAAAGTTTGAGATATTTTGCAAATCTTTATTGAATTAAGTAAGTTCAGAGAAAATGAATAATACAAGTTGTTAGTTGTTCCAAATTCCAAGACGAATATAAGGAGAAAAGTTATGGCTTAAGGATAAATCCCTGCGGAACCCAAAATCAATAAGAATATTTATTGTTACTACTCAGAAAAATACTGATAAGATGTAAGGTTTCAAAAACACGACAAATGCTGCTTACCGCAGTTCCGCTAGTGCACTTGATACTTTAGATACCTCCACAAGAAAATATCACAAAGGTGGCCAATGAAAATCACTGAATCTGGAAGTAAAGTGATTAGAAAACATTTCTTCAATAACAGCCATTGATACTTGGGCAATATGGGCCGTAGCTCCATCCTGTTGAAACCAAACATTTTGCAGATTGATTGGTCGTCCTCCCAGCTCACTTCTCAAGACATTGTTTATCATATTCACGTAACGATCATAGTGTTGCCGTTTACTAAAAAAAGTAGGGCCCTATGACACCAAACTTCTTCGTGTCGCACCACACCGTAACTGTAGTTGTAATTCATGTAGAGTTTGTGGATTTTCAAAGACCTAATATTGGAAGTTTTGACGATTCATATCACCATTGAGATGAAAATTAGCCTCGCCGCTCATTATCAAAATCGCATTAACACGTTGACTGCCAACTACGAGATAACTCGTAGATTGCGTTCTTTGCTAGGACGCCGACTACGAGTTATCTCGTACTGTGATTACTTTACTAGATGGCTTCTGGGAAGAAATCAAAAATATGGGATAAATTTAGCCAAATCAAAATAACAGTCAAAACTGCTTCTAACCATGGTTTTATATTACGGTGGATGAGAAACTTTTTGAAAGAATTATTGTTCCCTATCAATAACATCCATGGACCGGTATTGATTTTTTAGATGTCATCAGCGTAGCGCATTTGAAAACAGGGAAGAGGAGTTTTGTCTTGGAGTTATTAACTCTCCAGGTAAACAGTCAGTCAAGATATTACCATAAAGGTGCCATCTATATCCCTCTTTGTGATTACCACCGACAAATCATAGAGAACTATCAACAGCGACAATTATAACAATAATTATTGTTTATGTTATTTTTAAATATCTATGCGGGAACTGTACAAAGAAAAAACCGTGAGTATAATAATTATGACTGATCACATTTCTTCAAGCTAAGAAGTCTTTCATAACGACTTTAAAATAACCACACAAAACTCGACCACGGAAGGTAACGAGGAATGCTAGAAAGAGAGGATATGAGTTATATTTTAAGATTCGAATTTTCACTAATAGTTAAGCATGTCATGGAAATAATATAAATTTTTGAATTGTTAACTAATTAATTAATCAATTTATATGCATTACATAATATTATTCAATCAATTTATTGTTTATTAGAAGTAAATTGAGACTAGACATATCACTAAGCACTTTTTCTCAAGTCCAGCCATTCTCACTGGTTTCGGTAGAAATAAGTATATTTACAATACCAGTAAATCTAGTGTTAATAATATGCTTAAAAATAATTTTCTATAACAAAACTAAATAAATATTATTAAAAACATTTTTGGCTGTAATAAAAGATGCCCGAGTCACAACAATACATGCTACGTGTCCAAAATTACTTAGCAACTAATCAATTACCAGCCAGAATAAACGAAATTTTAAAGAAACTAATAATATTAATAATAATTACAAACATAATTATTAAAATCAAAATTATATTCTCAGAGATTGTCTAAAAATAAAATACATATAACCGAAATACGTCAAATAATTTTCGAAAACGTTAGTTAACCAATAAATTCACGAATATGGCCTGTATAATAATTTTTTTTTTTTAAACAACAAGCATCACAATATGGAAGAATCATATAGGAATGGATTAGAAGGATTATGTAGAGGGTTGTTTTAGTTACTGTTCTTAGAAAAGATCGCTAGTTAACTTAGATATTATTGATAGTAGGATTGCGGAAATTCTAGAGAAATATATAACCATAGTCGAGCAGAAGGCGACTAATTATTAGAAGATTTTTACGGCTGTTCTAATGAATATTTTGTCTTTTTTGAGTGTCAAGTTCCTTAATGATTTACCCCTAGTTGCAATTTTTATTCTGTTTGAAGCTGTCCGGTTTTTAAAATTATTTTTTTGATGTATGGTATTTTAGAGAATTAAAAAGAGAGACAGATATTTGGGAAATTATAGCATTATACGATTATTAGGAAATAGGAGCTGGGATTTGTGAGGATTGATTTTAATTCGCTATTTTGCAAACTAGTGCTGCAGGGAGTCTATAAGCAGCTGAAGGTATTACAGAGCTTTAGGTACTATGGATATATATGTCATTAGGGCGGTGGCATCTGAAAATTATAGGAATTATTTGGAGGGATTCAATTAAAGTTATCAAAAGCAGAAATTATTGTAGAGTAGTGAAGATATAGGGGATCCTTGAAGTAGACTTTGTTCAGGAGTAAAAGGAGGGGAGACAAGTTATTTATTTTGACTTTTAAGGATCTGTTTGTAAGGAATGATGAAATTGATTATAAATTTGTCGTGCTGCGAAAAATATTCTCCTAAAAAGTGGACAAAAACGATATTGAAGAAAATATTAAAGATCATAATTTCAATTTTCAAATATACTATTCAACATCATGTTACCAGAAGGTGGAATTACGTATTTATATGTGAATTCTTTCGTTCAAACTTTTAAGTATATGTTTTTTAATTAATTCGTCTTTATATGTACTTTAAGAAATTAAACCAAAGATATAAATAAATTAAAAATTAAAGATATACCTAGAATTTTTTGGCCGCTCAGAGTGGTTCGGATAAAACAGGGCCACATTTTTTCAAGCTAAAAGGTCTTTCATAACGACTTTAAAATAACCACACAAAACTGAAAATAATAATAATAATAATAACTTTATTGACGGAAATTAACCATTTTACAAGAAATGTATAACATAAATATGTAACCATTGATAATGAGTACATAGTACTCGAAATGTACATCTGGTATTAATAAAAATTCTAAGTGAAGTAAGGAATTTTATTTTCGTTTCATCATAATAAATATGTACGATAAAGAAACAAAATATTGCACAATATAATAACTAAATAACAACCCTAAATTACAAAATAAGAAATTATTACACAATACATAGAGTGAGAATTAATAATCAAACAAAAATTATATTCATAAAATCAAAGTAGCATTAAATACACACAGTATATAGTGCTAGGTCAATATATTTAAGATGGCGCTTAAACTTACTATAAGAGGTGCCATACAACATAAAATTTGGAGACACACAAACCAGGTTGCATACCCTAACCATTCTACAAAAAGCACTATTTCTACAAAAATTAGTTTTATAAAAAGATTCTTTAAAAATTAAACTGCTTCTTGTCCTAAAAGGTATGTTGAAATTTAAACATGCAAGAAGTTCATGACAATTTATTAAACCATTTAATAATTTAGCAACTATACACAAATCTGCATGTATTCGCATATCACATAAGGATGGTAGTTTTAAAGAAGAAAGCATACTGCTGCGACTATATTCAATTCTACTTATTCCACTGTTAAAATAAATTGACATTAAAAATTTATTTTGTACACGTTCTATCTGGTAAATCTTAATATTGTATGCCTGGGACCAAACCCAAGAAGCATATTCAACTTGATGTCTTACCAATGATGTATATAGTATTTTATATATAGTCAATATGTTTAGAGAAAGAAATATTGGAGTCAAATTACACACTCAGATCTTTGACCTGTTTAATAGATGGTAAAAATGATTGTCGATTGTATATATATATATATATATATATATATATATATATATATATATATATATATATATATATATATATATAACCTGGCGGCTACAATGAGACAATCTTTTGTTATTTATTAATCGTTTTAATTGTTAAGAAATATATTTAATTATTATTGCATCATTTCCTAAGTATTTGCTAACACTCCATTTTCATCCGCAATAACACCAGATGTCATTTTGCTTAGTTATCATTCCATATTATTATAAATAGGACCGCAAGCCACGAGCGCACATTCATTATTATTATTATATTAAGAGTAGTAAGATGTAATCATTATTATTATATTCATTATATTGTTCGTCGTTATAAGTTATGTAATATTCAAATAAATCAAAATTATTCGCGTCAAGAAAAAATAAAAGTTTTTAAAAACACCAAAACCAACCCGAAAAATATAATTGGCGCAGTCGGTAGGATTCTCTGAAGAAGTCCTGAGGGAACATCAAGACTTCGTTTGTTTCCACAATTTGTCAGAGACCTGAAATCTTCTTCGTCGCTTCCGCACCGAAGAGTCCTCCGAGCATCGAGGATCCAGCTCCAAGGGCAGCAGCACGAGAAGGCATCACCAGCTCACATCATTCCCTGGACGAATACCAAGGAGATGGACAGTGTGATAATATTTGGGTAAGCGTGTTATTTAGAGGCTCACTTTTATCTTGTTCGGGAATAATTTATGTCTGACGATAGTACAAATTCTGATTCTGAATTTTCCCCTTTAAATTTAAATTCTCCTATTAACTATCATTCACCAGTCGGTTTTGTTATTGACGAATTGATTCAAAGATTAGATAACATAAATTTAACAATGGCAAATATTGATTATCAATTATTAAAGTTAAATGTAGAAACTATTCCTGTTTTTAATGGTGACAGTGCTTTAACAGAAATTTTTATAACTCGATGTGAGGCCGTTTTGGCTGTGTTTAGACCCTTAAATAATGAACAAATTAACACATATTTAATTAATGCCATAATAGGAAAATTAAGAGATAGGGCTTTGATTACAATAGGATCGCGTACAGAATTAAACACTTGGCCCGAAATTAGGGACCATCTTCGCCAACGGTTTGGTGACTTAAGAAATTACGATTGCATTGTACAACAACTAATTAATCTAAAACCTGTAAAAAACGAAAGCTATCTAGATTTTGGAGAGAGATTGCAAATTTTGAGGAGTAAACTTTCAAGTAAGATAAATTCTTTACCCGTCTTAGAAATGACCGATGCCGCAAAACGTGTACATTTAGCCAGCTACGATGAGCTCGCATTAAAAACGTTCCTACGAGGTCTACGGAAATATGCAGAGTATTATTAGGTTAAGAAATCCAGCTAGTTTAGAAGAAGCTATTAATTTTGTTATAGAAGAAATTAATTTTCAAAATACATTAGACGGACAAAATTCTTCAAATTTAAATTTAAATATTAGGCATAATTTCCAAACGCCTAATCAAAGTATTAATAGACAAAATTTCGCTTCACAAAATTTTAATTCTTAATTTCGACAATTCCCGAGTCAACCGGTTCAACTAAATTTTCGCCACCAAAATCCGCGTCCACTTCCAACTAATCGACAAGTATTTGGCAGACCGCCAAACGATCAAATTAATAAAAGACCTTTTAATTACAATTCGAATTTTTCTAATAAGAGACAAAGAAATGAAAATAATTTTCGTACAAATAATCAAAATTTCTATTCAAATCCTAATTATAATTATAATCGCAGTCATTACCCGCAAAATCTTAATCAGCATGCACAACAAAGGCCGCCTCAGTTACCTAGTCCGACACCAATGTCGACTTCCACAACATATACGAATAACAGGCCAAGGTTATTTAATCTAGACGAGACGAAAGACAATAATGCTTTTATTAATAAACCGGGAGACGATAATAGAAATAACAAATCCAATTTTTTAGACGACAAAGCCTCGGAAATGTAATTGAATATTTAGGAATAATAAATAATAGCAGTAATTTACCATTTATAATAGATCCTAAAACAAATGTTAAAATTTTAATGGATTCCGGGAGCACCCGATCCTTTATTAGCCCACAATTAGCGTGTAAATTAAATAAAAATTTATTAAGTGATCCATTTGAAGTTACCAGCGCACATGGTACTTCTCGAGGAAAATATAGTGTTGATATTTCTTTAGAAAGTTTATTTAAAAATAATTCTGCTAAAAAATTAAAATGCTACGTGTTTGATTTTCATTCTTATTTTGATATTTTAATTGGAGTAGATAATATGATAAAACTTAAAGCTAGTGTAGATTTTTCAAAAAATTCTGTAGTAACTCCTTACTGCAAAATTCCATTTAATTTTGATTCAACATCTAACGTAAATCTTAATAATATAGAAAATAACAGTTGCAATGATATTAATAATTATATTAAAAATGATAATAATAATATTGAGAAAAATCAAAGTGATACAAATCGTAGTGATAATTCTAAATCTGTTGGACCACAAGTCATCAAGAGCATATTGGTGCCTGCACAAACCCAAAAAATAATTGAATTTGAAATAGGTAATATGATAAACGGTGAAGCCGTAGTCCCTGAGATGGACCTTGTTAATATTTATTTACCTGAATGTATCACAACAGTTAAAAATGGCAAAGCTTGTTGTACTATAATTAATAAGACAGATATTAATAGAGATGTAACTCAAAAGAAACCATTTGTAGTGACGCCCATCAGCGAATATGATGTGGTACCTCATTCACCAAAAATAAATGGTAATAATAAGATAAATAATAAGAAAAGAAAATATAATAATTGTAATATGTTTAATACGTCTGATAAAAAGTTTGATTTTTCACAATTAAGATTAGATCACATGAATGATGAAGAGAAAGGCGCAATAAAGAAAACTAATGTTAATTATAATAAAGATAATAAGAAAAAAAATGTTAGTGATTATAATAAACGCAAGAAAAGTATTAAAATTATTGATAAACATAACTTCTGTGATTCAAACAATAAAATAACACATGCCAAAGCCAATAAAAAGACTTTGAATAATAATTATAATAATTACAATAGTAAGAATAAGAATATGTTTAGTATAAATAAATCTGACAAATTTTTAAATCAACCAATAGATAGAAATAGCAAGAATGAAAATAAACACAAATACAAATTTAAATTTAAGAAAAAACAAATAAAAATTAGTCGAGTTAAATTTAAGGACCGAAATGTCCTTAAACTACAAAATTCGACCGAAACGTCATTAAACTAAATCTTGACCGAAATGTCTCTAAACTAAACAACAGGATTAATAAGTCCTTAATTTTAAATCAACGATGAAAATGTTAATAATTTAAAATCTTTATTTAGTATTATAAACTTTTAATAAAAAATCTTATATGCAATAAAATATTGAAAATTAAAATAATTCCACACAGTTCTTCTGTAGATTTAGTGCATAAAGTTTTTCGTACTCAAAACTGATGAACTTAAATAAATAAATAAATAAATAAATCACTAAATAAATAAAAATATAATTAAGTAAATAAATGTTCATTTTGAAAATTAAAATTAACTAAATAATCAATATAATTAAAAAATATGATTATTAGATTGGGATGAAAGATTACAAACAAAGTAATATTAATTATAATTTTTACTAATTACTTTTTCTTAATTCACTGTAAATATTATGCTTAAAAGGAATTTATTTTATTCCATATAATAAAATTTGAAAAAAAAAATAATTAACATGATACGTTAAAAACAAGTTTCTGTTCAATGAATATGAGTTGACGAAAAATATTAATAATAATTTAAGAACAGAATATTCTTTATTTATTCCCTATGGTTTAATTAGTAAAGTTATATAAAAAAAATATTTTGAATTATAATTTTAAAAAATAATAATAATAAATTATTATAAATATAAAAAGAAAACATTCAAACTATTGATCCTAATCGTAAAACAGCAGAAATAGAAACCAGACATCATAATCAATCTAGTAAAATTCATTTGTCAAATATTAAACGTCCCAGAGTCAAAAGATCTAATTTAAAACAAACCCCAAATTTTGAAACATTTATTGAGATGTTAAATAATAATGAAGAAATAAACAATGAAAATGTAAGAGAAATTTCAGATGACTTATTCAATGCCCCTCTAGAATACTCACTCGCTCACTGTGTGAGTAGAGATTTAAAAATGAGTGCAGGAATAGCACGTGAATTTAAATTAAGATTTGGTAAAATTAGAGATTTATCAAAACAAAACGCAAAATTATATTCTCTCTGTCATATTAAAGAAGAAGGTAGATATATTATTTATTTGATCACTAAAGAAAATTATTTCGACAAACCCACTTTAAAATGTTTGTTTAATACATTGATAAATTTAAAACAATTCTGTTTAGACAAAAATATAACTAAATTAGCAATTCCCAAATTAGGTTGTGGCCTAGATCAATTAGACTATAATTTAGTTAAAGCTATGATAAATTATATCTTCCAAAATTCTAAATTACGAATAAACATCTATTTGGGTACACCAAAAATTGATGATGAAGTACCAGGGCCATCATCTTCGATAATTCCAAATCCTAGTTTAGTCCAGCAAAGAAAGTCATTTTTTGAGAACTACACTAAATCTGAACATTCCAAAAATTAGTAAACAAAAATAATTCATTTCAGATTGATCTTCCTTCCGCATGTAATGTGTTTTGAAGTTAAAAATATCACCGAAAATATCGGATTAATTCCTGTGAATTTAGGCACAGCAAAGCTTGAAAAAACCAAACATACGATAGTATATCATTATGATATTAAACCCATATATAATGAATTTGAAAATCTAAATTATCAATATGAATTCTTGATAAGCACCATGAGCAATATTTCCAAATTTAAACTAGAATTACAGAACTATAATAAATTGGTAAATTACACCAGAAATGATATTATTGATCAAATTAATACTATTCAATTAAATATTTCACCCAAAAGAACTAAAAGAGGCTTGATAGATGGATTAGGCAGTATCATTAAATCGATAAGCGGTAATATGGACGCCCGTGACGAGAAAAGAATAAACAAAATTTTAGAACATTTGGCAAGTAACCAAAATAATTTACAAAATCAGATAAAATTTGGATATAGTGAAAACTCAAAAATAATAAAGAATTTTAATAATACTCTTCAGGACATTGCACATAATCAAAATACTCTACAATCTAGAATAATGCAACTACATGCAATTTTTAAAGAAGAGATTGACCACCAACATATTCTGTATGCGAAAGACCTATATAATCAGATGCTTTTACTTTTCGGTACAATTAGAAACATACTACACAAAATTATTAACTCAATAACGTTCTGCAAATTAAGAGTCTTAAACCCAGATATAATAAGACCTCAGGATTTATTTGATGAATTAGAAAAAATCTCTATCCATTACCAAGAGGAACTACCTTTCGAAATGAAATTAGAAAATATGTTTGACTTTGAATCTATAATGACAGTTAATTGCAAAATTGACAAAACAAAAATTCATTATTTTCTTCATCTTCCAATAAATTACGAATATTCATTTGACCTTTACGCTTTACATCCAATACCTGCAAAGTACAAATCAGAATATGTAACAATAATACCGAATATTAAATACCTATTAAAATCAAAATTTAATTCTAAAATTTGGCCTCTAAACGATATACGCCTAAGAAAGAAACCCTTAAAATCACATGTCCCAAACACGAGGAAACAACAGAACTTCAAGGTGTCTTCTTGATCGAGCCAGATGAGTGCCAGATATTCTACAAGGACATTAAAATTCCCAAAATTGAAGCGATATCTGGAAGCCCCGTGTTTATTAGTGCATCGAAACAAAAACTGGAAAACTACAACATAAACAATTTTACCATTCATCTTAAAAGACTGAAATTAGAAGACATGCCCGTGTTATCTCCAATGCCCCAACTTACAGAAACAGTTATACCCTTAAGCCCCAGTGCGTGGACACTCTCGTTATATGTGTTAGTGTTAATTTGTGCTCTAATTTTAGGAATCAAATTTTTAAAGAAGAAACTTCGGCACGTTGCCTCCATGGACAATTCCCCAAATTCTCCACCCGGAGTGTGTCGAATCTAAGGGGGTAGGAGTAACCTGGCGGCTACAATGAGACAATCTTTTGTTATTTATTAATCGTTTTAATTGTTAAGAAATATATTTAATTATTATTGCATCATTTCCTAAGTATTTGCTAACACTCCATTTTCATCCGCAATAACACCAGATGTCATTTTGCTTAGTTATCATTCCATATTATTATAAATAGGACCGCAAGCCACGAGCGCACATTCATTATTATTATTATATTAAGAGTAGTAAGATGTAATCATTATTATTATATTCATTATATTGTTCGTCGTTATAAGTTATGTAATATTCAAATAAATCAAAATTATTCGCGTCAAGAAAAAATAAAAGTTTTTAAAAACACCAAAACCAACCCGAAAAATATAATTTATATATATATATATATATATATATATATATATATATATATATATATATATATATTCAGTCCTTCCGAAAGAGATTGACATGCATTTGTTATAAATAGAATAAAGATTGTTATCCGAACACCATTTAAAGATATTGTCCAAATCACATTGCAAGTACGCTGAGTCAAAGGTGGAGTTTACCGCGCGAATTTTTTAAGGTCATCTGCAAACAATAAAAATCAGCCATGCGTAACATATGTACTAATATCATTAATGAATAATAAAAATAACACTGGGCCACAATGTGACCCTTGTGGAACACCAGAAAACATTGATATTAGTTTAGAGATACAATTGTAAATTTCTACAAATTATCACATTTTTTACAAAGTCACCAAAGTCCATCGCGCGTAATTTGTTTACTAAAATACTGTGAGAGAAAACATTAATTGATCTGTAATGAGTTTATCAAATAATTTCGGAAAAGTGGATTGAATTGAAATCGCTCTATAGTCATCGATGTTACTTCTACTACCATTTTTAAATATAGGTTGATAAAACTAGTTTTCCAGATTAAGGGAAATACACTTTTTTACAGAGAGACGTGCATAGTGAAACAATACAACGTTTTACAAAGAAATTTGGTATACCATCAGTTCCAGAATTGAGAAAATCGGGTATAGAGTCTATTGCTTCAAAGATGTCAGCACTATCAATTTTAAAATTACATAGATTAACTAAGTCAGAGTCAAAAAAATTTGGAATTAGATTATTTGATTGGGTATCATCATTAATATAAACGATTGAAAAATGTTTAGCAAATAACACAGCTTTCTCCTGAATTGCAAGTTATACGTTTGTAGTACATGGACTTAGGAAAGCCTAATGTTTTCCTCGACTTGTTTACGTAATTCCAGAATGAATTAGTGTTTGTACAAATGTTAGATTCTATTTTCGCCATATAATGTGAATATAATGTGAATATATGAAGTAATGAGGAATGCTAGAAAGAGAGGATATGGGTGCACAGTATTTATAGGGGCGTAATATTCAATGTAGACTATACAAGCTTCATGAGAACAAACTATGGTTTGAGTCACCATGATTTGCTCCACATTCACACTCATCAGTTCGCAATATCCCTATTATAGCGAGGTGTTTAGGAAAACATGTCCCAATTTCAAGCAATTAATCGTTGACAAAGCGAACTTGCTGAACTTGACTTTGACTGCCTTTAGATTGCTTCGAGTATTCTCTCTTCCAAGCAACTCCCATACTACGTTTGTAGATTAAATTTAGGTCTGTGTGTGGTATTTTATTGTTTTATCTCTCCTCAACTAATTTTGCCAATTTTTCCGCAGCCACATTTCCAGGGATACCAAAATGTGCTTTGTTCCAGATAAATAAGATTTTGAGAGTGTTCAAAGAATAACACAAGTAACTCATTATGCGAATTAAAGTATTTGTAAAATTACCATGATTCAATGATTCAATAACCGAAAGAAAGTCTAAGAATATTGAAATATTTGAAAACGAACATATTTTATTTATATTTGATAAGCACCAGTTTAACCGTTTTATGAGTGCTAAAGCTTCTAGAGAAGCTATTTACTAAAATTGACAAACCGAAGAGGAATATAAAACTTTAAATTCAGGTATAAAGTTGGCAACCTCCGAGTTGTTCAAGCTTTTGCTAGCATCTGTAAATATAGAGCATTGTCAAATTGTCTGCTAGTATTATAATACGGGTGGGCCACGAATAACGACAATTAAAAGTATACGGGGTTCCTGCAAGAGGAAAAATCTAAAAAAATTCAACATTGTACGGTTGATTGCGATCTCCTCATAGAAAATATTTTTGACTTTCTATCACTTCCGGTTGTACCGGAAATGCCTACCAACTTTGTTATTTTAAATGGAACATACTGTATATTATTTTATTTTTAAATTCCTTGTTCGATTGCCTACCTCTCCATATGGGTTTATGTCCACTTAACTTTTACAGTTTTTGATTTAAAAATTTATTTGTCAAATATTGACCTCAAATAGGCGTTTAGAAAAATGCCTATAACTTCTAGTAGGTACAAGATAGACACACGAGCGGAATCTTGTATTGTACCTAATGGATTCCTCTACAGAGGAAAAAAATTGACATGTGTCAATTTTGACAGTTGGTATTTCAAAAATATCAATATTTCAGCGCCTACTTAAAAACATCATATTTCAATTTTTTCAAATGGAATGACCAATATTTTATCTCATAGTGTTATTCGCAAGACCTTTTGCTACAAAAAAGTATTATACATTCCTATATCAAGAGCCAGTAGTTTTTGAGTTATTTCGAAATTAGTTTCCTCTCAGAATTTTTATTTGAATGATTCCTGTTCTATTTACACGGGCACTATAGTAGGCTTCTGTCAATATTTGTTGAAACCAACGTATTAATATTTGTGTACGCTTCTTTTGAGTAATAATAAAATGAATACCTATACCACTAAAGAAATTATGAATTTATTTGTCATATATGGCCAGTGCAAGAGAATTGTTGAGAGAACTTGAAAAACTTTCAACTAAACTTATCCACACTTACCGCCGATGGATAGAAAAAAGTTTCGAAGACTGGAGTCAAATTTTCTACTATTTGGAAAACAAAACGCAGAAAAAAATCAACTAAAGCTAATAACCGAGAATGAGGAAATTCAAGTAAATGTTTTGACTTATTTTCAAGCAAATCAACGCGCATCAGGTTGCTAGGAGGATTTGAGAGTAAGCAGAACCCCACTCCAAAAAATTTGGAAAATGTATCGAATGCATAATTATAAATATAAATTATTTTCTCAAGATGCAGAGAACAGGATTGATTTTTGTGAGTTGTTGTTGCTTAAAATTAATATAATTTGGATGAACGAATCAAGTTTCTCTCATGAAAGTATTTTCAATAGAAAAACCAATCACATGTGTGTCAATTGAAAATCCACAAATATCTTTGAAGTCGTATAAAAAATAAAGTTTATGCAAATGCCGACAATACCCGAGAATAATTAGAAGAAAGGGTGCGAGCTGCATTCGCGGAATCTTAATTCAGAAAAAAATAGGCAAGCAACATAAGAGGGTGACGCAACACGTGCTGCACAGTGTTTACATGTTAATGGTTATCATTTTGAAGAATTGTTATAATTTTTTTTCTGACAACTTTTTTCAGTTCCTGCATTTAATTACTTATTTAAAAATTATTTTATTCCAGTCTTCTTGCTTCAGTTTTATTTGTGAGTTGTAACTGGGGATAACTATTCATTTTAATAATATTCGGACGAATTTTTCCTAATTCGATTTAATAAATATTGACAGAAGCCTACTATAGTGCCTGTATGAATATAAGAGGAATTATTGAAATGTGAAAGGAAATAAATTTCGAAATAACTTAAAAACTACTGGCTCTAGATATAGTGATGTATAATACTTTTTTGTAGCAAATTGTCTTGCGAATCACCCTATAAGATAAAATATGGGTCATTCCATTTGAAAAAATTGAAATATGATGTTTTTAAGTGGGCGCTGAAAATTGATAATTTTGAAATACCAATTGTCAAAATTGACACGTGTTAATTTTTTTCCGTTGTAGAGGAATCGATTAGGTACAAAACAAGATGCCGCACGTGTGTCTATCTTATACCTATTAGAAGTTATAGGCATTTTTCTAAACGCCTATTTGAGGTCAATATTTGACAAATAAATTTTTAAATCAAAAACTGTACAAGTTAAGTTGACATAAACCCATATGGAGTGGTAAGCAATCAAACAAGGAATTTAAAAATAAAATAATATACAGTATGTTCCATTTAAAATAACAAAGTTGGTAGCCATTTCCGGTACAACCGGAAGTGATAGAAAGTCAAAAATATTTTCCATGAGGAGATCGCAATCAACCGTACAATGTTGAATTTTTTCAGATTTTTCCTCTTGCAGGAACCCCGTAAACTTTTAATGGTAGTTATTCGTGGCCCACCCTATATATAGCCTAGTTTTTCTGTCTACATTCGATAAAAGTCGTAATCATACCAGAACATTTTTTAATGTAGGCCTTATATGAATATTTAAATATTTTATTAATTTCTAAATATAAAGCATAATACGTAGTGGTCTTTTTTCTCTATACTCATTAAACAAAAAGTTTAATGGAATATAATGATAAATTATTATACACTTTACATTTCTAAACATATTGAATTAGAATTTGTAAATATGGTAAATGAATAATTAAATAGGTGTACTTACTTACTTTGTTGATATTTTGCAAGTTCCTCGGGTTTTGATTATGAGCTGACTAATTTGTTTAATTCAAAATATTCTTTAACAATACGTAAAGAAAAGTATAAAAATATACAAATGTATATATACTTTAAAGATAATAAGTTAAATCTCTATTTAACAACAAAAGAGAAATTTACTGAAAAACAAACGTACAGAAATATGATTTTTCTACACAATTAATTAAATTCTCACTTAACCCGTAGTGAAATATTTTTATGTTAATTAGAAGATTAATTGAAGTACTTGGTTTTGTTTCAGTATTTACTAAATACAGTTTTAATAACACCTTGGCAAGCTGTGAGATTGTTTTATGGTTCTTAACTACAAAAAAACCAAACTTTTTTGTTCAACAAATAAGTCTCATTGATCAAAAACGACTCTATACTGATGTGTGTAGCTGGAAAATTAAGTATTACGTAATTTTTGATCGCACAGAATTGTTCATTACAAAGTCTATTGATATATTAATTGATAGTTTTGCTTATAATTGTCGCTGTCAAGATTGATGTTACTCGCTTGTCACTTTTCAAAACACGATATAATGTAAATAAAGTTAATTACCTAGTTAAAGAATGTGTAAATACGATCATTGAAACCGAAGAAGATATTTTTATGGGTACCCCAACAGAGATTACGAAAACGGCATCAATATGAAAGAACCTATAAACTTTTTATGGATTAGCGCAAAGATACTTCCAAAATCTTATGGTAAGAATGAAGCTTAATCACAGGGGGCACTTTATTTTATGCTGCTGATGACATTAAATTGAATGCACATTATTGATAATAGCAAGTAGAACAAACCAAAAAAAATCCAAAATTTTGACGCCACACCAAGTAAAATATTCTGCGCCAGATGAAGAGTACAGTGGAATTTATTTTGCACGCCAGGAAGTGGACTTATATATGTCGTAGGTTGATTATTGTGCACTGATGTTCAACTGAGAAATAATTTGACCAACGTCAATGTGAAAAACCGCTATATGAATTGTTAATATTTAAGTACGTACTATTATAATAGGTTGTATTAATTTTTGAAATAATCAAAGCTTGTCGGAAAGAAAAAATAATGAAAATTGAACAACTCATATTAAGGATCTTAGAACAGCAATTTTAGTACACATTCCAGATATAGAAACCAAAACAGAATAACAGTTTGTTATCAGAGGCAATTTCTATAATATTTGTAAGAAATATATGGATCTTGAAAATAAATTATCAGCGAAATAAAATAAATTTGGCAGCCTAGCTAATAAAGTCGCAACTTTACTAAATCTGCCAAATACGAACTTGTATGCGGACTATTAACTGAGACGATCCTCAGCAACAATTTTAGTATTCTCTGATGCAAATATTACTGCGATACGGCGGATAGAATTCAATTTCTACAGCAGAAAGTTATATTGACGATTTATTCGATAATAAAATTGAAACTGTTAATCACATTTTACGTACCATTGAAGACAACTAAGGTAACAACATTATGAATCACGACAATTTAAATTATAAGATTAGCGAAAATTTATTTATTTATTTATTATAAATGTATTAACCGCAAATGGATAACAACGCAGGGACATTAATTGTCAGATTTTTTCTAATATGACAGTTAATGTATTCTTACCTAAGAAGAATCTTATAATATTGATTTACTTATATTATAGTCATGTTTAAATACCCAATGTTGTTTTTAATAAATAGAAAAGACTAGAGAAAGTCTTAATTCGTTGATAGTAAATAAAGTATAGTTTTGTAAACTCCTCTAGACACTCCGCTTGTGCCTAATAAACTCATGACTAAAGTGACGCAAACACATAATACATAATATACCATTATAAATATGTAAAAACATATGGTAAGTTATTTTATCAATAGTCAATCTGTGTAAATTTATTATTAGGTAATGATGAATATCATTAAAGTACAAGTGGTAATATTTAAATTTAATAAATTAATTTAACCATTTAACTATGCCCATTAATACTTGTTATACTTTTTATATATTAATAAAACATTGACGTAATTAAAACTTTACACCCAACAATATGCATTATTCATATAATGTACACATGTTAAACGTGTTTAACTAAAATCACAATAAAAAAGCTCCCCAAAGCCGTACTTAATCATCCCGCTGGGATCTGAAACATTTAATAATTCCGTTTTTTAATCACTTTTCATTCTCGTCGCACCATTTTAGCCGTCAGAGCTGAAACGCAATGCAAGCACGATAAAGTCCTTCATAAAAGATGGGGAAAAATGGTGGCGGCGCGTTATTTAATGCTGCAGCATTCTTAGCGCGTCACACTGGGGCCGCAGTTAATTTTGCCGTTTTGAATAATTAAAAATTATACGCGCGCGCGTTTATTTGTGCGCCCATTGTGAAATGGTGGATGGGCGCGAAATGTACGTTTTGTCCGTCCGACACGTATGTAACGCCCTTTAACACTCGCTGCCTCGAAAATGTAAAAATAAAACCATCTAGGAGAGAGCAAAAAAAAAATGCGACGTTGTTTATTTATGCGATACCCGAATCCGTTGAAATCATAAATTTAATTTGCTGCGCGTTAGGGCCTGAATATCAATTGAACGCGGGATAGTAAGAACGGAATTTATTACATTTTGAACTTCTCGTTTACTAAATACATTGCTTTTACATTAACTTACTTATCCATCACAAAAAAATAAAATAGAAAACTGTAATAGCTAAATTTACTGACTTAAAAAAATTCAAATAAAGAGTTATATAGATATCCATATTGGCCATTGTTATTATTTTAACATTTGTGTGTTGTATACAAATAATTTAAAATCTAATGTTTAATTATTAAGATAACAAAAGGGAAAGTGAAAATAATTTTGACATATTTATTCAGCTATTTATTATAATATACACAAATCAAGTTTACAATATATTATCAATTTTTGACACAATTATAGTTTAGACCTTCGCAGGTCATTATCAACACTTGATCAAAACTATAGTTGTGTCAAAAATTGATAATACATTTTAAACTTGGTTTGTGTATATTATACAATAAATGGTGGTATAAAAACGTCAACATTATTTTCATTTGCTCTATTAAAATGAAATACCACATAGTAACAGTCGCTACAATCATTTTCATTAAAATAACAGTAAAAATTAATTAATTAATTTAATAAATCACTTAAAAACAACTGTATCTTCTCAACTAAACTAATTTTATAATTATTGATAAATATGTTTAATGTATTCTAAAACATTCAAATATAAACCTGTCAATAATTGTAATACACGTGCATAGAAGGGAATAATTACTGTTATAATTAATAGTGTTATGCGCATTAATAGGATTGTAAATGTAATAACATTTGATTACTAATGTAATAATGGACTATATAATTACGCCTGTTGTGCCACTAACTGCCCTATTATGTAAAAGCCAGGAATAAGCCGGAGTTCTGTAAGTATTTGCACGGCAGATGAAGTTATTTGGGGTAAAATATACATTATTGATAAGTAATAAGTGTGAGTAATGTATTATTTATTACATTTAATTACATAAAATTGTCGTGTAATTATGACCTTTTTATTAAAATATTTAATATAAAATGTATATTCAAATTAGATCATTTTATGAAATGATAGTTATTTGTATAATAGTAATATAGATATATGCAGTTAGCTGATATGTATTACGCGCGAAATTAAGAATACAATCAGACTAAAGGACTATTATCGTCATAAGTAGAAGTCATCTAAATTACAATATTATTACCGTGAGTTCGACCGTCTCAGAATTGATCTTAAGATTAAAATAAAAACGGCCTACACGATTTATTTAGCGAAACTTGAGCAAGAAATGAAAAATAATCGCTTAAGTCACTTTGGAATTTTATACATGCCAAAAATGGCACCACAAGAATTCCTTCTCAATTGTGCAATGGTAATACAACACTCAATAAACCTGAAGAAATTGTAAATTCATTTGCTGATGCCTTCCGCAATGCATATACTATTATTCCCTTTAATTTTACTCCTTTCAACGAGACTGGCATTATTAATAGTATTAATAAGCTCAAAAATAACAACATTGCTGGTGATGATCAATCACCTAGTTTTTTTATTAAAGATTGTAAATACATATTTCTTGAACCTCTATTAACTATTATCAATTTGGCAGTTCTTACTCAGACATTTCCGCAAATGTGGAAATGTGCGCGTCTGAGCCCTGTACATAAAGGGTGACAAATTGCTATTCTCTCTTTTCAAAAGTTTTCGAACAAATGTTGTACACTTCCTTATATGGTCATATAAGAACTTTAATTTCGCCATGCCAACACGGTTTTATGAAGGGTAGGTCTACAGTTACCAACCTTGCAATCATCACTCAACATATAAGTGATTCCATTGAAAATCGAACTCAAATGGACGTAATCTATACCGACTTTTCTCGTGCATTTGATTGTATTAACCATACTATCTTGCTGAATAAACTTGCAGAATTTGGTCTCACCACTGATACTATTAATTTTTTTCGTTCATACTTATATGGTCGAACTAACTATGTACACTATAATGGATACAAGTCTTATACATTTACTTCATTGTCTGGGGTACCTCAGGGCTCTAACCTTGGTCCGCTTTTATTCATCATGTTTATTAACGATCTAATTTCCTATTTGTCTTGCCACGTTTTAGCATATGCGGATGACTTGAAAATTTTCTCAAATGTTTGTAATTTGCCAGACTCACTGAAGCTGCAATATAATCTTGATCTCATTTCTAGGTGGTGTACTAACAATAAATTGAACTTGAATATCAATAAATGTGCTACTGTTATATTCTCACGTGTTTCGCGCGTAAACTTCAGCTATAATATGAATGGCTATCCCCTACAACGGCTTACAGAGATCAGAGATTTGGGCGTACTCTTGGACTCTCAGATAACTTTTGTTAAACACTCCTTCCAAAATGTTAGGTTTCATTATGCGTACTTATAAATATTTCAATAATATTGATGTAATTAAATGCCCTTATTCGGCTTTTGTACGAAGTCGTTTAGAATACGCTTCGTCAATTTGGTACCCCTACTTTGTGTATTTATCACTACTAATTGAAAGGATACAACGTCGCTTCCTAAAATATCTGAGATTCCAGGAGAACAAAACTTTTCCTGAAAGAGGTATAGAATATGAGCAGCTACTCCATCGTCATCTTCTGAACTCTCTTTCTAGTCGCAAAGATATAAACAGTGCTTTACTGATGTATAAATTAATTCACAATGACATTGATTGCCCAGATCTTTTATCAATGGTGAAGTTTTTCGTTCCTAGACTAACCTCGCGGCACACAAACTCTACTTTTTAAATCCCCACATCGATCTTTGTCTAAGTCGCCGATCAATCATATGAGTAGAAATGCTAATACCGAGTTTCACGATATCTTCATCTAATATATTATACATATCTAATTTATAGACATTTCATTGCCTTTATTTCTTCCTCCTCCTTCTTCCCATTTTTATACATGTATGATTCGTTATTATTTATTATTATCTTAACGAATTAATTGTTTACTTTTTTACTTTTGTACTTAATGTTGTCGTGTAATTGGTTTATCTGTTGGGCAAATAAATTTATTATTATTATTATTATTCTCTGTTAAAATCTTCACTTAGCGGGATGTTGATGAACCGTTAAATATATGATTTTCAGGCATATTTTAAGTTATTGTCTTCTATTGAAATGTTTAAGCCAAAAAAGTTGAGTATGCCATTCATTTGTTCTTTAATAGTAAATTGAATTTTTCTATAGATTGAATTAAGCGTTATTAAAAAATGTATCTAACTATCTATCTATGCCACTTCAGATCCAGAAAATATGATTAACTCATCTGCACCAGTGTTGTAGGTTCAATACACAATATTTAAAATATAAACTCACACAATCCTATATGAAAATCAAATGCAGTAACAAATTCATACAAGCAACAAGAATCATAGAAAAAGTTACAACCACTTGACTCGAGCTAGAAAATAGGAAATGGTACACAAGACGGTCCAACTTGGCTAACATCAAAAAATTGTTCATATCAATTAACTAAACGTCCCTCATACAAAGTATACCATCCATCAATCATTCCCTACACATCTAAATACGCAATTTAAAACTCTATCCACTAAGAAAACTAAAAACGTAACAATCAGCAACAAAGCCATTCTGGTCTCTTTTGATGCCAATACCAGTACTTGAACTAGAAAACAAATCTTACACAAAAAGGACCAAGAACAATCATCAACCTATAACACCGTAGACATTGCCAACTTAATAAAAGATTGTTTCGACCATAATTAACGACATCTTCAGAAAAAAGGACTGCCCATGGGATCACCTGTTTCACCACTCCTTGTGGAAATACTCATTTATAATAATATTTTACAGAAAGAAATACGTTCAATCTAGTGTTGCTTTGATAGCCTTGCTATTTTGTAACACGCAAATTACTTTTGTATCATTCAATGCCTGTCGAAGTATTAGCTAGAGAAGTAGTTGTTTCAAAAGTGGTTTGTTCTTGTAGTCTTAATAAGACTCATTTGTTGTAGATTTTACGAAATATTTTCGTGTTTTTCTAATTATTACTCATTTATAAGTGATTTTTAAGAACACCACATCAACAAAAATATACAACACTAGTGCAGATATATTGATGATATTTTCTATATCTGGATTGACACAGATAGATGGTTGTATACACTTTTAACACTAATAAATCCAATCAGTAGGAAAATTCAATTTACTATTGAAAAACCGACTAATGACATACTAAACTTTTTTAGATTTAAGCATTTCAATAGAAGACAATGACTTAAAATAAAAAAAGATAAGAAGTTCACAACCATTTCTTAGATTCTATATGCGAGTCAGATGATAGGCAAATATTATTTTCAATTAAACTAGTTGAAAAATTGTTAAATTTATCGACAAAAATGATTTTCATAATTTGGGAAACAAGAAATATAATTTTTGGATTTTGAATTATCAGAAGTCTGAAAATGATTCAATTCAACATTCAATTTAGAACATTGGAGGCATTGTTAAGTAGGGCGATCTTATTGTACTCATTTTTTTTGATAATTGTCACAAAGTTGGTGAAGAAAAGCACTTTATTTTTCTTGTTTATAAACATAACAATCGTTTTTCTTCATCAAATTTATATATTCGGTACCATCAAGTATGTAGAGCGAAAAGCATCAAAGATAATTATTATGTTCAAGCTTCAGTGTAATTTTATTTTTTCTATTTAATTTGTTTTTCTTTACCAAGGAAGAGGAATGCCAAAGCCAACAATAAAAAATCAAACTTACGTTATTATATGCTATTTTTGTTCCATTTATAAATTAGTACACACAAAGCAGGGAACAAATACCGATACAGATACAGAAATAGAAGTAATGCCACAAGAAAAGGACGACCCCAAAAATTAGACGATTTTATCCTAAAAGTGATTATTTTCCCGCAGGGGTGGTTGACGTTCACAGCCATTTGGGAGTAGTGACCTCACGTACCCGAGCCGTTCATTGCACACACACACACACACACACAACGTCACTGACACCCCGTGAAGTAATGCCAGACGGCGGTTCCGCGGGGTGTCAGGGTGACTTGGAGACCAGTAGTTCTGGGGACTCCCACACTCTGTCTATTAAAGATTTTGCACCTCCCAGCCACAAAAAAGGTGGTTATTTGGCTATTAGGGAGGAGTGGGTGATTGTTGACTATAGAAGATAGGAAAGAGAACAGAGTTTCAAATGAAGGTTAGGGTGGTGGTATTGGTATACTTGTGATTTTGTTGTTCCTGTGAATGATCCATAGAGCAGTGAAATCTGCGTAAGTGTTTATAATGGAGAAAGTAGAGAGGTGGATATCATACGCAAAGAGGCAGTAAATGGAGGATGAAATCATGGATCATTTAGGGACATCAGAGAGGAGTGTCGATGGAGAAGGATTCGAAGAGGAGAAGGAGGCTGAGTAGGAATGATTCTGCTGGATAGATTTAATTATTTGGGTTATCGGAATTGCGGTATTTAAAGAAGACAGCGAAAGTGGAATGGCCGTTTTGGCGGTGTTTACTCTGGAGGACATAAGGGCAAAAATTGCGTCGTATATACAGGAAACCATTTTGGTGATTGGAGATGAGGTTATCAAAGATAAAGAAAAACGCGACATCTATGATGTGGCAAATTGATTAAACATGTTGCAAAAGAAATCGCTGTACCTATTTCCATAATAATAAATAAATGCTTGTTGGCCCTCTAACTTTCACAGTGTGGCGAAACAATTGTACCGTCTTACAATATATTTTTGAAAGTAATTATATAGTTTTATTCATAGTGAAAATAATACCTATTGCTAAAAAAGTTAATGTTGATGAACTCTACCACCTAAAACCTATTGCGATTCTTCCTGTTTTGTCCAAGATTTGAGAATGCGTAATAAAATCGCGACTACTTAGTTTCCTAGAAAAACACAAATTACTAAGTAACTGTCAATATGACTTCAGGGTCGGAAACTCTACAACTTCAGAAATTGCCGCTCTGCTTGATAAAGTCACAGAAGTATTGGACAACAAAGGTCAGATAGGTTCTGTCCAAAGCCTTCGATACCATTAGCCAGAATGTTTTGCTACATAAATTAAATTTCTATGGAATCAGAGGGACACCTCTTACGCTTATGAAATCATACCTCACCAATCGGGTATAATATGTAGATTGGAAAAATACTCGGTCAACAGAATTTGACTTTTCCTCGTCTACATCAACGACTTACCAGCTAACCTATAAGAAGTACAACCCTATCTTTGCGCAGACGATACACCTTTCCTGGTTTAAGGCTCATCGAACGAGGATCAAATTATACGAAATAACAACACTATTGAAGCAATCAAAGTCTGGACAGGGTGCAATATGGTAGCTCTAAATCAAGGGAAAACTCAAGAACTATCTTTCAATGACAGAAAACACAACAACTACATCAATTTCCTGGAAATTATGATAAACAACAAATGGAACTGGTCTGCACACATACATTATACTTGGAAAAAATACCCAATTGAATTTATTGTATAAAAAGATTAATGAAAAATAGTACTTACTCGCTGAGCCCATTGTTGTTCAATATATATATGAGTGAGATGGAAGAGGTGATGAGGAAAGGGCAGACGGTGGGAGTAGTGATGGGTAAGAATAAAGTATGGATGCTGGCGTATGCGGACGATATGGTTTTGATAGCGAAAGAGTATGAGGGAATGAGAGAGATGTTGAAAAGGGCAGAGAGGTTCATGGATAGGAGAGCAATGAGTGTGAATGTGGAGAAAACAAAATAGGGGAGGTTCAGGAATAAAGGGAGGGAGGGGAAGGTGAAAGAATTGGAATGGAAGGGGGGATTATTGAGAGGGTGAAAAGTTTTAAGTATTTAGGGTTCTGGTTTAAAGGGACGGGAGGAGCAGGTGAGGTGGGTGCAGAGTAAGGCGAGGAAGGCTTGGGGGTGGCATGGGGGAAGTGGGGGAAGTGGATGAGGAAAAATGTGAGGGTGGCGTGTAAGATATGGGATGCGTGTGTGAGATCGGTGCTGATGTATGGAGTGGAAGTATGGGGGACGAGACGGTATGAATGTATAGAGAGGGAGCAGATGTGGTTCCTGAAGCGCATGTTGGGGGTATATATGGTTGACAAGCGTGGGTGGTGGTGAGGGGAGATGGAGGGGTGAGAGGAGGAAAATGTATGAGAGGGTAGGTTTGTCAGAGGCGAAAGTAATGGAATGGCTAGGGAACGGGGTGAAGGTAGATGAATGGGTGAGGGAGAAAGGGATGGAGATGGAAGGGCACGAAAGGCAAGGGTGTATAGAGAGAAGCGAGTACAATGATATGCATGGGAGGTGGCAGGTATATAGAAGATTACCGGAATATTTGATAGAGAGGGGATGGAGTAGAAGATAAGGTGATTGTGGCAAGGGCGAGGTGTGGATCGGAGGAGAGAGGAGGAAGATATGGATGGGAGAAGAGTATGGAAGGTGTGTATTGTGTGAGCATGGGAAGGATACGTGGAGACACTTGGCGGAGGAATGCGTGGGGTTGAAGGAGGAATGGATGGGGGCGAAAGGGAGTAGAAGAGTGATGGAGTGGATGAGAGAGGATGGGGCGGGGGTAAGGAGGGGGGAGGCTTGGTGGGGGTAGATTTGTAAGTAGTTTGTAAAAAAGATGTTTTGTGTAATGGATGAGGACATGCCAATAAAGGTCTTTTTTTTACTTACCTGGCAACCCGAACTTACTATTTCTCAAAATTCCATTCTTTGCTCCAGTATGGCATATTATATTTTCGGGAAATGCCGTAGATGTGGAAAAAGTTTTTATTCTCCAAAAAAAGAGCTATTCGTGCCCTATTAGGAGTGCCTGGAAGAGAAAGTTGCAGATGTCTATTTAAAAAACATAAAATACTTACCTTAAGAATTTTGTATATATTTACCATCTTTGAACATGTTCACGGTAACAAGAACAAGTTTTTAAAAGAGAACCATTTCCACTCGTACAATACCCGTCGACAAGAACAACTACAAATTCCATACCACCGAATACGAGCTTCACAAGGATTGGACTATTGGGGGCCAAACATTTATAACAAGCTGCCAACCGAACTGAAGAACCTTAACATAAAATCTTTTGGAAAAGCTGTTAAAATATATTTGTTGGACAACGTATTTTACTCCATACAGGAATACACTTCTTTTTTAAATAAGTTTGTGTTTTAATGTAAACTGAATTTGTGTCCTATATAATATGTTAGTGCTATTTTATATGCATCCATGACATTTCATGTAATATTGATTACATCGAATAAATAAATTTATTATTATTATTATTATTATTATTATTCGGAAGAGTCGAGAAGTTGGGAAAGGATAATACGTACTAGAAGTTTGCTCATAGTGTTAAGTAGGGAGATGGAACAGCATCGAGAAGGCTTATAGGTTGATCTTCTTACAGATCACTATGACCTTGTCGGCTCTCCAGAGAGTGGAGAAGTAACTATGAGCGATACAGGAGCGAAAGATTAGGGATTTATAAATATAATAAGTTTAGCTGGCAGATGTTTTAGCATACTAGCAAAATCAATGCTAAGATTAACAAACAAGTTCTTTCAAGAAGATTGATCATGTTCAGTACTTGTAGTACACAATGGCGTAGATTCTGACATACTATTTTTCTATTCATTATTGTATGACATTTATATATAATAATATTTCTTGATTCTTGAGGGCGCTAAAGTTACAGTATGTAGGTCCCTAGTTAGGCCAATTATCACCTCCAGTGGTGGGAGAATTAGCTCTTCAGCCACTCCTCTGATAAAGTTAAGGATTTTGCATTTTGCTGAAAACTAGGCTTCCCAAGTCGGCCAGTTTAGGCCCCAGCAGGATCTTTCTTAATGTTACCTCTCTGCAGTTGGGATCTTCAGCAATTCCTAATACATAGAGGTGTTTTTTTTTTAAATGACAGTGTCCAGTTAAGATACCAGTCAGAGATTTTAGGTTTGATCTGGATCTATTAACACAATATTGGGAAACTTTTGCGTTGGGCGTTCGTATTTTGTCTCTGGAAACAGCACAAGTGGAGACGTTCATGTCTTGCAGTATGTTTGAGAGATTTCTTCTGGATATGGACACATGCCTCTTTGCTAGAACATCTGCCCTATCGCTCCTTCTCGTGTTTGAGTGTTGCTTGACCGAGGATAAGGCAATCCTGTTATCTACGACTTCAGTGCCATAACACATTCATTTGACAGTCTTGATAAGACCTTCGGATATGTTTAAGATATCATGACTGGTTTTACTCTCTGAGTAGATGCAGTTTTCTCCTTATATTTCCAGTTCAGTTATGTTATTTTTTGGGTACTAACAAAATATTTTACTAGTAATTCATCCAGTGGTTGCCCAATTTAGTACCATCCTGATTATCAACATAAGCTGCTTTAATTTAACTTCGGAAAAAGTTAAGTTTTCATCACCAAAAATATAACTAGTTGTCATTTCACATACAATATTATTAAAGGTTTTACCATTATTGAATTTTGTTAAATCTCTTAGGAGCCATAATTTAAAATTCAGATAAGTTTGGTCTATATAGACATCGTTACTAAATGTAAATATTTTTACACAAAAATTTATTAGTGCACATATACACTAATAGTTTCTGTTTTCATCTAGTGTAATGATGATAGAATACATTTACCACCTCTAGTCTTTTTACTTGAATTGCAAATTTGTTTTTCTTATCAATTATACAATTTTTATTATTTATTTTGTATTATTGGTAATTTCTAAAACCAAAACGATAATTATGACCTTGATTACGTTGAAATATAGAATTTAACACTTAATAGGTAACATACTATGTTCTTTGGACCATAGATTATTTTATATCTCTAAATTACATATTTTCCTAAATATACATTTGGAGTTTTTAACTAATAATTGTGTTTTTAATTTTAATTAAACATTCATAAAGCATTTTTTTAAATTTTGTTATTAAAATCATTTGAAACTTAAATAAATAAATTGCATAAAATGAAGTGATGTTATTTTAATTATATTATGGAAAGTTTCGGTAAATGTTTACTTGAAGCATCATAGACATTATCAAAATGCCCTGTTTGACTTTTGGCAATTAGTAGTGATTATATTAATTAACCCTTACCGGAATGGCCATCGATCACGAGATCCTCCAGAACTGTTGTTTTGTTTGGTAATTATTACACCACAATGCGTGTTAAATTAAATTGCACCTAATTGAACCTAATTTTAACAAAATCACTGTTTATTCAGTATATAACATAAACAATCTGCCTAACATGATTTAATATTACAGAAAAGCGTTAACGTGACTATAAAATAAGATATTTATTGGTTTTCATAGGCTTCTAATTAATCAATATTAATCAATGATTAGTATTTTATTAAATAGGGTTGTGCATATTTTTATGATGATTTATAAACAGATTGACTTTATAAAATAAAAATTATTCATAAATTTTGAACAAGGTGGGAAAGTGAATGTATAAAAATTTAAGAGAAAACAAAGAAACAAACACCATAACCAATAAAAAAGTAACTAACTATTAATTAAAAACTTGGACCTAATGACAATAGTTAAATAGATAAATAACATAATAAATAAATAATAATAATAGGTAAACAATTGATCAGCACTTTGATTTAGTGAATCACTAAAACAAACCAAGTGTTTATCAATTCTTTATTTATTTATTTATTATTATTATTATTATTTTATAGTGTTTTACCAAGAGATAAATAATAAAATTATTCAAAAATTAAAAATAACATGCTACTTATACTTAAATTACTAGAAATATATTTGATATACAAAGTGTGCCATTAAGTATGCTATTATATTTAATTTCAATGTTGCTCGACTATCTAGGATCCACCAATGTAGTAAAAACACAAATTGCATTATTTATACATTTGTTTGTCAAATATATAGTACATACAATGGTGGATTTGTAAATGGAAGTCTTGTTTTGTTCCATAATTAATTTATCAGTTTCCTGACATATATATCGACAATTACTAACCCCTATGATTAATTTCCATCAATAATATAGCAGCGAAAGTATTAATTTTAAAATATACAATCTATTTTTTTGTTTGCTATCTTTGAACATTATTTTAATATTTTTTTCTAATATGCTAATATTCTAATACTTAACAAGACCAATATACCAAAATTGGATTGTTTACCAGATCAATCCAATTTTGGTATATGAAGAACATCGCTGCACAGGAAAATTTCGTGTATATCCTTCTATACTACCCTCAGAAAATTATCACCCAACTCTTTGCTTGTAAATTTCTATGGATTACACGAAAACGCGGCGTGAACCCACTCCACAGATTTATGGCTCGCCTTCCTGTTTCTCCTTATCACAAATGCATGTTCCTTTTTTTTTGGAAGGAGATGCGCCCTGCTTGCAAATGGATTTTACTCTTACACTTGGAGAAGTATTTGCATAAAATCGAGTAAAGAAATTACGTACTCCTGATTTATTTCTCTTCACACTATCGTTTAACTTTAATTAATTATTATTTATATAAAAGCTAATAGAAAGTTTTATCATGAAAATAATTGTAAATTTATATTATGGTGGCTGCGCCGGGTCATCCGGTGCCAATTGTGTCAAAATTATAGATTATGTGTATATTTATTATACTAATATTTTTAAAATAGACTCTGCCATATATTTGTGTATATTTATTTTAATTTTATTAAACATCTTGATTATATTCACTACTGATATTTAGTATTTATTTTTCAAACATAATTTATAATATCGTTTATGTCCAATGGATTGTTTAATTAAAAATATGTCAAACTACAACCTAATGAGAAACTATAAATTATAGGTTAGTTTAATTGAATTGCATTAATTTGATATTAATAATATAGTATCCTGTTAATTTAGGATAATGTTCGTAACCAAATTATTAGTTTAAAATAATTATTAGTATGTAATGTATATAAATGTCTCTAAAATAACACGTTTTCTATGTGGTCAATATACCTTTTTAATTTATTCATATACACTCCTTTAAATAGTATCAACGTTCCAGGAGGAAGCCAATTATAGATCAATATCAAGAGACCGTATAACTGTAATATTACAAGATTTATTGCCGACAGAAAATATTAGACAAGTATCCAATTAAACCGCAATAAATTTAACTTACTAACCCTAACACGGAAAAAGAGTGATAAACAGCCCCAGAATTCCACACCAGTTTTATGTAGAGAATTCGTGATAAATACCCTGTTTTTTTTTTTTAATTTATGAAAATGAAATGCTCATTACTCAAATGCATCATTATACCAGCCAGGGTTTTTACATGACGATTCTATTCACAGTTAAATATTTTATTCAAATTCGCAAGAAAAAGATATAAATTATTAAGCACGCGTTAGATTTTCCTTTAAAAATTTGTCCCTTTTTTTATACCCTTTATGAATTAAATATATAGTAGAGATTGCTAGTTTTTTGCTATCCATGCTGGTTACATTTATGGTTCTAATAATAATACTTACATTTTATGAATAGTTAAATCATAACAATTATTATATCCAACGCCATGACAAAAAGAGGTTTATTGATTTTAACATTCCAACAACAGACAGTCAAAGAAATAAAATAAGTTAACCAAATGGATGATATATCTGTATATCAAGAATACAATTGTTATAACGCAGCGAAGAATTTTATTTAAACAAAGATATCTTTACAACTACTTATAAAAACCGTTGATACCAAAAGTATAAAACAGCCTGATGTATTACCAAAACGTATAATATTCAATCAATGGCATAAGGATTACTAGCTGCAATCCATCCATAGTAAAATCAAATCTACGATTACCTAAGGCAATTAGAGGTGAATTAAACTCTTGGTGCTGTTTCACAATTTTTATATATGTCTCCAACTAAAAATTGTGAAACAACACCAAGAGTTTAATTAACCTCTAATTAATATAAAAATGTTTCACCATGGGTTACATGAGAATTTAATTCATCATACCTTAGGCAACATATTATTTCTTCAAAACATAGATTAGCTAAAATAAAAGATTTATACTCGGAATGGGTGTTATAAATATCAAATATATGCAACTTGGTCTTAAAAATAGAGTAATATAAAAGAGTGTTTGTTTAAAGACAGGATACCGGTTAAAATCCAAATAATATTTTCACCAGAAATATCGGTTTTAGGTAGAAGATTTAAAATTACATCTGAAAGCGAGATGTATAGACACGAGCGAAATGAACTGTGTTACAAAATAAATTCAAGGCAGCACTGCGAGGAAGAGATACCTTTACGATATTTGCGGCGACATACTATCAATCATGCAAGAAATTTCTTTAGGCGAAAGAAAAATTGCAAATGTCTAGAAATCTGAAACAGAAATTCTTTGAAAATTCGCGAAAAATTTGAAAAAGTACTAAGAAAATCTATAAAACTGGAAAACATGCTAAAAAAGTTAATAATCCTCGAAAAAACATCATATTTCGAAAGAAAAAATGCTGAAAAATTTCTGTAAATATAAAAGAATAATTTCTGGAGATCATAGACCCAAAAAATAAAATTATTGCAATTCGATAGACACTTTGTTCACTGTACTCTTGATGAAATGAAATTATAACATTAAGTATCTAATTTAAAATTACCTAATGTTATTTTTGCAATTTATCTACCAGCTGTTAAATTTTAAATAAATTTTAAATATTATAAAAAGAAAAAGTGAAATTTATATATTACATCTAGCTTAGAGGTAGAGGAGATGCCACATGATCGGAAATAACGTGCCCGGAAGTTGATAACCAAAAGGGGCTCTGTACAAGTTATTTAAACAAATAGTGGTGAAGACTGTTTATAAAAACAAGTTCGTAAATTAAGAGTGTCCGGCAGGTAAACAACAAGAGGGACGAATCGGACAGCTTGACAGTTGAATACCGGATCACACAAAAATAAAGAATAGGCGTAGCGGAAGCACGAAAGAAAATAAAAGAGAAAATTATGACGAATAAAGTACTTTCAAAACTATTCAGGTAGTCGAAACAGAGAAAAATAGAGAAAGAGAGAAGCAAGATAAAAAAACACAAACACAAACATTAAGCTAAAGGAACTGACAAAAATGATGAAGGAAGTGCTAAAAAATACGAATATCCAAGAAATTCAATGAAAAATAAAGGAAAACGTGTAAACTATAAAAGATAGAATTACCTAAAAGATTAGAAACCTTAGAAAATAAGTAAGAGAGAAGAGAAAAATATGAAAAAGGAACAATATAATAGTAAAAGAACCAAAAGGAGAAGACGAAGTAGTTAAGGAAAACACAGTTTATAATTCATATACAATATAAAACCTAATTAGCCAAAATATACAAAGTAAACCAAAGGATAGAAACTGGAAAAAAGGCATGGAAGAGCAAACAGGCACTAATGAAAGCAAGGAAGATAAACTAAAAGCTAAATGTGTATATATAGACTATGCGATTTGCTGTTTATTTTTATCATTGTTCTGTGATGTCGTCGTCCTTGCATTATCTTCTACTTGTGTATCTAGTTTTTTGACATCGCCGCTAATACATCCTCTCGGTAGTCCTACTTAAACACGTCGCCGTTTATTGTTTTTTTTTTTGGTTTTTTATTTGACTCGCTTTCCTTTCATTATATCCAGTCAAAATTAGCGATGCAGACAAAACAGAGGGGGTAGGATGCATAATACACAAATATAGAACATCAAATAGAAGCACGGCAAGAAATATCTCCAAGAATATTAACCATAACATTAAAAAGAAAAAGAAAGAGAGAGAATAATAATCATTGTATACGGATCAAATAAAAATAATACATCAGGCAATAATGAAACATTTTGAGAAAGACTATACGAAACAACCGAAACAGCTACTGAAGAGGTGTATGTAGGTGATTTTAACTGCAAAATGGGAAAGCATGTAAAAACCAATGATACATATAGAGGAAAGTGTGGTGACGACATAATTAACGAAAATTAAAAAATGCTTGATCGATGTAAAATAAATACCCTAATAATAACAAATACAGTATTTTAAGATACATAATATACGAGGGAAGTTATAAATAAAAACAAAATTTATATAAACGATTACATTTTAGTAGAACAACAGAGAAGGAGCAAAGTAAAAGACAGACATGTAAATAGAAGCTATGAAATCGTAAGTGACCACTATGTACTAATGGCAATACTAAAAAAAATAATAAGAACAATGTCCAACAAAAGACCAACATTAACATTTGAATCCAAAAAGACAAGAATGTTCAAGTTAAGAGAAGAAACAGCATATCAATATAAGGAAAAATTAGGGAAGAGAATAGAAGAAAGCAACGAAAACGTAAAAGTTAAGAAATGTGAAATGATCTAAAAAGAAACCTGCTAGAGGCCGAGAGGGACCTAAAGGAAAATAAAAGCTGCATATTCTTAACAGAGGTATACATACCATTGATAAGCATTGCAACTTAAATAGATCGGATATTAGGTGAAGCACAAAACTATTATAAACAAATATCGAGCAAATTTAAAATAAATAACGGACTAAGACAAGGAGGTGGACTAGGATATAAAAACATGCAAGGATTCAAATAACGGGAGCATTTGCAGACGATGTAGTAGTGATATCAAAAAACATAACCTGAATATATGGAACATATATCTGGAAAAGTCCAACAGAAAATAAACAATAATTAAACAAAAGTGATGGTAATTGGAAAAGAGGAAGAGCATATAAATATAATAATAAAGAAAATCGCGGTTATAAACAAGTAGAAAAATTCAAATACCTAGGATAGAATTTACAGAAGATGAGAAATAGAGAGTGAAATAAGCAACAGAATAAAAACAAGATGCTGATTAACAAAAAGAAAATTATTAAAGAAACAAAAATTAATATTTATAAAACAATATACATACTGATTATAACATACAGAAGTGAGACATGAAATCTGACGAAGAGAAACAAAAGTATACTACGGGTAGAAGAAATAATATATTTAAAACAAGTGAATCAAGTAGCGAGAAGAGACATAATAAAGAATACAGAAATGCGGGAAGAATTGCAAATAGAAGCAATAGATAAGTTTATTCAAAAGAAAGAATTTAGCTGATGGAGACACTTAATAAGGATGAAGAGCGCCAACCAATCAAAACAGATATGAGGAGAAAGAACGGAGAAAAAAGAGGAAAGTAAATTCCGAAATAAGAGTGGGATAACACAATAGAGAAAATAATAAACGACAAAGGAAAGATAATAAAATAAGTAAGGGAATTGAATGAAAAAAGTTTATAAATACAAAAAATATAATTTTAAGGAATAGTAAAATGCCTACACCGAAAGGTAAAGGGCTTATATCAATAGTAATAATAATAATGTCTAGATTAAATCTGTTTGTGATCAAATTTGCATTCAGCCAATCTCTCAGGCATGACCAAAGTAATCAAATTAGATTCAGCAAAACATTTATGATGAATGGAGGTTAGGATAGAGGCTACTATACACATATATGCACTTTTAACACTTTTTTATAAACATTAAACTAATATACTTACTATGTTTTAACAACAACAAAATATTGTGGTGAAAATGTAAGTGAGTATCATAAATTCCCACGTAGTTACGGTCAAAATCTTTATGATCTAAATGTAAAATCATAGATTATGTGACCATATAATATAGTGGTTTCCAACCATTACCTTGCTTCGGGGTAAATAATGTTAATTTAAAATTACCACCATAAATACTCTATTCTTTACAAAATTATTAATTTTAATTAATTTTTATTTCTCAAGAATTATTTCTTTCTGTCTAAAAATGTGTATTTTTTATTCTTAAAATACAAAATGTTATGATAGTTTTATTTGAATAACATTTGTTTAGTTGTTATTATGAAATTATCTCTTAGATACCTACAGGATACCATTTTAACAAATATTTTGGATGAAATATCTGTGTATGTCTGAGTGTGTGTATCCTAAAACCACGAATCTCAAAAATCGCTAAAGTGTTTTCTTAACTTAAACTTGTTATGGCCATTATAGTATTATTCCTATACTTTTGCACTAGAAGATTATTCTTTATAATTTCTTATTAAACCCTTTATCATTGCATTCAAATATGCAATGTTGGTTTTAAGTCTCAGGAAATTAAAGTAATAATCTTCTTATTTTTTTTAAACAAATGGATGATTTAGATGTAGCATATAAACTTACTTCCATATGTTTTCCAAAAATTCGATTTTTAATTAAATGCTTATATGTTTTAAGAAAAAATCCGTAAAATTAAAATAAATTAACGATACTTTTTTCTCCAAAAACTTTTCAGTTTAAGTTTAAAATTTCTGTTCAAAATATTTACCTATTTTTAAGATTTTGTCCCAGTATCACAATCAAACATTTCAAGAATGGTCGAATTAGACTCAAGTAACCATAAGAAAACGCAGAAAGTTGATATTTCACATTAAAAAAATTACAATCACAATACGTTGTTGAACTTTATTTAAATGGTTGTGGAAAATTAACTAATAATTTAAAAACACGATTACATGATGAAACTCCATAACACATTTAATGTTGCAAAATATTTCGCCACACAGTGACTTCATCAGTATTCGTTTGCCTGATAAATGTCTTACTAAGACTTAGCATAAATCAATTATTGAAACAACTACTTCCTTGGCTAATAGCAAGACAAATGTTTAATCATACAAAAGTAATTTGCGTAATAATACGTAAATAATGCGTAATAATAATAGTAATACCAAAAAACATTATTTTGAATGTATTTATTTCTGTCAAATAAACTTCAAACATTTTGATTTACGTTAGAGTGTTTTTGAGAGAATTTCTGAAACTGAAATAAAGGTAAGAGATGGTGACAAAATGTTTTATTTTAAAATTTTGAATGTTTTAATTTTTTTTTCTAGGAAACAATTCTTTTAATTTCATTAAATAAACGCTTGTTTAAAAATAATGTAGCTTATCATTTTATTTCCCCATATTTTTTTTCAAAAATCCTACCTTTTACACAAAATGACTATTCTTAATAATAATAATAATATACATTTTTATTGTCAAATGTTTACATCACTACATTTAAATAATAAGTAGTGATTAATTTCTCAAATTTCTATCGACCAGATGTCTTTCTGCATAGTTGTGTCCAGTCATATAGCGTCAGTCGTTAATACGTAGATGGATTGAACAATGAAATAAAATCAAATATGATAGAATTAGTTTTTTTTAAATTTAGGGCTTAGACTAGGGTTTCTAGGAAGACAATATAAGAATAATGTGTGTAATTTAAAAGGATGTTTTTAGAACTTTTCAAATCGGAATCGAACTCGTTCTTAGATGGGGATAACTAAGGTAGTATCATAGATGAGCTGGTTAGAAGGATTACTTTAATATTGTGAGAGGTTGGACTACTGGGATTGGGATAGAGGGCACAACCATAGTCCAGTAATAAGCGTCAAATATTTGTATAATTTTTTACAGCTGTTCTAGTATTAATCCCATTATTTCTGTATGTTAAACTTCTAAGATACAAATAGTAATAGTAAATAGAAGCTGTCTTCTAGAATATTAACAAAAATCTCGAAATTTCAAACAACATAAAACAATCTGAATTATAAAGCTTCCGAAAAAAATATTAGGTAAAAGAAGCGTTGGACGTTTTGTTGAAAATTAACAAAAATACCGAAATTTCAAACAACATAAAACAATGTGAATTATAAAGCTTCCGGAAAATTACGGACTCCTTCATCTAATAATGCAGGGTAAATATTAGGTAAAAGAAGCGTTGGACGCTAAACAATCTTCACCAATGGTTTGTGAAAACATCAGCCCAACTTTTCCGTGCTGCGGTAAACAAGAACATAGTCAATATGACAGCCAAACTGAGAGTCAATGATCGAAATCAAAAGAAATAGAAGAAACTTCTTAAGCATTTTGTTCTGTGTGTTTTTTAAAATTGCCTTTTTGATCTATGGTTATGCCCAAATACTTTGCGGAAACTGAGGGAGAGATCATAGTTTGGGAAATAAAGTCCTTGTGGGGTGAATTATTGATGCTAGGATATGAAATTAGGACCTGTCATTTGTGAATATTGATGTTAATGCACCATTTAGCAATCCATACTTAAAGGGAGTCTATTGAAGGAATTGGAGGACTTTTAGTAGTGTGGGAGCATATGTGGTTAGGGCAATATCTTCTGCAAATTGCAGGATATATATGGATGGACTAAAGTAAAGAGGATCAGGATTGTATACATCAACGCAAAAATGGTTAATAGCATAGGTGAAAAAGGAGAGTACTTGTTCAGGAGTAAAAGAAGAAGAGAGTGAATTGTAGATTTTAACTTCGAGAGATCTATTAGAGAGGAATGTTCTAATATTGAAAATAATATGAGAAGGGATATTTAGGAGGTGGCACTTGTATAATAAGAACTGTTTAATAATGAAAATAAAATGAGAAGGGATCTTTAGGAGGTGGCACTTATATAATAAGCCTTGATGCCATAGAGGGTTAAAAGCTTTCTGGATATCAGAAAATAGAACTGCAGAAGCTCTGCCTTTAAGGTGAGATGTTTGAATATTTCAGACTAGGATGGTGAGTGAAAGAGAAGTTGATCGTCGGGGAAGAAAATCGTATCAGTATTTGGGAATGTGGTTGGAAATTAGATAAAGAATTTTGTTTTTGAGGAGATTGATTCATAGATTTTTCCAATTACAGGTATGAGTACGATGGGACGATAACTGCTAATAAAGTATTAATCGCGTTTGGAGATACAAATTACAATTCCTATTTTCCACACTTCTGGAAAGTTTTGTTTTTTATAGACAAAATTAATACTATTAAGAATGTGATCATGTATGTGAAATAGAAAGGATTTTAAGATGTGTCTATGTATGGTCATCTCAATTCGCTGTATTTTTTCTTTTCTTTAAAACGTAAACTATTATTTTTTTATTATTTTTACAATGATTTCCTATATTGTTTTCATGAAACCTTTTTTGAATAAAATACAAAAAATCAGAGCTGATTATGAAAATATTGGTTCAGTTTTATATTATCTTTTACTTTGATTTGAGTTATTTTTGTTTTAAAGAAAAGTGAAGAAAAAAAAACTGCCTCAAGTAAACATTGCATGAATTTTTATCAAAAACTTTTGTATTTTTCACGCTTATGTTTAGAGTTTTTTCAAAATATTTAGCTATTATTGATAAGCAGCGCCAGTATACACTCTAAAAATATTTCTATTTGTATTAAAATTGTATAATTTTACTTATTTTATTAATACATAGCGATTTTCATAAGAATTACAAATTTTCACCGCAACTTATCTATATTAAGAAAATAGATTATTTGCGGCTATTTTCAAAATGACCTTGTAAGGATCACTAATAATAATCATATGTGATAATAAGGAAGTGCATTTAATTAATCTTTTATAAAATAAGAAGCTTAGCAGATTGAACAGAATTTCCTTAACTACAACATTATAAGACAAGTACGAATATACAAGATACTAGTAAATTGTAATTATACTAAGAATGGTTTTTAATTTTAAAATGGCATAATAATACATATTGACATTTGTATCAAGATATAAACCCAATAATGGTGCAGTATTTGAAAAATATATGAACTATTGTTTGTAGTATTAAAAGCGCCTCTAAGTAATTTAATAATAAAATGTATTACCTTTTAATTATTTAAAAAAAAACATTAAAGATCTCTATAAATTAAAAGAGTTCATACGTAAATTTTAAATTACAATTAAAAATACGGCGACAATAAAATTAACGTTTGTTTACATGTACACAATATAATAAAATAGTAGTAGTTTTCAAGTCAAAAATATATTTACTGATTTATAAGATACTTAAATTATGATATTATTTAGAATCATATTGTTAACATAACACCATGTTTTTATGATAAAAATACTATAACGCATAACTTGGTGGAATGTTAAGGATATAATAAAGTATTATTATCCGCATACATCACTTTAACATCTTCACGAAGGCTTTGCGATAAGAAAATGAAAAATAATAGTCCTAAAATTGACTTCTGTGATTGCCCTACAGTATTATAATTTTACGATTATTAATGTAAATCATCCTTAATTTTAGTCAAAAGTTAAAGAATCCCCTAAATCTAACTGCATATAATTTAATTTTTGTAAATGACGATTGTAAATCTAGAGCAGCAGCCATGTGTAATTTTGTAATAATATTATATCTCTCCAGGAACATTAATATGCTTTCGACAATAACTTTTTCAAAAATTGTATTAATTATGTTAGTGTAACGGATCTAAATTCATATAATTATTTAGGATTACATTTATAGGGATAGGAACAATAGTTTTAATTTTATGTGCATCAGAAAAATTGCTTAACCTACTCATTAATTTATGATATAAATCAAATGGTGCGTTGTTATTTCAGAAATAGCATTGATCATTGGCGATGTTGTACCATCGAGACTGAATTTGATTTTCTTTCTTTTTGTAATTTTTTGTTGTCAAAACTTCGAAATGTTCTATAGGTTTTAATAAAACGCTATATATGTGTATATAATAAGTAAAAATCAAAGATTCTAGACTATTTATTAATTGAAATTTCATTTACTAAATTGGATAATTACAGAAGTATTTACTACTATTATTAATGTATAAAAATTCATTTATTTATATAACATTATTTAAAAATATATCTAAAAGCTTCTTGATAAATTATGCAGTAGTACATACTATTAAGAAAAATGGCGCGTATAAAATATTGTATCATTTTTATGAAAAGGGAGCGATATGAATGTTTCGAGGATGATCTATTATGCATCACTTGAATTGGATGTCGCACTGGTTACCAATCTAAAAATCTAACATTACGATTACTATTCTATGCTTCGCATTCTCAATATAATCCACATTTGTTACAATATAACTACAAGCTGATTGAGAGTAGTTTATGGTTTCCCGGTGCTATGTTCAGTAAATAATTATGGAACGATTTCAGTCGCAATCTGGTATTGTCGCAGATGTCGTCCCATACTATCCTCGGAGTTATACATAGTACTACGTCATAAAATGTGAAGCAGATGGTATTAAATTGCAACCGTCCCAACCTCTATATCAGTTTCTTCGCATTCCACAAGATAATAAATATGAAATGTGGGTGGCGGCCTTATCCCGAACTTACGTGTTATATTATACTTATATTTGAATGTTATAGGAAAAATATCATCAAAATTATAATATTAATATTTTTATTACAATATAAGATAATATCTAAAATCATTTTAGTTATTATCTTACATGTAGTAAAATCCTAAACTTATGTGAGGAAACTGCAAATAAAAGCATGAAACACTTTAATCTAAACCAACCTAGTAAATATTTGTTTTGTCAAGAATGTGGGAAACTTGGGAAGTATTAGTTTTAATGTAGGATATAATTATTAATAACTGCTCGAATACTTAAAAAGCTGGTCAATCATATTTACAGTTGTATCATTAAATTTTAATAATGTTTAATACTTTTTATGCTTTGCGTGTATAAGAAAAATAAAAGTTGGGAAATAAAATCAACCCCTCGAGCGCAAGCCGTAAATTCCTAAGAGAGTATATTACTGCGTCTCCTTGGCAACAAGATATTCTAATTGTACATATTACTAATTTTAACCAAAAGGGATGAAGGCAGGAAAAGCAGCACTCCTAAGTAATAACTCTCCCCATTTCCGAAACACATGTTAATTATATATTCATTTATTATTTGCGTAAATGCACGAGAGAAGCCCTCGAAAAATATTAATTATTATTCATAACTACCGTACGGGAATCTTCAGTTTAATATGGTGACTGGTTTTGTGCCTGGGAGAAACAACGAAATGAAATTAGATGCTAGAATTCTCAATACTGTACAAATATTGACTCGACTCGAAACTGCATTTTAATACAAGATTAAAAGTTTCCGTTTTAATTAGATTTTAAATGAACCGATGAGGGCAAGTTGACGCTGATTAAATTCGGACCGCATTACGCTGTAAATGATTTAAGTAGCGTGCGGCTTCCGATTGAAAATGGAAGCTGTATCCATTTTGTGTGTGCACGAAGTTTTTAACGAAATTTAAAATATTAATCCCATTTTACGGTAGACGTGATTTATGGTTGGAAAATGCATCCGCCCCCATAGCCACTCACCGTCTTACTGTTTCTATTTGAGGGGGTGAAGTTTATGCTTTCAATTTATGTGCCTTACTAATGTAACCACCGGAACTTTCCTCTTAACGGATGTGGGACTTTCCTCGTGTTTAACGCCAAACCACCATCGACTGACAGAACCAAAATTTTGCGGCTTTGTGGGTTATTTAATATAATTAGGTAATTAATTTTTATATGACGTTCCATTACGACGCGCGTTGTTTGTTGCTACGGCATCCGCTTTAACAATTAAAATGTGTATGTTTTAATGATAAATTAATTGAGTTTCCCGTTTGGAGTAATTAATGCTCACAATATTAACACCCGTAATCAGAGTGAAATAAAATATAGAATTGTTTTGCGCTAATTTGAATAAACACGTTTGCAATTAAAATTTTGTTGTAATTCTATAATTAATCGCAATTTGATAATTACATAACTTTTTAAATTATGTTCACTTAAATATCAATTGTTAACTATTTATATAAAGTAAAACATCGAAATGTTACTTAAAATACATGTTTATGCAGACGTGCTGTATAAACCTTTATTAAACTAAAATAAATAAATTAAGTAAATATCTTCTTATAAGTGCCTCTTGTCAATGTTAATAATTTCCCTTATCTTATCTAAAAAGGTAGAAGGAAATGAATAAATATCATAAATTATATTTTTCACAGTGAAAAAAAAGGGGTTTTAATAAATAATATTTAGGGTTATATAAGAAGATATTTACCTAATTAATATATTTTAGTATAATAAAGGTTTATACAGCACGTCTGCATACAAATGTATCTTAATCTTATATTAACAATTAGCAATTAAGAAAATTTAAATTACTTGTTCGATGAGTTCAGCAATAACTCGCAATTTTGTTTGCCGTAAAGTTGCTTTCCTCGGGAGTCGAAGTTAAATGAAGACAATACAAAACAAATCATGGAAGTGAATCATATCCGTTTCGGAACCTTTCAGTTTCAACTATAGTTTGAGGACCTTAACCCATAACACACGGGTTATATATGAATAATTTGAAATTTGATAAATTTTAATAGAGCGAGATAAACATCTTTATTAAAGATAGTATTACAATACCACATAACAATTATAATATATCTTGGTCCATTTCTTTTTGGTGACTGCCCGTAGGTCTTTCAGCCTCTTGTTTTTAAGAATATATCAAAGATCTATTACTTAAGAAAGTAATATTTTATACCTTAAAATAAATATTTAGTGCTAACTGTAATGAATAAATTTATATTAAAAGTAACAAATGAAAATTTAGTTTGTAAATACCATTTATTTTCAATTAATATACATATATATTACTCGTTAAAGTCACATTAGTAAACGTAAATTTTGAAACACTTAAGGGATACTATACCTCAAAGGATTTGTACTTTCCATAAAATTTTATCTACAAGATATTTTCAGATTACCTTTATAAATTAAAGGCATATGTTGGCTTTTTTATAAACTAATAATTCTATATTTTTTTTTAATTTTAACAACTACAACTGAATTGCTTTTATTTCCAGATATTATTAAATTAAAGTTTTGTTTTCTTTTTAATTTATCGGTGGTAAGTGTAAACAAGTTTCTTTAAAATATTAAATTAGATCTAAAACTTTAACTTTACAAATATAATATAGATTCGATTTAATGCATTTTGTTAAAGGTTTACGTGTTTATAGTAAAGAAATTATTCTATTGTGCAAAAATCCTTCGACAAAATAAATTCTTAAATAACTCAAAAACCATATGCTAATGCATAATATGTATATATACGTAGTTAATGATCATGTGAGGTAAAATATTTATCATAATATTAAAAAAATAAATACGATGATTTTAATAGGTTACTTATAAATTGATATTTTTGACGCTCCTATTGTGAAAATTACATGAGCTGATCTATAAAAACTAAACTATAATGGGTATTATGCTTCTACCAATAAAAATATTTGAAGTACAAATCAAAAATCTGCTTTAAAACAGTAACTTTTAAAGTTTCGAAAAATTTCAAATCATAACCAAAATTCATATCTCTTGTCTCGTATCTTGATGATATTTAGAGTTATACATATTTTTCAAAATCTCTATTTATCTAAAAAAATAATGCATGGTCCATGAAATGTAGTGAATGATGATGATTTTCTTCATGCTGGAGGAGTTTAGAAATTACAATTTAGTTCCTTCCTTTGAAGAAAACTATACTTTATTAATATCATACACAGGATTTATTTGCGACTATAGTTTCAAACTTTTCAAGGCCATTATTAAACGCATGTTATTTATGGCCATAGTTTCAAGCCTGCGTTTGATAATTGCTTTTTAAAGGTTGAAATAAATAAGTAATGTGTGTGTAATGCAGTTGTTATATTATTATTATTTTATTATTATATTTGTCTTTTTGATTGTGATACCGGGTGTTGAACATCGAGGTTTTAATACTTAGTAATATTTATTACGTCAAATATATTTTTCTAACAATTGGGGAAATAGCCATAGTTGTAGAGAATCAAGTAAAGAAGTAACAGTTACAGTTGCTTCTTCAAGCAAAAAAGACCCCTAAACTTTTCGGTGAGATTTAGCACAAAAAACATTCAATTTAGGGGAGTCTCTTTGCAATTGTACCATTGTGAGGATTGTACGTCTCCAACAAAAAGAAGTGATTATGATTATGATTTTAAGTTTGACGTAATATTGCATCCCATCTATTGATGAGCCTCTTAATAAGATATATATCGATAAACATCAAGCGTTGTTTTACTTACCATCAAAAAACTATTTGACGGCGAAGCATTTTGAGTTCAACAAGTAGGCGTTCTACCTTACCAATAAAGAGATGTAACGATGTACTTGGAAACGATATTTTACTTCCGTAAAAGACAAGTCAAAAAGAAGCTGTTTAGTACGAGGGAAATTCAGTAATTAGGTCACAAAAGGGTCATAAAAGGTATTAAAAAAATAATAATATAAAAACCAGTTTTATTTTTCGACAAAGTTTCCACCAATATTTATACACTTATCCCATCGTTTTATCAATGCCCCGTACCTGCTGCATAAAGTTTTTGGGGCTGCCGTCTTAACCATAAGCGTACCTCTTTTTGAAGATCGTGATCCCGTTCGAAATATATGTCCTTTTTAGTGGACCAAACAGATGATAGTTGCTTGGGGCTAGGTCGGGACTGTAAACCGAAAGTTCAAGAAGTTGCCATCCTAACTCTTTAATTCTCGCTTTTATCAATCGTGCCGCAAGGCCTAGTATTATCTTGATGTTGTAATATTACTCTCGTCAGCAGGCCTTAACGTTTTCTTCCTTTTTCTTCGAATTGCATCCCGAAGCGACAACAAAACTCTACAGTACGATTCAGCATCCTTAATAGTTCCAGAACACGGTAAGCATAATCTTACCAGCTGAGGGCACAACCTTAAATTAACCATAGTTACTGGATGATCACACCTCTCGACTTGTACTCTACAGAATCAAGTTTATAATCCTCATCATATAACATAGCCAATCCTCCCTTTTCTCATCTACCTGACGAATCCACTGTATGGTGAAACATTGTCCTAGAAATTAAACGATTTTTGAAACCGTATACTGTGTCACTAATTTATTAAGTGATATGAAGTTTCTATAAGTAACAGCCTCATCAATCCAGTATATAAATTAGTGAAACACGTACACAAATTGAGACATCAAAAATCACGGGCGGAGTTCACTGGTTTCCACTGTTCTTCTACTCAGACCTACAACGATCCACTGTTCATTAAGACATGCTGACGGCTTCTGAATATTGTATACCTCTATTGAGAGAACATCTTTTTAGAAGAATCTCTTTCGCACTCCTATTAATAACAACTTCAAAGATAATAATGCGAAATCTGTTAAATCCACAACTTTTTACCCAATACCAATTTATTAAAAATCCCAACTTCTTAAAATTCTATAAGAAGTTTATCATCAATCCAATGCTTCCAGCATCAATTTTATAAAATTAACCCCAGACCTCTGTTTCGATCAGGCAAGGTGACTCAAAAGAACAGAACCTCTTTAATAATCTAATAAAACCAAGAGTGATCGAAGAAAAACCTTTTAATTGCAGTAATTGAAACCTTAAAATATTAAAAATTTAAATTAAGTCTTAAGTCTTCCTGTACGAAATCTGTTGTTGAGATTCTTTATTAACCGCTATAATATCTTGGCTAGGATACTACGAATTTTATCCTAAATTCTCTGAAATGTACAGTATCCCAACTTAAATGGTACTGCAATCAACAAAGAATCTCAACCGCAGATTTTAGAATTATCTTCATACGCAGAGTAGCTATCTAAGAGATTTATTTTTTAATATTTAATTTTAGTTACTATGAATTAAACATTTTTTCATCACTCTTCAAATATTTGTATATCTATAACGCCTGAAGGTAAATTTTGTCTATATCATCTCCTATATAAATAATAGTTTCCTATCCTTAGAGTATAAATTGAAAACTTATCGGTCTAATTTGGATCATCCTATTAAATATATCGTAGTAAATATATATTAACTCTTAAGAATACTTTAGAATTAACAAAATAATAGTTCACGAAACAAAGCACTTAGAAATGAAAATAAAGAACGATACAATAGAGAAATTGATAATGAAGTATGCAAGTTAAATAATATTAGACTCTGCTCATCAAACAATAACCCAAAGGAAATGTGGCAAATAATACATTTTTATCATGCAAATAAATCAGAAACTTGCTCTAATATTATGCCGGTGATAGTTGATTTTACTAACCATTTCTCAACAGTACCTTTAAACCTTAACAACCCTACTACTCAACATAATGCAATGAATGTTAGCGATATAATGTTAAATGGAAAGATATGAAAGAAAACACGATAAATATCTTATATTTTAAATTTGAAAGTGTATCTAGTGCCCAGGTGAGAGATTCCACTAAAAATAGCCAATGTAGGATATATATATATATATATATATATATATGAGTATACTGCAGAGATAATAAAGGCGGTGAAAGAACCCATATTAGATATTTTAATAAATCTAATCAATTTAGCAATCAAAGAATGTATATATCCTTCTTAACTAAAAAAAGCAATTATTATACCAGTGTATGAAAAAAGTTCACGCACTGATGTCAATAATTATAGGACAATCTCGATTTTGCCTATTATATCAAAAATATTCGAAGGTTCATAAGGATTATATTAAAAAGAAACACATATTATCTACAAGCTAACACGGTTTTAGACACAGAAAATCTACGAAATGTGCCACCTTATCTTTCATTGATCATTGCCTTACTACATGTTAATGACAGATAATTTTTTCAAGCTACATTTCTGGATTTAGAAAATGCTTTTGACAGTATGCGTCACTAAATTCCGCTCCAAAAGCTATATTTCTATGATTTTTATCACTCGAGCTGTGAACTAATAACGACATATTCATCAAACAGATCTCAGATCATTAAATTTCAGAAGAATTTTATAACTATATTTTATATAGCAACAGTGCTAAAATAATGTTTATTATTATTATTACAAAATGCTCAATGAATACATTATTAACTGAGGAATACCGCAAGGTTCTAAACTAGGTCCGACTCTCTTTCTGATCTATATATATATATTATCTACCTCATTATATAGGCAAAATAATATTCTGTTGTTTGCAGTTGAGACAACATTGATAAACCAAGGGAAAATACTTCAATTTCAACAATTTATTTTTAATACCCAATCCAAACCTGCATTAAATCATTCAAAATATATTTTCTACTATCAGAATTGCAACAAGTACAGAGTAATTACTTACATAACAAGCGTATAATGTCTCAAAATTATTGTCTTTATAAAGCATTAGGTAACATTATATTAAAAACTATACCTAAATTAAGTATTAATTGGGACAAGTCAAATTATTACCTTAATATATGTTAAGTTTAAGGCTTTATTTGTTATTATAAATCAATTTTATGTACTGTTAATAAATGTTTCAATGCCATAGTTATTAAAATAAAACTTTTATTTTTATATATATGTGCAGATTTTTTTTTATTCATTGTAATAATTGTTTCTTTTTTGTTTCAGGTGAGTTCTTTTTGCTGACTTCTGTAAGGTAACCATATCTATGACTATGAATGCCAATGAACTTTTATAATTAAATATAATTATTCTAGAATGTACCTTTCGGCCAAAATAATAGAAATTTATAAAATACTAATGACAAACTACAAATCGCTAAAATTCTAACTTAATCAAGTAATCTACTAATTTAGTCTTTTCTACAAATTTGGAGAACTTTACAAATTTTCAAATTGAAATACAAATCCCAAATAAACTATAATGCGAAATGAAAAATTCACTAAAATGATTTTGAATTCATAATATTAATCATAATAAAAATTATAAACGGTTACCCAAAAATCCTAAGCCAAAACCACATTCTACTCATAGAGATCCATTGTTGATATGTTAATCATTTTAACTAATGCACATGTATGCAATACATGTCAGTTAGAACGGCTAATTTGCCAAATCGTACATGATTTTGAAATATAATTTTGGATTGCGTAAATATAGATCTTTAAACCACTTTCTTATTAAAATTTTTGTTAGTAAGTATATTGATATTCATGATGAAATACGATGATAACATGAAAAGTGGCTAATATTTGCCCTGATTTAATTATTATAATTATGATTACGTCTAATTTGATCAAAGAAACTAGCTCATAGTCAATATAAGCAAAGTTTTAGTTTGATAATTACAACATGTTTGCTTATTCAAGGTCACAATCTAATAAATTGTGCAGAATTTTGCATAAAGCATATTCTAATGAGATTTTCAATTTTAAGGGTAAATATAGATTATTGGTTTTGTTCAGTTTTGTCGATCTAGTACCGTCATTGCTGTCGATTGATGAAAGGGTGATATGAGATCAAAAATGGTGAATGAGAATGTATGACTTTTCCGTAATTTCGTTATTTCGTTAGATTGGGCATTCTGAGAATACGGAATATGGAAAATGTATAGAAGAACTATTTTTGAAAATAACAATAAAAATGAGTAACTAGGCTAGTGACATATATGAGTTGATTGGTATATAGAGAGAATTGACAGGATGTAGGAGTTTGATTAAGGTTTTAAGAGACCCTCGATCACCTACTTAAATGATAGAGATAGCAGGATTACTAGCTTTATAAAACTCAAAGTAACCATATACGAGTAACAGACGACATGTACTCTTTATATTCTATATATTTTTAAATTGAGTTATATTCTTATTTAAATACTAATTAATTGTAGATCCTATTTTTTGATATTGATAATAACCTATTTGAGTTCAGATATGAATATTGCATGAATAATTTAACTGTGCAGAAATTTTGGGATTTGACACAATTAAATAACTCAAAAAGTACTTACATAAAATTAACTAATCTTGGGTTTAAATTTTTGGTGTACTAAGGATGCTGTAAAAGGATTTTTAGGACTTCGAATCTAAGAATAGAAATATATAAATATGGTTTCAAATAGAATTTCGAAGTTTGGTTAAGAGATACTCGATCACCAACTTAAATATTAGATATATCTGGATTACTGAATGAGTAAACATCAACACAACTGTAGTCAAGTAATGAGCGACAGATAATTTTATAAAGTGCGAAGTTTTTTTTGTAGAAATGCTAGGAATCTTTAAATTAAATTGTCTATAGTTTGCCTTTGTTAATAATTTGTTTTTAACGCCGACGTGTGTTTTAATCTTGATTTTTGAATCTACATTGATACCCAGGTATTTGAGGTAGCTGTAGGAGGGATGAGAATATTGAATATTACGACTTTAAACTGCGTCTTGATGTAATGATGATAGCGAATTTGAAATTGTGATTGGTGGGAGTTGATTTTAATATTTTATTAAAGTCTAATGAACTCAGTAGGTAATAAAGAATATCCTGGAGTGTTGATAAATGAGCGATTAATACAATATCAAATTGCAACAGGTACTTATAGGGAACAAATAAAATAAAGTTGGGGTTTTAATATCAAGGCAGAAAATGTTAAATAGGACTACTGTGAAAAGTTATGGTGTAAAAAGAAAAGAGAATAAGCCTTTAATTTATACTTTAAGGTATCTATTCGAGAGTAGTTTTCAAGAATTAATACGATATATAAAGAAATATTTAAGAGATAATACTTGTTTAATTGACCTTTATTCTAAACAGATTTTATAGCTTTCTAAACCTCTAGAAATAAATCTCTAAAAGTTTTTTCTACGAGGTGTGTAATTTGAAAATTTGATGATAAGTTGATGAGTGAAAGGCTGTTAGAGTTGAGAGAGCAATAAGAGAAATCTACATTGATATTTAGGAATGAGGTTGGAAATTGATTCTATTTTAAATTTTACCGCTCATAGGTAGATAATTGAGTGATCCCTAATCACATTGGTTTTTAGTCATAAAGGTGCCATCTCTTGCCTACTAGATCCCTGTTTGTGTGAATAACCACCGAAAATCATTAAGAACTATCTACTACAAAAATTAGAACTCTAATAATCTATACATTAATTATTGTTTCCTGTCAACAACAGCCTTAGAGTAACCAATTGCTCTACGCTGATGAGATCCAAAATAGATCGAAACCAGTCCATTGAGCATTAATTAATTTTCTACTACTACTTCCTAGTACATTTTTAATAAATAACAGAAAAACGTTTAACTTTTTTATACTACTTTTTATTTTTACACAACACTTCGTGACTAATTTCGAATTACACAGTAATCATTATCAAACAAAAAATATGGTAAAGATAACCTAACGGAGCGTACGTACCAGAATTGATTTTAAAAATTCTAGAGGTTTTTCTCTTAAAGACGAATAACGTTCTGGTCGGCTCACCAAACTTGATGACGACCAAATCAAAATAATAGTCGAACAGAATCGTCAGAGAGATTAAGTGTATCACATAGGAAAACATTATAAACACCTTCGGTTTGTTAAAAAAACTCGCTATTTGGCTACCGTATGAATTGAAAGGGGTTTACTTAGTACAGCTAATCAACAATTGCGATATGCATCTTAAATGTAATGAAACCGATCATTTTCTGAAAAGAATATTCGCTAGTGACGAAAAATTAGTATGTACAGCAATATTATCTGAAAACGATCATTGTGTAAAAAAACAAACCAGCTCGAATCACATCGAATGCTGAATTGCATCAGGAAAAATCAGCTTGTTGCACTACCAATAACTCACAAACTAGATTAACCAATCGAAAAAAATCGGCCATAATTGGTAAATCGCAAAGGTGTAATATCCCACCATGACAACGCGAGAATTCGCACATCTTTGGCCACACTTGGGAAATTACTGGAGCTTAGTTGGGAAGTAATGTTACATACCCATATAGCCCTGATGCACCGTCAGATTGCCATTCATTCTGCAGTTTGCAGAATCTTTCAAATTGTAAAACTATTACAAATGACTAAGACCTTGACTCATCATCATGAAGTTGCATGATAGATGGCGAAAGATCATTGAACAAAATGGAAAATATTTAGTTAATTAAACATAATTTTTTGTATTAAAAAAAGAACTTTATTTTATACACTAAAACAGAAACTACTTAATTGCCAAGCCAATATGATTTTTCGATGAAAATCATTGTGATATGAACACTTTTCTAAGACTATATAAAAAGTGCGATTTAGACAACTGGTATCCAAAATCGTATCTTGCATGACAATAAATAAATAATATAACATAGCTAGTTTTCAAAAATATATAACTGTACTTTCGAAACTGTAGATTTGTGTTAAATTGAGCCGAATAAAGTCGTCTAAATTTAATATCAGTCCTCATTTGTCTTTTCTTCTCTCATTCTAAAGAAAACAACTAATGCAACTAACTCTTTGTACCTACACTATTCCTACTTAAAAAATAATCTTTATCATCAAATGGAATCAAAATGCATAAGGAGCTAGTACTATTTAGGTGATCAGTGCGGATAGGTCAATCTCATCTATATTGAAAACTGAAAATGCATTAACATTTTATTATATATATACATAATGTGTGTATGCTGTAATGAATAATTTGTATAGCAGAAATCCATGTTAAATTCAGTTGTGCGCAATAATTGATAAAATCGCGAACATAGTGTTCAGCATTGCGGACAGCATACAATTAAAATGCAATTAATTTTTTAGCCGTGTTTAATTCAACTTTACTGCGAAATGCACGTCCACCTATTTTACATTACATTCGGAAACACGAAATCAAACGCCATCCCACCGGTCTGTAATAATTAAACATAGGGAGAGTGTACAAATGGCTCTCTAATTAATACAATACCGGTGGACGGCGATGCAGCAAAATGGCCGAGCTGAATATTTGAATATTTGCAAAGTAAATTAAAACTATAATGAGTTGGGGGGACATGAGAACTCATGTGGAAATGAAATGAATTGGAGCGATCTCCGTTTATTATTTTACCCGGCGCTGCATGCAGGGTTCAAAACTGTTATAAATATAGATGCGCCATATAAAGTCGGCACCTACAAGACCCGTTTATTGGCGTTGTCGTCAAGTAACTGTCTCTTGTTATGAAATAGAATGCAGTCATATTATTTTTAAAAGAACAATACATCTCTTTCAGATATTGTTTGCTTTCAATGTATTTTATATCTCATCCGCGCATTGCATGTTATAGTATATTACATAACAAGAGTTGTAAGTCATATATTACGTACGAGTGGAAAAAGTTGCGCACGAGCCGTTAGGCGAGTGCAGTAATTCCACAAGTACGTAAGTGACTTACAACTCGAGTTGTGTACTATACTTTTTCTACTCCCATTAATTATAATTTGGAATACTTTGCAATATTGAGGTTATGTTTCACTATTAAAACACTTCGCAGCATCGAATACATACCCAAAGAGATGAAGGTTTGTATTTCTTACTTATTTCCCCAAAATAGGCTAATAACACATTTTTCGAAAAATACTAAACACTATTCATACGCCAATCCATGAATTTACCGTAAACCACTTCATAACGCTCTTTGGATTTTTCCGGGAGAAGATCCGCTGCGGTATGTTCTGCTATTTGCCTAATTTCTGGTGGAGTTCCAACAATTTCTTCTGTGGAGTCACTTTCACTCATTTTAACAATTAATAATTAATAATAATTAAACCAAAATAACGTCAATGTAATATGTATTCAAAAACGATAAATGTCAAACTCATTTGTCTAGGCTACTTGATTTGAGTTTCGTAATAATAATGGTTACGTAATATATTACGTGCTAGTTTTTTCTTCATTACGTGCATGTATCATAATGCCATGGTTACTAATCAACAAACGATTGCGTTATTGCCTACTTACTACTATGGGAGTAGAAAAAATAAGTTAAAGCAATAGTAATACCATTTTGTTGTTTACATGATAATACTTAAAGAGACACACAATAGTACACAATATAATACAAATGTGAATTTCAAAGAAATCGTATAGAAATAGGAATTGGAAATTTATTGAAAATAATTCCTATAGTATCAAAAAATATAATTTTACCATTTAAGGATTTTTCGTATTAATATCAATAAGTTCTTAAAGGTTTGGAATAATATCCATTAAAACAAAATACAAAAAGTAAATTATATTCAGAGAATTTAATGTAAATTCAAAACAACTTAATTTTAACAGAAATGAAGTTTCCATATAAAAATTGCATTTGACCAAATAATAAATTATCAAGCATGATAAGATAAAAAGGATCCCATAAAAAATTGGGATTTTATAGAATAAAATGTTCCGAATGCAATAACGTGTATCTTGGACAAACATGTCGAAGCATTGAAAAACGATATTCTGAACATTTTTGCGGTTTCAAACTTTATCAAAATCACATAGTTTAGAGTGCAAACAAGCCTTTCTTGAAATTGAAGAAATGAAAAATTTTACATAACTATGCAAAAGAGACTAAGCTAAATCTATTGAAAACAGCCGAGATATACAAAGAAAACACTAATCCATATGTTAATGTGTGGAACTACCAAATAGATTTTGAATTAAATTAAACTAGTAACTTTGTTGGTATTAAAAGTAAATGTATTATTTTGAGCGTTCAATTAAACTTTCCAAAAAAACTTACATTATTTAGACTTAAACCTATTCAAAATCTAGTACAATTCCACATCTTAGATAGGTCTGCAAATATTATAATATATAAAAAATTAATAAAAGAATCTTTTGATCATAAACCCATTAACCTAACCGTAAAAACAGAATTTTTTGAAAACCTGTTAGACCTAAATTTGTCAAAAACAGCCTCAGTGGCCGCAATTCCCTTGTAAGTATAATCACGAGCTAACATGTAATATATCACTCAATTAGTCCCGGTCTAATACATCTATAAAAGTATTGTTAACAGACCCACGTGATTTTTGTAGTACTAATCTTCAAACAGTATGTGTCAAAATTTCATGGAATTCTGACCATTAGTTTAGAAGTTACAGCCGTTTTAGCTGCCACAGTTTTGTAATTTTCAAGACAATGGATAGAAAGGAATTTCGTGTGTTGATTAAACAATGTTTTTTGATAGGGAAAAATACTGTTGGAGCCAAACAGTGGCTTGATAAGCATTATGGGGACTCTACGCCATTGAAATCAACTATTATAAACTACTCTTCTGAATGTTGTTTTAATACACCGTAAAATAAAGTTGTGTGAGATAAATGACACCTTGAATATATCAGAATGTAGTTTTTTACAATTTTGTGAAAATGCCGGCATGTGCACCGTGCCAGAACCAACAACGCGTCGACAATTCAGAGTTTAGAGCTCTTCAAGGGAAGTAAAAAAGATTGTTTGCGTTGGTATGACAATGGATCAAACATGGATTATAATATTTTACGGCTGTTCTTGTATTGATACCATTGTTCTTGTATGTTAAACTTCTAAAGCATTTTGCCCTAAAAGTAATTTCACTATTTATTATAGCTGTATGTTATCTAAACTTGATTTTTTGGTCTGTGGTAATGTCAAGTACTTAACGGAAACAGAAGAGATCACAATTTGGGAAATATGGACTTTGTGAGGTGTATTATTGCTGCGATGATAAAGGATTAAAGGCTGTGATTTGTGAGGATTGTCAGCAAAATTTTGAGCAATTACGTCAGGGTCTGTGACGGGTCAAAGATGTTCTGTAAAAATCTGTTTTTTTAAATTTGTTTTTTTCTTTGAATCGTTCATATTTGTATATTTGTACTATTTAACAAAGTTGTAACAATATTTACATTTAAATTAGTAACTATTCAGTATTTTTTATAGTTTCATGTTTATTAATAAAAGTATTTATAATTAATTACGTTTTACTACATTTTTTTTTATATAACTGTTGCAACCAAATGTATGATTTTTCTTCTTTTCCTCTTTATACTTTCATATGTCTGTGCCATATTTTATTAATATTATGTTGTAAGAACATTCTACATTCTAAGTATAATAATAAAAAGCATGTATGTAAGTTTAGGGGGGAGCGGTTATCAGTCACCTTGCTTTGATAAATACCTCTTCGGTGAATCCAGGATTGTGACTGTAATATATTGTATCTACAATATTTACAAATTGCATTAAAATGAATGTTTTGTATGGGCAATGGCGCCCTTAATACCATTGATAATTAACAGATGGCGCCACGCGATCTCTAGACGCATGACTAAATAAAAAATTACTATTACCTTATTTTATTTGCATTTTTTTCAAAAATCGTTCATTTTAGGAAAAACTACTATTGTTTACAAATTTTCTAGAACTAGACGTGAAACACCACAATTTTTGCCATAATCATTTTTATGGATTGGGTTATGAAACGTAACGCTTGATCTCAGTGTCCTAGAAGGTACGTAAAAGTTAATGTTTCTTACTAATTCTGTAGAATTTATAGCTACTCTGAGCAATTTGTGTACAAATGCCACGTCAGTCCAAATGCGCCTATGCTCAAGAGGCCGGAGATTAAATTTCACAAGCATTTCATGATAGTTATTCTGAAGAGCAAACTTAAAGCCTAAGAATTTAATAAATTTTCTCTGCACACGTTCAATTGCATCAACATCCAATGAAGTGTATAGGCACCAAACAACAGAGCAATATTCAAGATGGGGCCTGACCAATGATACATTGAGTCTAATTAATGTGTACACGTTATGAAATTCTTGAGAATTTCGTTTCAGAAATCCCAGCATTTGAAAGGCTTTAGATGTTATTTTACTAATATGTTCTGAAAAACTCCAGTCGCTTCTCAAAGTCACGCCAAGGTCTTTAATCGTACTCACAAGAGTAAGATTTATATTGTTAATTGAATAATTATTATATATTGTGTTTTTCATTTTAAAGAAAGCACTATGTTACATTTGTCAATATTTAAGCGAATGATATTTAAATTGCACCAATCATTAAGCTTGTTTAGGTCTTGTTGGAGAAGCTGGGGAGTATTCGTGTCAGATAGTTTAGTAAATATTTTAATGTCATCCGCGAACAGAAGACAGTTAGAATTCACAAAACAGGTAGTGACATCATTTATAAGGATGTTGAAAAGCACAGGACCAAGGTGTGAACCCTGTGGAACGCTGGAAGTTATAGGAATGACACGAGAATAATAGTTTCCAATTCATACTTCGCTCAAATAAGAGGAAGATTGAGCCATGGATCTCAAGCTTGTACTGTTTAGTTAATAACACCCCTTGGTCGACGGTGTAGAAAGCCTTGGCGAAGTAGGTGTATATAGAATCAACCTGCTGACCTCTTTCCAAAACCTTTGTAATATAATCCGCGTAGATTAAGAGATTGGTGGCTGTTGAGCGGCCGTGTCTAAAACCATGTTGCTGCTCTGATGGTAATGGGTCTACTTTCCCGCAAATGTGTGAGGTTAATAATTTCTCAAATAGTTTGGGGATATGCGATAAGATCGAAATAGGGCGCTTTAATGGATTGGCGTAATAAGTGCATCTTTCCAGTATATCAGAAAATCACCACATCGCAACGAATTATTGAAGGTAATCCAGAATAATCAGGTATCATTAATGATAGAATGACATTTTCTTATCTTGTTTTTACAGTCGGATCGAGCTTCTTTGAATTCTTCGTAGTGAGAATCTAGGATAGACTTTTTAAACTTTGTATGCAATGTTTTTTTGTAAATTACTATTACTTATTTCTTATGTAGTATTAACAAAAATATAATAATTTCTAAATAAAATATAAAAGAAACTCAACACATTTTATTTTATTTATTTTTTCTTAATAACAAAGAAGCAAATGAAAATTTTATTTTAATTAAATTTATTCGGTTTCCTTTTTTTTTTTTCTTTTGGTTAATATATTTGGGAACACACCATTTTTCGGTGAGCAAAATTACTCTAAAAGCTTTTCAGATTTTCTAACAAAGAGGAAAAACCTTAATTTTAGAATTTGAACTTGAAATATACTAACACATACCCAAAAAGAATAAATTTCTGATATATATTTCGATATTTCAAATTAATTTACAATTTTATGAAACCGAAAATTATTAGTTTTGCACCATTTTAATAATAATTTGACTATTATTATTATTATTATTATTATTATGATTCTTTGGATTACCTGTTAACAAAATACATTAATAGATACATACATAAAAAATACAATAAATTTTGAGCACAGGAATCGCAGGCGGACTTCACTCTTCAGAATGTTCTTCCAGTCAGACCCTGATGGAATGTTATGTTATAGAAACCAAATAATTATTAAAATATTTCAGACTATTCAGGAGACTTGCAATATTTTTAGACAAAGTGTTCCCAGGAAGATTGATACAAAGGAAAGGTCTAATGGCCTATTGCTATTAGACCTTTTTTTTCTCGATCTAATGCCATTAGACTTACTGTAAACATTATATTAATATTCATAAATCGGCCATATTATACATCACTTACAATTGCAAAAGCAAATCATGAAGCAATCTTTGGCTATAATAACTTTGTATCCAGCTTTAATAAACTCCTTACCGAAGCTAAACAACTGGCCATATTATCACAATATGAATCAAACCAATCAGCACTGGGTAGAATTTAACAAGAAAAAATCTCTTTATTGAATGAAAAGATGCCTATTCTCTGATGACTTAGACCCAGAGATTTACTTTCACGAACTAAGTCAAAGCTATCGAATAAATCAGTACCTCCAATAGAGATAACAGCTCTAACCACACGCCGACTCTCTTTCACGCAATATTCGATTATACAAAGATGAAGATTTTTGCAAAATTTTGCGAAATTGGAATCATTAATTTTTAGTTCATAAAAAGTAATCACCAAGAAAACAAGGTTTTTCTATACCGTTTAGTAACCGTAAGTTGTAGGATGAAATACCACATAGTAACGGGCACCACCATCCTGTTTGTTAAATGCTTAGATTTAGTTTCAATTTTAATTTAGGTACTGAATACGATATTTATTATAATTTTACCACATATCTTATAAATTATGATGATCGATTCAAATACAATCAAAATGTTACTGCGATGGCCGGGAATCGAACCCGGATCAACTGCTTGGAAGGCAACTATGCTGACCATTACACCACCATCGCACATGCGTATTAGATATATCGTATGCATATTTATACTGAATCAAAATAATTATTTGTGGTTAAAACAGTGAATTTTTTAATGCAGTGTAAGTATGGATTACCACGTAGTAACGGTCGCAAAGTTATCTTTATGTATGAATATTTGCTTGACAAAGAAACAAACTATACAATATTAGCCATAGAATCCATAAAATATTGCGATAGTTTTTTAAGTGAAATTCATTACGAATTCCTCTAAATATTGTGAATGGGTTTAATGCGATATTTTTCTTTCTATTAGTCACTTAATTTCATTCAGCTTTACTTTTTTAACCTATTCAAATTGTTGTTGATTTGTAAAATCCATCAAAATAAAAAATAGAGATTTTTATTGAAAAAAAAACGTAACAACTTTAAAGCAAAAAAAAAACGAAAATAGGTTACAATTAATGAAAGATCTAAGAAATTAATTTTATGAAGAAAACACTTTTACTTTTTATACTACTTTAAACTTTATTTTGTCACCGACTAGTTTCGACTGTAGTATAAAAAACTAAAAATGTTTTATTTAATCTTAATTAATTTTATTGTAGCAACATTTTTTGCAAATATTATTAATTAAAATTAGAGATCATTGTCACACCATTATCTTCATTGAATTAAGTAATTAAGTGGCATCTAAATTTAGAAAGATCAACTAATTGTAATGTGGTATAAAGGAGAACTAGATAAATACCGAATGTTCAAAATTGATTAAAACTAATAACGAGAAAGACAATTATCAAGAGAGAACTTGTAATTATTTGCACAATGAAATATGCAAAACGGCAGAAAAAGGTCAAGGAATAAAGAAAGCCCACCCCATTGGAAACGACAGTAAATACAATTTTTAGAAGCAAGAAAATATGACGGTCGCCAGAACAAAGAAAATTGCGAGAGGCTGATAAAAATAAACATATATGCCTAGAGACTATTAGACGCTATAGATCAAAATCAGGATAAATTAAGTAACGGAAGAGAAACGACAAAAACATAGTGGCAGAAATTGCGAAGAATACAAATCAATTATAAGCAGAAATTAGAAAATTAAAACATGATATGAAAAGAAAAAAAATTGAATGAGCGGAAGAAAAAATGGTGCTGGTTGATAGAATAACACAACTAGAAAAAAGAACTGAAAAGGAAGAGATGGAGAAAAGACGAAACAACATTAAAATAACTGGTGTATTGGTGAATGATATACAAATGCAAAAATATGTTGAAGAAAATAGAGAAAGCACATATTCCGAATAAAAAAAAAAAACAAATCGTACATGTTGAAGTAGAATTTTGACAAATAAAGCAACAAATTGTAAAAAAAAATATATGCTAGAAAAATCTAGTATATATAACTACTTCACATTAAAGGTAATAGTGGTAAAAAATTAATAATATTTATATCTAAGGAGGCAAAGGTGAAAGAAAACAGAGTAAGAGTGTGATACAGACACATTATATTAGACTTAGAGAGATATGGGGAGGGAGTTTAAGAGAAAGGTATGAAATACAAGAAAAAACTAATAAAAGTAACACGATTCATTCGTAATGGCAATGGCAATGAGATATAGAAATGATATCAGTTTGGATATGAAGGATTTCTAATGAAAGAGTTTTAGTCTATACCTAGGATTAAGTCTAAATACAAGAATACTGTGTGGAAAAAGGATTTCAAGGACTGAGGATAAGGGAAGAATGACAGAAAATAAAAAGTTGGCTATCAAGGAGTTTAAGGTGGTCAATGAAAGTTGCATCAAAGTCTGAAGCGAAGGAAAGGGCGAAGGATGAAATAATTGTGGGATTAAGAGAGAGTATTAAAAAGAAAAAGGTGAAGTTTATGAAGGGTATAACTTTTTTGTGCCATGTCCCACCCAAGCCTTTCTAAAATTCTTATGACCCCCCTATGTAACATATACATAATTATTGGATTGATGAGGCCGTTACTTGTTGAAACTCCATATTATCACTTAATAAAACACTGACGTAATGTAAGGTTTCAAAAAATCGTTTTATTGTTCTACAACAATTGTTTCGCCACACAGTGGCTTCATTCAGTGATGAAGCCACTGTGTGGCGAAACAATTGTTGTAGAACAATAAAACGATTTTTTGAAACCTTACATTACGTCAGTGTTTTATTAAGTGATATACATAATTTTTAATATTAAAAATTTAAATTGTTCACTTAAGAAACTTAAATGATAGGCTTTAGGAAAAAATCACTAATTAATTGTTAACGAAACACAGTAAGTAAATTTTTAAAACATATAATGAAAATATTCACGGTTTTATGTGAGTTGTGTAAAGTTATCACTATATAATTAAAACACTTTGTTATTTCGTTATTTAGTTAAAAATAAAAGTAAAGTAAGGAAATAACAAAGTGTTTTAATTATATATATATATTGAAAAACTGAAATCCAAATTTGAAATAATTTTAATAAAGATTTTTCTATACTAATTTATTAGAGATTTTATGTTAGGTTCTAATTTGGTTAGCTTCAGTCTCAAGTCTCCCCATTGTATTATATCCACGCGATTTCTTTTTTTACCAGTAAATCATTTACAGCACTAAATCCACATTCAGCTAAATATGAAGATGGAAACGGCAACAATAGTTTTTTGTACATTTGGTTGAATTTGATTTCTCTCTCCTTACAAAGCCATGCAAACACTTCTTTTTATTAAATAAAGTTTTAAATGACTCATCATTTTATATTTCTGCGAGTTTTTCTTTTTTTTTTCTTTGTTGTTGATATATTTCTGATATAACTCAATATCTTTGCTCTTGCATCGACAAGTTTTATTTGTTCCTTGAAGTTATTTATTTAATATATTTAGTTTTGCAAAGATATAGGTTAAATAACTCACCAATGCTTTACAATCGACTGTTAACAGATAGTTCACTTCAGATTTGTCGCTTAAAAAATCACTAAGAGTATCAAACAGTTTCATACATATTTTGAAGCAGTTTCTTTTGGAGAGGGAAGTAAAAAAAAACTCATATGGTCTGCATTTTGTTCATCACAAAATAACTTGAAGAGACGCTCACATTTGACATTAGCTTTAATAGCATTGATACACTTTATTACTGAATGGAGTACTTTTAGAACAGGCGAGATGTTTTTAGTTAACAAGTTTCCCTATGAATAACACAATGCACAAGAATAATTTCTGTATTCTCATCTTTCATCAATTCTAAGCAGCCATTTTTCTTGCTTATCATATTAGGAGCACCATCTACAGTACAAGATATTATATTTTTCATTGGTATATTGTTGACATCTAAGTAGTTTTTAGCTTATTATACATCTTTGGAGGTAATGGTACTTTCTAATCTTTTACAGAACAACATTTCTTCAGCAAAATACCAATCAATATATCTTACGAAAGTTATCAATACTGCCCTACTGTCTCTAAAAGTTGGTTCATCCATTTGTACTGAGAATTTTCTTGTTTTCAGCTTTTCAACAAATTTTTTTCAATATCACAAATTTCGTCTATTATTCTGCTAACAATATTGCTACTGAGTAGCATAGCTTTTATATCTATTTCATCCTTTTCAAGCACCGTTTTAGGAAATGCTGATATTAACGGTTTTATTAAATTCTCACCTATAGTATGATTCTTTTCCAGATTTAGTGATGAATAAAGAAATTTGATAACTAGCCTCAAGAAAACGATTATGAATTGAAGTATGAGCAGCAAATAGAGACGTTATTGTTGTTCCCTTTTCAAAAATATTTCTTTGTTTGAAAGTAATTCAAATTAATATGAGCACTATGTTTCGTCTTCAAATTCGCCTCAAGACGACCTTGCTTCATTGATTCGTTGGTCAAGCATTGCTGGCATAAAGGAAACCGCTGATCGTGCACAGCGGGTATGAACCCAAATTTTAAATATTCCACTCATTTTACTAAAGTATGTGTTAAAATTAATTTATTGTGACTGATTTGTTAACAATGCGCATTTCTGCTAAAGGTTTTACACATCGCAATCCGATTCCGATGGAAAATCGGATTTGAAAGAGTCCATTTGCAAATTGCCCCCCTTAAAAATCAAATTGACCCCCTGTGGGGCGTGGGCCCTTACGTTGGGAAACACCGGTATAGTAGGTTTAGCACTTGGTAAATATCTACAGGGAGAATACTGGATAAATATAAGAGTAATATAAATTAATAAAAACTGGAATGAAATAAGAAATAGATTGTAGATCCTGGAGGAAGATGGATAATTCGGGATTAGCGCTGACGGTATAATTAAAAGAAGATCTCAGGATCAGTAGATAAACAACTAGGGTAGGACGGTGAAGGGGTTGGTGATGAAAGTGGGATGAAAAATATTAAATGGATATACAGAAGGGAATTGGAAAGATAAGAAAACATACATTGGGCCACAGGAATCAACAGTTATTGATTACATAGTCATCAGGGGCTTTTCAAGGAAAGATGTGAAAGAAGTAATGAATTCGAACCATTTAGCACTAAAAGTAGAGATACAGATGAGCAAAGATAAGAAAGCGGAGGAAACAGAAGTATGTGAGAAATAAATTCTATTAGGGATGTGAAGAATAGGTTAGAGAAGGTTCAGTGAGATGAAGGTAGAACAATGAAAGAGTTAGAAGATGCCATAGTGAGATGTGGAAGAAAAGTGGAGGAAAAACATGGGAAAATGTATACTTCTTTCGATGAAAATTGTTGGAAATAAAGCAATGTATACAGAGCGGCTGTACAGAGAAGCAAATAAGGGCAACCATAAATAAGTATAATAATATATGTAAAAGAAAAAAGAAAGAGGCTCTGGAACGAATGAGTGAAGAATTAAGAATGTGTAGAAGTAAAGCATAAATGTAGAATATTTTAAATAAGTGCAAAGAAAAGGACGAATAGAAGTGTTATTACAATAATGGACAAAAAGTGTGAAGAAGAAAGTGAACTTCCATGTGTATCATTCTTGTATTATAAGATATCAGTAAAGGTAATTTTTATAGGAAAACTGACGTGTATTTATAAATATATCAAATATAAATTATAATGTTTAAATTTCGTTAGAAGTATAATATATTATATAAAAAAATAAATTTTAATATGATTTACTGTGTGAAGAAGCACTTGGTAATACCCTACTAACAAAAGAATTCTATCGTATTCTTGAAGGAACACGTCTAGTTGTATACATGGCTTAAATCAGAAATCGCGTAAATCGGATTTTGCGTTATTTTAAATCTGCAATCGTAAACTCCGCTATCCCAACTTCGCCATTTGTACGAAAGAACTATTCATCGTATCGTATAAGTTTTCAGTCACTCGCTACAATAATACGAATTGTAGAAAAACCATTATTATACCCCATATAAAATGTGAAAATTATACTCATTTAAGATTATGGAATTTATTTTGCGAATGGTTTAAGGAATGCAACATTTTTTTTTATTTGTCACGAAATATTCAGGTACCTATATTGATGTAGTTGTTTAAGTACGCAGAAAATACTAATAATTTATTGGTGTATCTATTGTTATAATCACTAGCCCAGAAAAAAAGTAGTTGGTTTATCCATATCATCATCAAACTACTAGAGATTTTTTTCTAAATTATTTAAATTATTATACCTCACTGATACTTTTTTGCTTCACTCTATATTAGAACCACTCTATGATTTTAACCATAAACGACATTTATTATTTAAACAATTCTGAATTATAAATTATGGTATTTTTTCTCGATATTTATTTTTGGGTCTCCTGAAGAGTATAATCAATATAAATAACACTGTTGTATCCTTTCTTTGCTCTTTATTAATTAAAGGATACAACAGTATTATCTGTATTTTTTCTATTAAAGGAATTCTTTTATTATTTAATGTTAACAAGAAATAATTTACAACTATAATTGATGAGTAGCAATAATTTGTACCGAAGTGCCTCCTGTCCTTTTTAGAACACCGCCATAAACCTAAGTTATTACATTAAGGATGCAATATCGGCATTAAATCTTATTCGAGTTATAAAATATCGCCGTAAAACTATCGGGGCTTCATAAAAAATAGATTAGGAAAAGAATGCAGCTTCCCGTGTACCGTCACATGGAGTTCTATTGTAAAATCGATACTAATCTCTGACTCTAAGTACTCAAGTGCTTTTCAGAGAGTGAATGCAGCTTATATAAAATGAAAAATTGCAGCCCGTCAGCCGGCTCAACATCGTCATTACGTAATGCTGAGTATGTAAGTGTCTCTGGGCACAATGCAAAACTAGGTTTTAATTAAAAGCTATTTATGACGGCAGAGGCCTGCGGGTCTTGAAATAAATCGCGAAACAAAAGTTTACCTAGAAATATATTATCCAAGTTTCCTTACCTGTATGTAAATGGAAAGACATTAACTTTAAAAATATCAACTTGGAACATTGTTTTTAATACTAACTCAAAGATTGAAAATGGTAATCAATTGTAACGGCTCTACATTACGTGAATTAATATATATAGTATTTATTTTTTATGATAAATATATTTGCTTGCTCCGAAAATATATTAAGGGTCGCAATTTCGCCGCGACAACCTAATAATCTTGTCGAGTGGTTAGAAATCCACCCCTACTTTCTCCCCGAATCAGATTCTGTCAGGATAGTATCGTCCTTATTGTGTCGGCGGGCATAAATCGTAAATTGAATACGTAATGCGGTAAATAAAGAAATGCGCAGCTTTAAAACGCCGCATATATATAGATATAGAGCGCAGGCAGATGACTGCAGGAGCGTCACGCCAACACCTTTCCTGCAGTTGAACGAGGAGGGATAACTCTAACACCGCCGAGGGAGGATCGCAGCGCCGGGTTACGAATGCAATATTCAAACTTTCTCGCGGTTTTATTCCCCTAGACGTGACATAAAAGTTCCACTGAATCCATTATACGTCTCTTCGTATAGTTTGCCTCGTTTTACTGATTATGATATCCGATATGTGGCATTACACTTGTTTGGTTATTTATTAGCCTATTTTTATCTTTATTATTATTTATTATACACTAGAATGTAATCAAATGTTAATATAAATGGTCTGTTACTTAGTACAACAATGGTTTACTAACTGGACTTTTCCAGAAAATAAAAGACTAAATTGTCTAAAATGTATATTTAAAGTATATAAAAATTATAAAACAATACGTATTAAATAAATATTTTAGTGATATGCCTTAGTTGAAAAAATTCATTTATCATGTTCAGTAGTCTCTTGCATTGTGCAAACCCGCAAAACCAACAATATGTTTTTTTTAATAAGAAAATTGCTTAAACTTCAATCTTTTGCTTATTCTTAGCAATAAAAGTTTGTAGAGCTAATGACACTAATTTAATATCATATGATTTAATACAAATTTTCTATTTTGTATTAAAAAAAAAACTACTGCTGTCTATTCATGTGATATTTTTACCAGCGAGGGATTGTATTTTTTTATTATGTAATTTCTTTATACATGGAAAATTTGGAACACTATGTTTTATATTTTTGTTTCTTTAGGGTCTGTTATCTTATGTAAAGATGTTATATACGTGGTTTTTGTGGCTTTGTGATACATTTCAAATCATTCAAAGAAGACGATTTAACTTTCTTACATAAATAAATAAAAATTATAATACTAACAAAGACAAAGCAAATCACGTATTTAAATAAAGCCAGTGTGGCAATTGAAAGTTACCATTTCTGTGTTACAAAGTGACAAAGAAAATTTTATAGATAATTATATACTGGATATATTATATGATAGGCACTTTGGATGATTCCGTGCTACCATGTGACAAACGAAAACGTAAAGTTCGACTTTTTGTCAGTAGAGTTATTGAGAAAGTTTTGATATCTATGTACCATACATGTCTTATTTACAGTGACATTAATTATTGTCGGCCAGGGAATAGAAATAGGTCATGAAATATTTTTTTACACTTTCGATGTGGATTATCAACAGTGTGTCAATTAATTTAATTAGATTTGGCTATCAAACACCATAAGAAGATTGAACTTTGATGGTGTGCATTAATTGATATTTCAAGATTATTATGTGACTTATCGTACGACTGAGACATCCTTGAGCATTAGTAGGATCGACATACATTCAATTTGGCATAAACATTAGATTGTCAAACAAAACTGTTCGGCTTGGGGATTCCACAAAATTTAACAATTACTCTACCATAAAAGGCTCGTGTCAATTTGTCGAAAGAAATACCCAAGAAATACGATTACGATTACTTCATAATACACCTATAATATTATAACAAGTAACAAACTATCAATATGTAATAAAATATGTGATAGCACATGTCATAAAAATATGTCAATTTAAAGACAAAATTATGCTTTGTTTAAGCATGAAATATATAATGGATGCAAGTAGCGGTACTTTGAAACAACATTGATGATGCAGAATTATGGGTTTGAGTGAAGATCCTTCGAAGAAGTGAACTCCGCCCGTCCTCTTTTCTGCAAAAATTTTGTGTATATTTTCTTATTTTGTAATATATTGGTATATTTTGTTTGTTAGAAAGAAGTGGAAAGTTCCAATAAATAAAAAAATAAATAAATTTTAAAATGAGCCAAATCCAACAAAATTTATTTGCACATGACGAACTTCGAAACAAATGGTTTCCAAAATGCAAAACATATAAATTTCACAGTACATTTTTTATTATTTTAAAAGAAAATGACATAAATAATAACTTGTCTCTCTCTTAATTTTTCTTCCCATTCATGTTCTCAAACTCCTGAATTATCCCTTTGTCCATCTCCTTTTCGTTTCCAAATTTCATCAATTTTACCATTTATCAACCATCTCTTTATAATATTTTTTTTAGGATGAATTAAATTCTCACTTAACCCGTTGTGAAATATTATTGTTTAATAATTAGTCCGTTTAGATTTTATCAGTCATGCAACTGCTTTTAATATAGTTGGTAGCGCCATCTCTATTACCTACATATGAACCGAAATTTAGATAGACTTCAATTAGGCCTCCAAAGTTTTTCAACTACGATTTTGGACATTAAATATTGATTTCTCCCAGTGTCCCTTATCACTTGATAGCCAAAATGCATTTGTTTTATTAGTTGAAACTTCCGAATCCAAATTATCTAAATTTTAAATAACCATTTTAACTGCTCAATTTCACCCCTTCAATTCCCCCAATTCTTGATATAATTAATAAATCAATCCACACAATTTTACACAAATAATTTCGGATTCCTTCCTAGTTTTCTTTCACTTGTCATGGGAGGAAATTTAAAACATTTCTGACATAAATTGCAATTCTCACCTTTTTTTCCCCTGAAAAGTATTCAGAATTAGCTTCATTACAAAACTTTGTTACTTCCATGATATTCCTAAAGAAATACATTTTTTAAGCACTTAAAATTAATTCTAGAAATTCTCTAATTTTAAGTGCTATCAATTTCCCTTGCCATTTTATAAATGAATGAGCAAATTTACTGATTTAACTAGTTTGGGTATTAAGACTAATTTTGCTTTTTTATAGATAAGGGAAATTTTCGTTCGATTAAACAAACATTGTGGAGGTTCTGTAAATATTTCTGATATAATTTTTACAAAACAATTTTAAAACTTCGTTAACATGAACAATTCTTATAAATCCAATAAATCTGTACGTATATCAGAAATATCGTTATTTGCATAGAATTTTTAACCCGATCAGTAACCATACATTTCATAGTAGTTCTTAGATTGTTCATCTTTGCTTCTAATTTTATATTTTTACCCCAAATACTTCCTTTAAAAGTTCTATAAATTTTCTTTCTTATTTTTTAAATTTCCAAACTTAATTTTTACTTGGCCTCAATTGTATTGTGTGTTAACGTTATCTCTCCGCACTGCCCTTTGGCATTTAAACATATTTCTTCTCGCTAATCTGACTTCCTTTTTTCCTTCTTCTATTTTGTCACTCTGCCATGGAATTCTTTCTTCCATTAACCATTATCTTTAATTTTTCACAATTAGTTCATGGATCAATTTCTTAGATACTTACTTTGTTATTATTTATTTTATACGTGCCTTCTCTTTGAACATTACGTATTTGTAATAGATTATTTGTTTCCTGGGAAATAATAATTTTGCTCATAATTCTTTACTAGCAAGAAATAAGGCGGATTGTACAATTCTCTTTATGTTGTTCTAATACTATGCACTTTCTGCATTTTATTATTTCTATTTTACATCTTTGGTCCTATTGTTTAGATTTTATTTTTTTAAACATCTTCCTCATGTAACGTTCCCGTTTTTATTTTTATTTTTTTAAGGATATACGATTCTTTTTTCTGATTATTAATTATTCTTAATGAGTTTTTTATATTTGAGACTTGATCTAATCAATTGTTTTTAATTAGTTTTTTTTTCATTGGTCGTTTTTTGTCTATTTTTTTTTATTTTCTAATAATTTTGATTTTTTTAAACATCTTTGTCATGTCCCGTTCCCGTTTATTTCTTTGAGGATATTCGATTATTTTTTCTGATTATTAATTATTCTTAATGAGTTTTTTTTTATATTTGATTGTTTTGACTTTTTTTGCCAGTTTCAACTCGTATATAAGCAATATTCAATTCCTTTCATTCATTAAGTGTTTTCATTAAGTGTATTTATCTATAAATTGTTTTTTATCCAATAATTTTAATTGAATTCTAGGATAACTTTTTAGCGCTTTTAACAACTTTAGATTTTTCTGAAGTGATATTCTGAGAACTATTTTGGTTTTAAACAGTTTATTTAAATAATTTGTAATTATTTTCATTCGCCACGCTTCTATCGATCATCAATTTTTATTTCAAGTTATTTTAATGGTTTACTATTGAGATATTCATTTGTTTTGGTGCTGGTTATTTCAACTCCTTTTCCGTTACTTTAGATATTCTAGTAATCGTTACTTGAATATTAATTTAATATACTTTTATACAATTGTTCATTATTTATTATAGCGTACTCTTGACCTACCATAATAAGTAGTACAATGACCTATCGTACTCCCGATCTACCTTAACAAAATACTCATTAACCTAGATAAGGAGTACGCTAGTTCAAGCACACAATTTATTGAGATTAAAAAAGAAAAACAATTGCAAATTTCCTTTAAAAATAGTTGAAATAGATCTTCTATGGCTGTATAGTTCAACTCCTGTTTCGTAACTTTAGATATTCTCGTTACTTTAAGGCATAATGTACCGAATATTAAATTAATATACTTTTATGAACTTGATCATTATTTATTCTCTTGACCTATCAAAATAAGTAGTACATGACTTATCCTACGCCCGACCTATCCTGACAAATATGCATTAACCTAGTTCAAGCGTACAACTTATTAAGAAAAACAATTGAAGATTTTCTTTATAAAACAGTTGACAACCGTTCAAAACTTTTGAAAGTCAATTTCTTCAAAAAAAAAAAATAGTAAATAACGTAAAAACGCCAAAAAAAAACAGTTGTAAAGGAATAAACTGAAGTGTATTTTAAGAAAACAAGAATTTCGTAATTTAATTAAAAATTAAGTTTCAGTGAAAACTTTGTCGGAGAAAAAAGTGTTAAAAATGTCATCAAAAAAGAAGAATTAAAATATGTTAAACAGTTAAAATTTAACTAAATAAACATTGAAATTAAAAAAAGAATTAATACACAAAAAACGTAAAAACAAAAACGTTTGCTTTGAAATATTACTCAAAAAATATTAAAATTAAAAGTTACTTTATATCATTTAAAACTTCAAAATTCGCATAAAGAAATGATAAATTCTGTTGCTAAAAAATACAACTAAAAAAAATTATTTAAAATTTTCTAGAAATTGTTACTAAAACAAAGAATTTTAATAAGAGTTGGAAATAGAACAATTTAAAATTTCTTTAAAAATGATGGATAATTCCTCAAAGAAATTTTAACCACATTAAAAACCAAAATTTCTTAATATCATTAATATTAATAATATTAATGATCGCTAAAATTGAGATCTTAAACCTAAGTATTATATCGACAGATCAGAAGATTTTCAGAAAGTAAAATTTTAATAAAACCATATATTTTGCCATGTAATGAGCGAGTTGATTAACCCCTGGAGGTTATAATCTATCTTAATAGGACACCTTTATGAATTTTTAGAACTTTCTAGCTTTGAAAATTTTGATCAATTTTTTCATAAAGTCATTTACTTTTTATTGACTTCTTTTCGTTCAGAAGATTAGATTTTTTAATTTTTGATTTAATTAATTTTCAAAAAAGTTGTGGAATCTGTTTTGATTACGAAGGCCTGTGAATTTAATTTTTTATGCGGCGTTAAATATTTATTATCTATTAATTATATGTAAAAACCATAATACTTTAAGTTTCTTTAAAAAACTACAGAAGCTTGATAGCATATATATTGTACAGTTAAAATAGTTTAAAATACATAAGGAATTATTAACATACCTTAAGAGCTATTTTCTCCTCCTCTTAGGAAGAAATGAACGCTGAGTTGTTTGGCGTTTGTGATCCTAGTGAGGTTTTTCTCTCGCCAAACATCAACAGTAGACGGCCATCATGGCCATCATTGACCCTGGTACCTCATTTCCATCTCTTTTATGTCTAGATGGAATCTCTCTCCTTATTTTTCAATCAGTGCTTCTAAAATCTATGGGAAATTTTCAAGATGAGAGTGGAGAAAGTGTAACTTTAAGCTCATATTACATCCCAATCCTCTGAACTATCTGTGCATAGTTTTTACAATTTCTTCATATTAAACATCTTTAACATTACCCAGAAACTTCTCGGTGATGTCCTTGTAATATTTCCAAGCATGATGTTTCATGTCAGACATGCAGTTTATATAATTGGCATCCTTCATAAGTTTGCGAATCTGTGGGCCATCGCCTTCCTTCGCATTTGCCTCCGACAGTAAGGGAAATCTTTTAGCAATAAATTAGTAACAGGGGCCATTTTGTCAAAAGCTTTAACAAATTGCTTCATTAGTTCCTGTTTTATTAGCAAAGAAGGTAGCTATATTTTTGTCCCAATAGAATACCGCATTTGTGTTTATTATATTTGATTTTTTCTAGAATCGTACACATGTTTGTATATGTTTCTTTTACGTTATATGAACTACCGGAACTAAAGCTACTACCCCGTCCATTACGAATTTTTTTTAAATTCTTTCTCACGATGTCTACGCCAATAGAAAGTTGTATCGGGAGTTAAAAGATTGTCTTCTTTTAATCGCGATCGAAAAGTTCACCTTTTTCTTTTGTAAGACACAAATCGCGTACCAAATTGTTTAATTGTGATTCATTCAAAGGCAGCGGATTGTTATCTTGTGATTTTGGGGACAAATTGAAATCATCTTCTGTGCTGGAGGTGGAAGGAGAAGTGGTACTACTATCTTGTAATTTTGGTGGTGTTAGAATAGGAATAACTGTCCTATGTGCTTTAGGTCTAATTGCTGATGGAAGATTTGAATATGTAATAGCCTCTTCGTTTTTCTTATTAAACCCCGAAATTTTGCACAAACAAAAATAACAACCATTATTATGATTTTCTTTTTCTCTCCAAACCATAGGAATACCAAAAGGCAAAGATAAAAAGTTTTTAACTTTTTGAAGCAAGTTTTACACACTACGAAATTTCTTTCCTGATCTCCTAATTTCATTTTAAAATACTCCAGAGTCAAACTCTTGAGCAACTGAGTAATGTTCCTTTTCTGCTGCTTTATTACATAGCACCTACAGATATAACAAAAATTATTTGGATTGTTCACACATCTTCTTCTAAACGTACCACTTGAACGGATGAATAATCATTAAAGGATTGCATTTACTGGTAGCAGATACATTCTAGTTATTAGATTTTATCTCTTTGCAATCTGAAGTTAAAATATCATGATATTAATAGCTCACATCTTCCTAACCTTAGGTTTATCTAAGTCAGTTTTCTATTTCTACGTTTATTAACTACTTAAAGTTCAATTTTAGGTTAAAATAAAAATTTATATTTCATCAACTAATTTTAAAAGGGTATTAAACTATTTCTTTTGGATGTTCAAACCGTTATTGCAGAATTAAACTATTCTTCTTTGCCTAAATTAAAAAAAACTTTTTTCTTAGATATTACATCATCTGCATTCAAATTTTAAGGGAAGGGTTTTTATATATCTGTATTAATTTTACGACATCGATAAGTTATTTGCGAAAGAGGTTGAATTAAAAGATAAAGTTTTTATGTTTGATATTTTTATAATCTTACATAAAACAACTGCTAGATAAAATAAAAGATTATATATTTTTAATCATTCGATCTATTATTGTTTTTTTCAAAAAGTGTAATTCAATTGAATTAAAAATTCAATATTTTCCCTTACACTGTATGGTTTACAGTAAATACTGTATGCTTTGTAAGAATATTGTTAATTTTCTACATTTTCTACTATATTAAATGATATTTTTGATTTAGCCGAAACAAGCCTTTTGTTCGATTCAAATCATGTGTGTACTTTCTGGTCAAAGGGATCTTAACTCTTAGATATTTGTCTAAACATGTATGTGTTTTGGCGTTTTTGGAAAACTATAAGAAGCGACTTAAATATTTAATTAAATATATATTATAAATCTCCAAACAATATTAATATACATTAAATTATTGTTCCCTGTCAGCCACGGACCGGTTTCGATCTATTTTGTAACTCATCAGCTCAACACAGTTGGAAACAAAGACACATATCAATACTATAATCAAAATAATTATAATTACATTACAATTACATTCTAATGCAACTTTGTTAGAATTAATATTGTAGGTTAAATAAATTTTAATGATTTAAACTTATTGCCTCTATGAAGAAGTAAAAAGCTTTATTTTCTCGTTAATGTTGTATATAGATATTCAATGTGTATAATTTTAAAACTTCTTTTTCATATCGATCGCGTGATATTTCGATCCTGTAATTTTCTGTACGCTACTCTTTTATTTGTAGGTTATATTTTTAGCTAAAAATCAGCATTTCCGGTAGAACGATATGCATGTGAAAATGTTGCCCTGTCGAATTGATAAAATCTTTTATACATGTGAATAAATTTTGAACAAGTGAGTATCTTTGCTGCACGAACATACGACGACGAATGACTGCACCACAACATAAATTTGCAATGCGGCAGACGAAGTCATAGAGAGAAAGAGTGGAAATATCGAGGACAACGGTTGCCAAATGTATGCCAGAGTGGGCAAGACATTGCACGGCATGGAATGGCGTATTTTTTTGCGGGTCGTGTTTAATATCATCGTCATCGTCTACCTGCAGTGCAGAGCGTATTTGGCGAGCGGGCGGCGCGCAAATGTTCAACAATCGATACGGGAAACACTTACAATTGGGTTACTATGAATTTGTTACAGTGCGGATCCGTCCGTCCGATGTCCGGTGTCCAATAAAATTTATTGCTGATGGGCCATTTTTACTGTTTTCAGCGGTTATAACTTTCGCCAGTCGTAAATGTTGGGACGGGATCATTTTCAAACATGATATAAATCAGTAAATGATTGATATGAAAATGCAATCGTATTTTATTGTGACCGTAAAATCTGAAGGGAAGGTAATGTAATTTGTACCAAATATTATATTGAGAAGTTTATTATAGAAGGTTTATTTCCGTGTTAACAATTGCATTTAAATTGGTAACGTTAGCGTTTTTTTTTCTATTTAATCAAAAACTTTAAGGAAATGTTAGCATTGTGTTTAATTAGCTTTATTGTACTGGTATAATTATTTTACCACAATGCAGTTTTTTTAATTAAAAAATTATAAATGTAATTTGTATTAAATGAATATTGAAACTGATCTAAAATAGGTTAATGTTGCAAATTTAAAGTACTTCTTATTAATTTTAGTTTACAATAATATAATTTCATTATTTAAAGTATAAAATTTTCGAATGCATAGGTGAAATTTTGCTGTCTTAAAATTGGACATATCATTTGATATATTCAGTTGATCTAATATTACATAAAGAATGTGAGGATGTTTGATTCGGAGTAAATTTAATCAAGTACTACCTTAAATGTAAAAATAAATGCAAAAAAGCTAAATAGATAAAAACAATACATGAACGATAAAACAAACATATGTCAAAAAAATCAACAATTGAAACTAAATTATTTACATATACTTTTATTTTCATAAAAATTTCATTAAATGGTTAATTAACACAGATAATTAATTATTTGGGAAACTTCTTATACACGAAGTACAAAGGCCATAGAGAAAAACATAATAAATCAGTTCTAAACCTTAAATAAAATCCAAACAAGAATTGTCGTAATATAAAAAAATTCAATAACTTATTAAGACATGTTTAATTGATGAAAAGGCTGACGAGAAACTCAAAATAAAAAACTCAAAATTACTAAAACTGTAGTGTTTACCTAAAATGCATAAACCCATAGTTTTTAATATTACTTCTATTTAATGGCGAAATGGTCTGTAAAAAAAATAATTTACTAATGATGTATCCGTAATAAAATCAGTACCTCATAGAGTTAGAAGAAATATTAGTAGCATTTGAAGTAGAATCAAATTTTCACAGTAATTATAAAATACAGTAATTATAAAAAAATAATAATTTTAGAAGAGAATATTAAATAACATCTTTTTTCTAGCTTGGTTAGGTTTTCCTTCAACCATTTCCAGCAGAGATGTATGATCGTTTTGGAACGCGTATATCTCAGCACAGGGGGAGCCTTACGTTTTCGGAATGGTTGATATGTGACCACCCGATCTTGCCATTTTGTTTGGTTTAGTAGTTATGGAACCGTAGTCACTAGAGCAACGCGTATTTGCTTTTGACACTTAAATCGAAACTGGACATTCTATGGTTGCACACAACGCAGATTTCGAACACAATTCAATGTTAGAAGGCCCGATCGTGTTCTAGCGAGAAACACTATCTTGAAGTGGGTGCAGAACTTACTTACAAGAGGAACGTTAAAACCTGGATTACCTCGAGGAGGAGAAAGAAGTTTTTGAACCTCTGAAAATGTGGCTCGAGTTAGAGCAGCTGCGGAAGTGGAGCAGGTTCCCGCACTGAGGCTGAGTGACCAGTCACTACGGCAAATTTTGCATTTAGACTTATACTTTAACCCACACAAGATGATGGCTGTACCGAAACTGAAACCAAATTATTTAGAAGACGACTCATTTCGCTACGAGAGTACATCGAGTGCCCTCCATGATCGCCCTATCTTACGCTCTGAGATGTTTTTATGGGGGTACCCAAAGACCCGCGTATTTATTGAAAAACCAATTCAATACCTGGCGGTGCTTTAGTACGAAGAGTAGTTTTTTAACTGTTAGTTGGTTTTTGTAGTTATGTAAAATTTTGTTTTTATCAATTTCGGGGAATAGATGTTTCCAATCGAAGGCGAGATGCGAAAAGGCACTAGAATTTTGATTTAATCTAAATTATAATATCTTCTTCGCTTTTCGAAGCTACGTCCAGTTTCGTCTATATAATAGCCCATGGCGTGATTTAGCAATAAAATTTAATTATCTTTTTAAAAAATAGACTAATATTCTTTAAAATATCCCAATACAACTTTTAGACCAACTAAAATAAATAACCACTCCTAAAGGTTCAAAACTTGTTTCCATTGATGTAACAAGCATTTTCTTCAAGAAACGAATGCCTCAAAATTATACAGAATATTCTAAATAATATCATTGCTAAATTATAACTTATTCAAGCATTTAAATATGCTTAAAACAAAATTATTGTCAATTTGGCAATAAATTCTACAAGTAAACTACAGGCCTAGGAATGGGTTTGCCTCTATGTCCTATTTTAGCAGATATATTTATGGCACACATCGAAAAATATAGTTACCCTAGAGATTACAAAAAAACACATTACACCAACTAGACCAATTTTTTAAATTTAATAAACAACATACATTCCAAAATCAAATTCACCTTACAATGCGAGCAAAATAATGAAATTGAATTTGATATAGTATCATTTATCATATAGTATCATTTATTTATTCCAATATGCTTACATAACATTCCAAAATTATATACAGGGTCCTGCAACAGTGCGTCAAGCTTTCCTAGCGCCTTTCTCGTAAGAGATAGAAAAAAATGTTTCATATAAAAATTTATTGAATTAAAAATCTCTATGCCGTAAAATTATTTTAAAATATACAGGGTGTCCCAATTTTGCGTTATAACAAAAGCAAACATTTTTTTAAATGGAACACCCTGTATATTTTTTCATTTTATAATTTGGATAGTATTTTATAACTTAAACCTTTTTTGGTTTTTAATTTCGATATGGCATTTCCGAGTTATTGACGTTTTTCTGAAAAAAATGTAAAAAGCGGAGGTTCACAAAAAAAATTATTCTGATGTTGTATTTAAAATTTAAGAAATTTTCTTTTTCCTATGATTGGTCATAAGTACTGTTTATGTACCAGTGTTAAAAATTTTCACTTTTGAGGAACCCTGCCTTTGTATCAGACACGCCATTTTCTAAAATTTCAAATTGTCGTAACTCTTTTTTTTTTAATGGAATCATATATTTTTTTTAATTTCATATTATTCTGCATCTAATTTCCTACAAAAAATATTAAGCATACCCTATACCTAAAAGTGATATTTTTCAAGATATAAAAAAATTTATATTGCAAACGGTCCTTGAATACGAATTTGTTTTTGAATAGATAGCCATGACTGAAAAAATGCATCTGTCAATTAAACAATTAGTTTGACATGTAAATGGGAGGTGTGAATTACAAAAAACAAAAGAAGAAAGCCTATCATCAACGAGGAACCAAAAAGACATTGGTGAAGGAACTGGCAAAAGCGAGAGGTCAGTACAAAGCATTCTGAAGAAAAATCGATATCAAGCATATCATATTCAGCTACATCAAGAACTGAGTAATACTGATTTTCAATTTCGTTCCGAATTTTGTTTCTGGGGAAGACAGAAAATACAGGAGGATCTTTCGTTTTTCCAATATATTTTATTCACGGATGAGGCGTCATCCCATAGCAACGGATCTGTCAATAGGTACAATTTTCACTATTATTTAACTGATAATCCGCATGTTATGAGACAAGTTGATCATCAGCATTGAATGTCTGGGGCGGAATTTTTGGAAACCATGTTGTAGGTCAACATTTCTTCGAGGGCCATCTCAGTAGGTCTATGTATTTGTACTTCTTGCAAATTGAATTACCCGGAACGTTAGCTAATGTACCCTAACTAACAAGAAACAGGGTGTGGTTTTAACAAGACGGAGCACCTGCCCAATTTTCACAAGACGTGAGGGCATTTCATTTTTCCCAACCAGTGGATTGGTAGGAATGGACCCACCAAATGACCTGCTAGATCTAAGGATCTAACAAAACCTGAAATTGTTTATAAGGAATCACCAATAGCACTGAATATCATATGCTTGATATCGATTTTTCTTCAGAATGCTTTGTACTGACCTCTCGCTTATACCAGTTCCTTCACCAATGTCTTTTTGGTTCCTCGTTGATGATAGGCTTTCTTCTTTTGTTTTTTGTAATTCACACCTCCCATTTACATGTCAAACTAATTGTTTAATTGACAGATGCATTTTTTTCAGTCATGGCTATCTATTCAAAAACAAATTCGCATTCAAAGACCGTTTGAAATATAAATTCTTTTATATCTTGAAAATGATCACTTTTAGGTATAGGGTATGCTTAACATTTTTTGTAGAAAATTAGATGTAGAATAATATAAAATTTAAAAAAATATATGATTCCATTTAAAAAAAAAGAGTTACGACAATTTGAAATTTTAGAAAATGGCGTGTCTGATACAAAGGCAGGGTTTCTCAAAAGTGAAAATTTTTAACACTGATACATAA